>LS990921.1:30412899-30835399 GCA_900464855.2 Musa schizocarpa
GCCTTTTCTATTCTTTTTTCTGTATTTTCATAGATTTTTCGCATTTATATATGTTTGTCGAGTTGTCACGGACTTAGCTAGTTTTACTTAAGTCATGTGGCACCCTTTCGTGTCCGTCCGCAAAGGTCAGTCTCCCCGAAACCTCTCATGGTTCCTTAGGACCTACAAAAGAGAAAATAGGTTAGAAAAAATGCCTCACACGGGATTCACAAGAAAACATTTTAGGAAACACTTCATAGACAATGTGAATTACAAACAGACTTTAGAAGCTCTAAACGGTTGTGCAACAAAGGGTTAAAATGATCCACTACAGACTGAATATCTCTCACAAGTGTCTACATGACACAACCTTTATTTACAAGCCTAAGAAGGCCACCAAACCCAACTAAACTGGGGCTGTTAAGCTTTCGACCGTCCCTCTACATGCTGTGCAAAGCATGAACAAACCAAAAGACACGGACATACAAAAGCATTACATCAAACATTTTATTTAGAATTTTGTCCATGACATTCTCCCCCACTTATTCCTTCGACGTCATCATCGAAGCCTTTGCCGACACAACTCCTCGCCTTCACTAAGTCTTCAATCTTCTGCTCCAACTGCAATGCGCCTTTTGGCTTCCAATTACTCTCCACTGCTGTTGTTGAGTAGTCGAATTTTTTCTCCACCATGCTGCTTCGACTCGCCAATGACTCTGACTTTTAGTGTGGGGTTGGTTGAGTTGTGATGATCTCTGTTGGTTCATGCGGATCCATCAGATGAAGGAAAAGACCAACCTTACTATGTGTCAGTCTCTCAAATGCCTCATGCTGCTTGAACTGGGTGGATGCTTGTTGGAGCTTTAACGAGCATCACCTTGCAAACTTCTGAAATTTTGGGTCCTTCCTCCACAAAATTTACCCATCGACCCTTCTTTCATTTAGTTGTCACTTCTAAGTAGATTCGCATCACTTCCGCTTTCGATTGGCATTCTGTTGGGAAATGAAGCGGATAATCTACTCTCAGTAGCACTGATCATCATTGGTGAGGATTTGACAACTATTGTCTTCCATTATCTTCAAAGGGTCTTTGAACTTGTGTAGAACACTTCTGTTGGATAGATAAGAGAATTGAGGTACTCGGTTTCGCCCATTCTCTTAAGAGTTGAGAAGGCAATGATTACTTGACTTCGCTCGTCTCCTCAAGGGTTGTACTCTATGTATCGAGCTGGTTACTGACCTTCGCTTGCCCTTTGCTTATACTTTCGAAGCACTCGAAGTGTTTACACTCCTTGTATTGAGTTAGCTACTGTGATTCACCTTCTCAATACCATCGAACTTCTGGAATGCAGGAAGTTTTCACCCCAACTTGGAGTTAGTCTCTGATAGTTTTAGTCGCCTCTGGGATTGTACTGTCTTCTCCATTAACCCTGTCGCCTACTCCACTGAGTAGCAAAGGTACAGCACCGCGTACTGCTTGCTTAGTTCCTTGGTCGTGCACTCTTGCATGACCCGAAGTCCTTCACTTTCGGCTATCTTGATGAGAAGCTCGTTGATACCGGTCTTATGAAGTTCCTTGGTCTCTGCCCTTCAGCCTTGTCTCGGTACTTGGAGTTTGCCTCTGCATGCTCCGCCTCATCGGCCCCTTTCACGACCAAGTGCTCTCCCTCCATGAGAGCAAGGGATTAATGATTTTTACGAAAGTCCCGCCTCTACGGTACCATGGCGCTGTCATGCTCATGGCCCTACTATCCGTTGCCTTGTATCTGCATTCCTTTTCTTCACGATCAGTAGATATGTCTTTGTGACACTCCTCCGAGTCACCTCTATTCTAAATGATGCTTGATTTTGGGTAACTAAGTTCCTCTGGACTCCTCGTCACTTCCTCACCCTTTTCGACCCCTTGCTTCAACACCTCTGTGTTTTCCAAGCAGCTCCTTTTGGTTGATAGAAAGACAGACTGCAACTCCCATGCATGGCCTCTGCCATCATGCTGTAGGGTTTGCACTGATTATGTTCTCCTTAGCTTATTCGACCTTGTCCTCTGACTTGCCGGGCTCCCTTAAGCGAATATAGGCTCTAGAGTAGTCCAACTCTCCAACTGCTTCGATCATACCTCTATATGATCAAGTCCCTCCTATGAGACTCACTAGTACTTACATTCGAACTTTTCCCTCGGGGGTACACAGCCCCCATATGCTGATGACCAAAGCTTTCATCCGATGCAAAATTTGATGCACGTACGGAAGATTCGCCTTTGCGGTATCATGTCCTTTACTCCTTGAATCCATAGCCCTTCTTGCCATCGTGTTGTTCACCAAAGTGGAGCTTCCAGTAGCTCCCGATCATACCTCCGTATGATATAGTCCCTCACGGGGCTAGATTCGTGTGTATCGCATTGCCACGAACTGTTCCACCATGATCTGCTGTACCATGTCGCCTTCTGGTGACATCTCCATTGCATTCTGATCATTGTGGGATGAACTTGAATTGTGATCCATCTATGTGTGGCCTCGGTCGATACATCGCAGGGTCTCTTTTACCTTCAATTTTGTTCGCTCTTTTGGCAATCGACATTCGTCCACCCACTCTCGGGTCACACTCAAACGAAACATAACTCTAGAACAGTCCGTCGCCTAGTAGCTCCCGAAGTCCACTGATTTCGCTGAAAATGGTGCACCATTGTCTGGATCCTGGGCCTCTGCCCCTACCAGCACAATCTCCGCTACGCACCGCTTCCTTCATAGCAACTTGAATGACAACACTATGACATATTCTTCAAGAGTACCCGCCTCAGTGTCCTCTTGCCTTGTACCAAGGCTTTCTGAACCCAACTTCGCCTCCGCAAGTTGAGTCGTCTCAGTTCCTCCATCAAATGCTTCTTCGAGATAAGGTGCATGTGCCTAGAAGCTCCCTTCAACTTTAGCACCATGCAATATGAGTTCGCTCCATCAGAATGAAGGACCCACGGAACGACATGATCCTGCTCTTGCCCCTGCAAGAGTTCATGTCCTTGATCTCTGCTCACGGAAAGCTTTGTGCCTTCGCTCCATGTTCCATCTTCTATGTCGACTCCCTTCATGTAGCTTGGGTACTTCGCCAAGTTACACCCAAGTTGCTCCGCTCCTCGTTTTTTGCATTGAGTTGATGGTGGCCCTCGCACCTACCATTCCATTGGTCAGTCCTTCCTTGAGTCTGATCTCCATATCGACTCCAAGTGTGCTTTCATTTGTGTTGCATTGGGTCGCTCCCCCACTTGATCTCGCAATTCATCCACCAATGCATTCTCTCAAGCGAGGTCATGCGACGACTCCTTGCCGTTCGCTCGGTCCATTGAACTTTGTGAATTTATTTTTGAGGTATTCATCAACATGTGCAGTCTGTTGCATATGGTTCTCCCTCTGGAGAGCCGGGACTTATCCCTCATGGATATTTGTCCCGCTGGAGCAACTTCTCTCTTCGCTTCCTTCTCTTTGAAAGTTTCGGAGACCACCATCCCCTTGGACTACTCTGCCTTGTTGAACAAACTGTGCATTGTTCTGCCTCTTGCAAACGCACTTGCTAGATTGCGACTCCACGTCAATATAGCCCTTGCTGCACCCCTCAAGGCCTAGCAACATGTTGAACTGCACACTTCAGCCTCTTATGGATGTATCCTTCTCATGCTGAAGAGAAAGTTTCAATGCTCTATGGCACCGAGTTTCGGTCGCCTTGGGATGGCCACGAACACTCCATCGTTCGCATACAAGCCATTGCATGAGTACCGAATTCTTTGAGTTAGCAATTCCTCTCACCTCCGTGAGCTTTGCACAACTCTTTCGGTCGCTGAGCAACTCATTCCACCTTGTATGGTCTCATCCTTTACCAAGCGTCTCGCTTGTCTTGAGCACTATCAAGTATAGTTGTCAACGTCGAGCCGTAGCTCGAACTCAGTCATCCCAACTTTTGTGCGCTACGCATTCTTCAAAGCTTGCTTGTTCTCGTGGTGCCTCTTGCGCGAAGGGTTGGCCATTCCTCTGAATGCCAATCTCAGATGCCCGCTCCTCCGAGCGACTCCTTTTCCCTATATCTCCATGCCCGTTTTCCCTCAAACGGTCGCATGTGTGTTAACTGCCCTCAACGCAGCCTCGCTAGGTCTCCCACATTTGCATGCCAAGTGTTTCTATGAGTGCTTGTGTCGCTTTGATACCATCTGTCACAGACTTAACTGGTTTTGCCTAAGTCGTGCGGCACCCTTGCGTGTCCGTCTGCAAAGGTCAGCCTCCTCGAAACTTCCCATGGTCCCTTAGGACCTACAAAAGAGAAAACGGGTTAGAGAAAGCGCCTCACTTGGGATCCACATGCAAACATTTCATGAAACACTTCATAGACAATGCAAATTACAAATAGATTTTACAAGTTCTGAACGGTTGCACAACAAAGGGTCAAAATGGTCCACTACAGACCGAATATCTCTCACAAGTGTCCACATGACACAATATTTATTTACAAGCCTAAGAAGGCCATCAAACCCAATTAAAACGGGACTGTTAAGCCTTCGATCGTCCCTCTACATGCTGTGCAAAACATGAACAAACCAAAAGACACGGACATACAAAAGCATTACATCAAACATCCTGTTTAGAATTTTGTCCGTGACAAAGTGTTGAATACATCATATCTGGAGTTCTTTTTATAGTTGGAATACTAGTCTAGTTCATGGGGAGTCAAATGTTTGTTATTTGAGACAGTTAGGGATTGTTTTTTCGGAAGCTCCAAGTGTTGAGCCATTATTTGGTTGCACCTAAGATCTGCACAGAGTCCAAAGACTTAAACAGCCAAAGAAATGAACATGCAAATAAACAGGGTGATGGAATCTTTTGGGTGCTGCTTTTTCTCAAGTATCTCATAATTGTAAGCAAATCAGAAGAATTCTGTTTTGGTCACGGCTGAATAAGAGATTTTGCATGCATGTATGTTTTTATAATAAAATTTTCTGACCATGAACTCTTATTTCCTTTTTCTTTCCTACTTTCTCTATCTTCTCACTTGATTTGTAACTTTAATGAATAAGGAACTCATGGATGGTGCTTGGTCAGATATTGCCCTATTTTTCTGGAGAAAAATTCTTTAATTCATCTTTTTTTAAGGTCTTAAGGGTGGGTCTAAGTCAAGCTAGCTAGCTTCTATTCTTCCAAGTTCTAAGTTCCTCTGAACAAGCAAAACTATGATGCAATTCTAGCCTGTCCTATTTCAATTCTCAAGCTACATTAATTTTTGTCCATGTTCAATATGATGCTCCAGGTACCTGAAGAGTGGGCCAGGAAACCTTGAGAAGGACATTGAGAGAAGATTTAGTTATGCGTTGAGCAGGGAGGATATTGAAAATGCCATACTTGGTGGACCTTGAAAATGATAAAGGTAAGTTTTTAAAAATTGTCTTTCTATTGTTTTAAAATTTTTGCTGTATGTATCTTTAAATTTACGTGTTAAATTTACTGTATTTTTCAGCTTGACAGGATTGTGGATATCTGAGAAGCTTCTTTATGAAGAATGCTCTGTTTTGGATTAAGCAAGTTAGCTATAGTTCTTCCCAATTTTTTTTTAATGCTTTCTATATTTCGCAGAATCAACAGTATGCACTTTATGTTTGTAAATATTGATTTGTCATAATTTACTTTCATAAACTACAAAGTGCATTTTCAGGTGGTCATTATCAAATCAATAGTCGATGTGATTATGGTTCTGATTCCAAGAATCCGAGGGCTCACAGCTGACTAGTGCGTTTTCTTGTTGATTTTTTGATGCACTCTTATCAACTGGGGCAACCAGTCGAGTAGCTTAAAAAAGATGTTTGCATTACCTCTTAGAACTAGATTTTGCAGCTTGAACATAATGTATAACTTCACAAGTTGTGCTGGTGATGGCCGTTTGTAACAGATGGAGCAACTGTAAAGATCATAAGAATATAACTTCAAGCTTGACAATGTAGCTGGTTAAGTTATCAATATTTCTCATTCTCTGGTTTACGCAAATTCTCTTTCCCTCCTAAAATAATGTGTCAATTGTCCAATTAAAGTATGGATAGTCTCAATCTATATACCTTGAAATGTATAATACTTGGATCCTTTTGTTGTTTCCGTGTAAAGTTCCAAATTAGCAAAGTAGCTCTAAAACTTTTAATACAGTATGTTCATTCCATCACGTATATCCTTTTTATTAACATCCGTTTACAAAACACAAGTTAATTATTATGTAATTATTATCGTATCAATTAATTTTAATAATATAATGAATTTTAATTAGAGTTTCAACAAATAGTAAAATCGGATTCTAGAATAACTTAAATCTATATTAATACACATGGGTTGACACGTCCGTATCCATCTCAGCATTCATGTTAGCATCCACTATAAGAATGCCGGTAACATATCGATGTTCATCACCATGGTGCTATGACCTTCAAACCATATGAAAGTGGTTCGTTTCAAGAATCGTTGCACTAACCATTTTATGAATAGATCTATCTAAGAATTCTTAAAGGTATGCTGCGACCATAAGACTCACTTACTAATAAAATAGACTTCTCATAATTATCATTTTAAGTAATTTGAACGCCGAAGGATTGGTGTCAGAAACTACGACGTTGAAATCGCTTCACGAGACCATATAAGTGCTTTATCAGAAACTACGCCGAAGGATTGGTGTCAGAAAATCGTACACTGTTAGATTTCTCATTTTAGATATACCATTGAGCTGAGGTATATAAGGAGGTATCCATTGAGATAGAATCTCATAGTCCTCGAGGAACTTGGTGAATTCTGTACTTAAGTACTCACCACATCGATTTGATCGAAGAGTCTTGATACTCTTTTTAGTCTAGTTCTCCGTTTCATTCTTATACTCTCTAAATTTCTCAAATGCCTCGGACTTATACTTCATCAAGTACACATGTCCATACCTTAAGAAATCATCAGTAAAAATAATAAAGTAAGAGTAACCACCTGTGACATGAGTTGACATGGGTCCACATACATCACTATGTATGAGTTTCAATAGCTCAGTGGCTCTTACTCCAGTTCCACTAAAAAGAGAGTTGGTTAGTTCTCTACGAAGGCAAAACTCACAAGTTGGATATGACTCATAGTCGAATGGATCTAGATATCCATCCTTTAGCAACTTTTATATCCTTCCCTCGTGGATGTGACATAGCCTACAATACCTTAAGTATGCATTGTTCACCTCATCTCGATTTCTCTTCAACATACTTACATTCACGATATGTGGAGCAGTGTTTAGCATAAACAAATCATTATGCAATATTCCTCTCGCCAATCTCCTAGGCTTTGCCAAAATCTATAACAAATTATAGATGTAATGTGCACTATCGGTATCCAATACTCATGCACTATCACAAAAATTATGACAACTGAAGAGTAATCATGAATGTACCTGAAGCTTCTCCAAGCTTCTATTTCGCCCTCTCTGTAAAGTATTCTTTGTCGTTCATCTTCCAGTGCCCCCATCTTTGCCGTAGTAGAAGCACTGGCCTTTGTTCTTTGCTGGGTCCTTTTTAGTAATTTTTGCTTTACCCGATCTGCCCTTGCCCTTGCCCTTCTTAAGGGACTTTTTTTTTCTTTCTTTTTTTTCTAGTCTCACCAGTATAGAGAATTAGCTTCTCTTTCTTGATAGTGCTCTCTACCTCCCTCAACATATTGAGGAGTTTAGGGATAATCACCTTAAGCTTGTTCATATTAAAATTCATTATGAACTGTGAAAAGAAATCTAGTAGGGACTGAAGCATAAGATCCACACAAAGGTTATTCTCTAGGACCATTCCTAGACTTGTAAGTTTCTTTATCCACTCAATCATCTTTAGGACATGGTTTTGAACCGGTGTTCCCTCAATTATCCTAGCACAGAAGAGGCTCTTTGATATCTCATATCGCTAAGTGTTAGGATCAAGAGTTGGCACTAAGAGGGGGGGGTGAATTAGTGTAGCAGAAAGATTATGTCTCGATTAAAACTTCGTTCGATAAAAACCATTTCCGACAAAAACCTTTTTGTAAAGATCTTAACTTGAAACCCATTTATAAATATATTGAAAGCAGTAAGCGATTAAAGAGGTTTGCAGTAAAGATAAATTACACAAATATAAATACAAACCATATTTTAGAGTGGTTCGGTCATCGTGACCTACATCCACTTCGCCGATTCCTCTTCCGTCGAGGCCACCGGCTTCCACTATTGATCTTCTTTCAACGGGTGAAGATCAACTATCCTTTTACACCCCTCTTCTTCTTTTCACGGGTTTAGGAGATAACAACCCTTACAAGCACTCACTCTTCTCTTACATAATTATAACACTTAGACTAGAGGAGGATTCTAACAAAGGATTTCTACAACGTTTTTCTACTTTTGAACTCTCTGTGCTTGTGTGCTTTAACCAAGGATGAGAGGGGTATTTATAGGCTTTAAGTTGATTCAAACTTGGAGCCTAAAACTTTTCCATCCTGGGTTCCCCGGGCACAGGTAGTACCACCGCCTGCGTTGGGTGGTACTAACGCCCAGTGTCAGTCTGACACTAACACTGCCTTGGGTGGTACCACCTCCTAGGGGGCAATGCTGGGTGGTACCACCGCCTGGCACCCTGCCACGGGTAGTACAACCACCTAGACTAGCGGTACCACCGCTTGACACAATCTTGAAGACTGTGCCACGATGGTGAAACTTCTTGGGGCACTGTTTGGGCTTCTTATTGGGCCCAAAACAATACTTACATGGGCCTAGCTGGCCTCTAATTGGGTTGGCCCAAATCCAAGCCCAATTACGTGCTAACTACGAAATCCTATGACATTTGCTAAGCAAAACAAGTCCCTATGTCTATTCTTCTAGCGAGCTTTCGGTGAACTTCCGGCAAACTCTTGGACTTTACGATGATCTTCTTGGTGAGTTCCTATGAGCTTCTCTGTCAAACTTTGAGACTTCTCAGCTAGTTCCTCTATAACTTCTGATAAACGTCCTGACTTCCGACGAACTCTTGAACTCCCAACATAATTGCGTCCTTGTCTCCGGGACTTCATTTTGCTTCATGCCTTACTATCGTAGTTAATCCTACACATGTAAAAACACACTTCGATCAAGACAATTAATACTAAGCATTAATCAAGTTGTCCGGCGTGTCATTGGTCCCTCGACGCTTCGTCCGATTCTTCAGCGCATCGGCCTCTCTTATGGCCTATTGCCCAATCGGCCAGTTGACTCCGCAAATCCGATATCCTTGGCGCAATATCCACTCTTCTTGGCCCGATGCCCGAATCCACGGCCCGAAGCCTTCTGTCGATACGTCGACCGATCCACCGGCCCGACGTCCAATCTTCTGATATGTTCATCTGGCCCAACATGATTTTTCTTACTTTAATTGTCTCATCCTGATCGAAGCATCCTGCATCACTCAAAACGCAGATTAAAACATAAACACATATCAATTAGTTTCATCATCAAAATATGAGATTCAACAATCTCCCCCTTTTTTATGATGACTACCAATCGACGACGGAGTTAACCTTAACTCCCGGAGTTTAAACAAACTCCCCCTATCAATATATCGTATTGATAGAAACTCTTGGATTAAAAAATCCAAGAAATATGTCATGATCAAATCATGCATGACATCAACATACTTCTCCCTCTTTGTCATCAACAAAAAGGAGAAGTTTCACTTTCTAGGTGTTTGACATAATAGTTTCAAATCGTTGCATAATAAATCTTCAAGTTCTACCATCATGCAATTGTGCTATCATCACAGATATGCAAGGTAGTAAGATAGTAATTTTTATAATATACAAGCAAGCAAATTTTATAATATTTTAGAATATGCGAGCTAGCAGTTTTGAGATGTTCAAGAAAGCAACACTTGCCTCTTGAAATATGCAAGTTGCAAGTTAGCAATTTTTTTACTTCCTTTGCAATGTTTAAGCTAGCAATTTTGCTTCTGTTGTAAAGTACAGGTTAGCATGTTTTGCATCTTGAGATTGGCAAGATAGCACTTTTGGTATACAAATTTATAATATGCAAGCTATCAAAATTTACACATAAAAAGGTTAGCAAAATTTTACATCTTTTGAGATGTGCAAGATAGACTATTTTGCCTCTTTTTGAAATGTGTAACTTGGCAAACATTGCTTCTCTTGAGATTTGCAAGATAGCACTTCTTGCTTCCTTTTTGAGATTAGCAAGCTAGCAAGTTTACCTCTTTTCGAATTGTGTAAGCTAGCAAATTTGCTTTCTAGCAAGTTTTGCTCCCCCTTTGTCATTGTCAAAAAGAAGGGAAGACCCTTTACATCAATTTTCAAATTATGACAAAGGTAAGGTAACAAAGATGAAAAATCAAGTCGTGAATATCAAAACAATTTTTCATCATAAATATTTAATCATTGCATACATCAAAATAATATCATGAGTGCTTCATGCATTCATATCATCACATGAAGAATATCAAAAAGAACTTGGTGATGAGATATACTTCATAAATTAAAAGAATTTTATATAATAAAATTCAAGTCATAAACCTTAAGAGATGTCATGAGAGAACACATAAACGATCTTGATTTATGTATAATATCTCTTAATTCATTATGAATCATAAAAATTATAATTTAAAAAAATCAAGAGAAACCATGATTCATTTTAACAAATCTCCTCTTAAATAAATAACGTAAAGAATTCTTAGGAGATCATGAAAAATATTCATTCATATAAAAGATTTCATGAGAGATTATGATTTCGATAAAACTCATTCAAATTCATCAAATCATTTTCATAGTCCAAGAGATTCACAAAAGCATAATATACATGGATTCATTAATCTTTTATCGAAAAATCAATAAGATAGAGATGTTTAATCGTAAGTTATTGGTTTCATACAAGTATACATTTATCTTTTTATTGCAAATAAAAACATGCATCAACTTTTAGGATTGAAAAGTGAATTTCGTCGTAAAAACCATCAAGACCAATAAATCATAAAAATCATCATGTATAACTTTAAAATCTCATGCATACAATCGTCAATCATGGTATAAAAATATTTAATATTTTCATTACATTATTATGTATTACTTTAAATCAAATATGATTTTATTTAATCAAAATCGAGAAATAACAATGAAAATCAACATGATACACATTATTACTTCTTAAAAAAACATTCATAGGATCATCATTAAATTTAAATCTAACATTTTATTCCATTAACATAAAACATGTAATTTTTATTATCATTTTCAAAATTACTAGCATGATTATAATTTTTGCATTTTCATTTTTAAACATGTAATTTTTAAGAAAAAATAATTCTAAACTAAATTTAAAAAAAATGCATCATGAAAAGCATCATGTAATTTCGAAGTAAATTAATGGGGTTTCGATTATCTCATCGTCAAAAGTCGTTAAGGCGTAGTTTACCATCTCACCTTTCTTGATTTTCCCCTCGTTTTCGTAGGAGCTCGATTCATCTCAATTTTTGTTCTTCTTCTTGCATTCAAAGCAAGTAGTTATATTCGTTTTATTCTTTAATTTTTTATTTTATGAACTTTTTAAATTTCTTAGTGAGTTTAAGTTCACCATCACTTGAGCTTATGCTCGAGTGGTCTTCAATGGTCTAAGTTCGAAATCCTTCCTGTTCTTTGGAAGGTGGTTCTGGAGTTCTTCACGTGCATTACACATCATTTTATAGGTCATCAAAGATCCTATTAGTTCTTCGATAAAAAAGTATTTAAAATTTTTGATTTTTGAATAGTGATTATTTTTGAATCCCAAGTTTTAGAAAGTGAGCGCAAAATCTTATTAATGAGTTCAAAATTTGAAAAGCTTTTACCAACTGCTTTGAGACTATTGATGACATCCGTAAAATAAGTGTAAATATCTCCAATAGTCTTGCTTGGTTTCATATGAAAAAGTTCCAAATCATGCAATAAAAGTTTGATCTTCAAATCTTTTACTCTACTTGTGCCTTCGTGTGTGACTTCTAATGTGTGCCAAATCTTGAAAGTCGATTTGCAAGTAGAAACTCGATTAAGCTCGTTTTTGTCTAAGGTGCAAAATAAGGCATTCATAGCCTTTGCATTTAGAGAAAACATCTTCTTCTCCAAATCATTCCAATTATTCATTGGAAGAGAAGACATTTCAAATCTGTTTTCGACTATGTGCCATAAATCGAGATTCAATGAAAGCAAGAAAACTCTCATTTGAGTTTTCCAATAAGTGTAGTCCATCCCACTGAAAAAGGAAGGACGAATGAGAGAGTGACCCTCTTGAAAGCTAAAAAGAGCCATTTCAATTTAGGTGTTAAACCAAATATGAAAAACGAGGCTCTAATACCAATTGTTAGGATCAAGAGTCCGCACAAAGTGGGGGGGTGAATTAGTGCAGTGGAAATATTACGTCTCGATTAAAACTTCGTTCGATAAAAACCATTTCCGACGAAAACCATTTCATAAAGATCTTAACTTGAAACCCATTTGTAAATGTATTGAAAGAAGTAAGTGATTAAAGAGGTTTGCAGTAAAGATAAATTACATAAATATAAATGCAAACCAGATTTTAGAGTGGTTCGGTCGTCGTGACCTACATCCACTTCGTCGATTCCTCTTCCGTCGAGGCCATCGGCTTCCACTATTGATCTTCTTTCAATGGGCGAAGATCAACTATCCTTTTACACCCCTCTTCTCCTTTTCACAGGTTTAGGAGACAATCCTTACAAGCACTCACTCTCCTCTTATAGAATTCTAACACTTAGACTAGAGGAAGATTCTCACAAAGGATTTCTATAGCATTTTTCTACTTTTGAACTCTCTATGCTTGTGTGCTTTAACCAGGGATGAGAGGGGTATTTATAGGGAATCAACTTGGAGCCTAAAACTTTCCCATCCCAGGTTCCTCGAGCATGGGCGGTACCACCACCCAATGCCAATCTGACATTGACATTGCCCTAGGCGGTACCACCGCTCAGGTCTGGCGGTATCACTGCCTGAGGGGCAGTGCTGGGTGGTACCATTTCCCAAACTAGCGGTACCACTGCTTGGCACCTTGCCAAGGGTGGTACAATCGCCCAAACTAGCGGTACCACCGCCTGACACAATCTCGAAGGCTATGCCACGACGGTGAGACTTCTTGGGGCACTGTTTGGGCTTCTTATAGGGCCCAACACAGTTCTTACATGGGCCTAGCTAGCCCCTAATTGGGTTAGCCCAAATCTAAGCCCAATTACGTTCTAACTATGAAATCCTAAGACATTTGCTAAGCAAAACAAGTCCTTATGTCTATTCTTCCAGTGAGCTTCTGCCCGACTTCCAACGAACCCCTGGACTTCACGACGATCTTCTTGGTGGGTTCCAATGAGTTTCTCTGGCAAGCTCCAAGACTTCTCGGCTAGTTCCTCCAGAACTTCCGATGAATGTCCGGACTTCAAACGAACTCTTGAACTCCCAACATAATCGCGTCCTTGACTTCGGGATTTCATTTTGTTTCATGTCTTGCTATCGTAGTTAATCCTATACATGTAAAAACACACTTCAATATAGACAATTAATACTAAGCATTAATCAAGTTGTTTAGCATGTCATTGGTCCCTCGACGCTTCATCCAATTCTTCGATGCATCATCCTCTCTTGCGGCCTATTGCCCAATCGGCTAGTTGACTCCGCAAATCCGATATCCTTGGCGCAATATCCGCTCTTCTTGGCCCGATGCCCAAATCCACGGCCCGAAGCCTTCTGTCGATACGTCGACCGATCCACCGGCCCGATGTCCAATCTTCTGACATGTTTCTCTAGCCCAATATGATTTTTTCTACTTTGGTTGTCTCATTCTGATCGAAGCATCCTGCGTTACTCAAAACGCAGATTAAAATATAAACACATATCAATTAGTTTCATCATGAAAATATGAGATTCAACACTAAGTCCTTCCCTATCCCTCAAACAATTTGCAGACATGTAGAAGAATGGTTCTGGCATCCATCTTTTTATGTTGTCTTTGTAACTCAAGTGCTATAGAGCCCAAAATGTAACACTGAGCAAGAGTGGAGCCATCTATGTACTTGAGTGATCTCATCCTTGCTTGCCTCTTCCTCGGGCATAGGCATCACTGTATCAAGGACATATGTGGTTTTTTCCATTGTGAGAACAATTCTCAAGTTGCAGAGCCAATCTGTATAATTCGGACCAGCGAGGCGGTTGACATCAAGTATGCCACATAAGGGACTTGAAAGTGATATTTTCTGAAAATAAAGATGCAGTAGAAATAAATAACATGCAGATTTTAGAGAGTGATTGTAAAACTTTATTAACAAGTTCAAAATTCAAAAATCATTTGCCAAGAGCTTTTAAACCATTGACAACATTCGTAAAATGGGTGTACATATCTCCATTGGTTTCACTTGGTTTCATATGAAACTATTAGAACCTTTGCAGATTCTAAGCTTAGGGTTGATCTTTTTAGGGGATCGGCCTCCTTAGAACTCTATAGGGGTTCCTTCCTCCAGGTTGCTACTCAAAGGCTGGTAAAAGGATTGATCTATTCATTGAGAAAAGAGGATGAATACATGACTCTTTATAGGGCTTCTAAATCCCAACTCCTAATAGGACTCCTACTCAAGACTCCTACTTCTAACCAACTCCTAATAGGACTCCTACTCAAAACTCCTACTTCTAACCAACTCCTAATACTTCTTTAAGAAGTAACCTCCAAACTAATCCTATCCTTAGCTGGTCTCTTCACCTTTTTAATAGGGGTCGGCTAGGTAGGTTTTACATGAATACCCTTTTCAATGAAACTCAATTAGGACTCTCCTAGCTAGAGTCCTAACAGAAACCATTCAAAATCATACATCTAAAGATTAACTTTAAAATCTTTAACTCTACTTGTGCCTTCGTGTGTGATTTCAAGAGTGTGCCATATATCATAAGCCGTTTTACATATATAAACCCGATTAAATTCATTTTTGTCTAAAGCACAAAATAGAGCATTTATAGCTCTAGAATTCAAAGAAAAGGTTTTCTTCTTTAAATCATTTCATTCAATCATTGGATTAGAAGACTTTTGAAAGTCATTTTCAATGATATTCCATAAATTGAAATATAAAGAAATCAAGAAAAATCTTATCCGAGTTTTCCAATATGTGTAGTGTTGGAAAATCTTGGGGGTGACATTGCATACGTAGTGGAGTGGAAGAATAGAAAACAAAATCCCTATTTTCAAAAGATATGTTTGTCATCATGCGAAGATTGGTGTGCAAAAATCAACAAAATAGAAAACCACATGTGAGATAGATTGTGTTACCTAGGGAGATCGTATATCCCTGAATCCCTACAGATCTCTAAGAGAGGGTGAAGGAGATCAAGCACCCTCCTCTCTAGTGGTGATCCACATAGCAGGGCTGTGATGACGCTCCTCATGGCTCCAAGCCTACTCAAAGGTGGAGAAGGGGAGGAGAAGAGGAGAGGAAGCAAAAGCTCTAGCCTATAAACTATTAAAGCCCTCCTATTTATAGAGGTCCCCTATCAACTTAACCCTAATGGATCTTCCCCTATTGGGTATTGGATCTTCATCCAACTATCCAAGCCTATTAGATTAGTGGATCTCTATCCAATAATCTCTCATGGGCTCTTATTGGATCTCATCCAAAGGATCCAATAATTTAGGGGCTTTTTGGATATCCAAGAAGATAGGGGCTTTGACGGATATCTCATATCCGAACCTCTACTTATCACGATGCCTACCATATATGTGTGACCCTCGAGGCCCAATATCGAGCTATCCGTGAGTCATACTTGTCAGAACTCCTTTTGGCTTAGTGAATTATTATCTCTATAATAATTCACTCGACTCATCGACTACGAACGTACTAGGATAGTACATCGTAGTCCCCAAAAAAATAGGGGAATCCAATCTATTGGACATGTCTATCCTCAATTACTATGTACCTATTGTTGAATCTCGGATTTTGATGATAAAATCAATTGATGGGTTATTTGATCTAATCCATATTATTGAGTTAAGTGTGCAGGATTAACTACGATAAACAGAAAACACAAAGCAAGTATATTGGAGTCGAGTTCGATGAACGTTTAAGAGTCCGAAGAATCGTCGGAGATGCTGCCGGAACCAACCGAGAAGAAATCGGGAACCTGTTGGAAGTTCGCCGAAGAGATCGTCGGAGGTTCGTAGAGATCACCGAGAAGTCTCAGCTACTCATTAAAGTCATCACAAGTTCGGGAGCGTGCTTGGACCCCGTCGAAGGAAGTTCGTCGGAAAGCTCGTCGGAACAAGACTTGACGTTTGCGGTTAATAAATTGCTTAGGATGTGTTTTGTTATGTAGTTCACTTGTAATTAGGATTAGGATTAAGAAGATAATCCTATATCCTAGTTAGGGGCCAATTGGGGCCAAAGTCAGATTTGGTTTGGGCTAAAAGTAAGCCAAACCAAGTGAACCGGAGAGCCAGGCGGTGGCACCGCCTAGCAACCGAGTGCTGGGCGGTGACACCTCCTGGGCTGGGCGGTTGCACCGTCCAGCACCCGAGCGCTGGGCGGTGGCACCGCTTGGCTGGGTGGTGGCACCGCTAGCATCGGGAACCCAAAGAGAATTTGAATTTTGGAGCCCAAATTTTGGAGCCCAAATTTGAATCCTCTTGAGGCCTATAAATACCCCTCAAATCTCGGCTGAGAAAACAACTTTTAGAGAAGCAATTGATTGAGAGAAAAGTCTTAGAAGAGTCTTTGCTAGTCTTGTTTTCAATTTGCTAGTGTTCACCTCCTTCTTTCTTGCTGAAAATCTGTAAGAGAGTGAACCGCTTGTAAAAGTTGTAAGAGGGGTATTTACCCTTCCCTTTCAAGAGATTTGCTAGTGGAAGGTGGGAGCCTCATCAAAGAGGGGCCTCGCAAGTGGATGTAGGTCATTTGACCGAACCATCTGAAATCGGCATGATCTCTGGTTTGCATTTACTTATTGTCATTTACATTACTGCAAACCATTTGCACTTTAATGTTATACTGCTTTGTCTCCGCTTTTTACTTATCCCTTCAAGTTAAAACGCAATCAAAACGGTTTCAACAAAAAACGTTACTTTTTTATCGCACAAAGTTTCCAAAGGTTTTAAATCGTCAAAAGTTTATCAAGACTTTACCGCTGCACTAATTCACCCCCCCCTTAGTGCCGCCCGATCCTAACAATTGGTATCGAGCGAGGTTATCTCTCATATTTGGTTTAATACCCAAGAGATGGCTTACTCCGGCATGCAAGAGGGCCATTCTATCACTCGTCCACCTATTTTTAATGGGTCGGATTACACGTATTGGAAGACTCGGATGAGGTTCTTCCTCATTTCTATGGATTTCGAGCTTTGGACTATTGTTGAAAACGATTTCAAAAAAAATCTTCTCTTCCATGAGCGAATGGAATGAATCGGAGGAGAAGAAGGTTTTTGCTTTTAAATGCAAAGGCTATGAATGCCTTGTTTTGTGCACTAGATAAAAAAACGAATTTAATCGTTTCAATTTGTTATTCTGGCTTTTTTGATATTTAGAGAACTCTTGAGGTCACTCATGAAGGCACTAGCCGAAAGTGAAAGAGTCCAAAATCAACATTCTTGTGCACTCTTACGAACTTTTCCGAATGAAACCAAGTGAGTCCATCGGAGACATGTACGCCCGGTTTACGGATGTCATCAATGGACTCAAAGCTCTTGGTAAAGATTTTACTAACTTTGAACTAGTAACTAAAATCTTAAGATCCCTCCCTAAAAGTTGGGATCCAAAAGTTACGGCCATTCAAGAAGCTAAAGACCTTAAAACATTCCCTCTTGAAGAACTCATTGGGTCTCTAATGACCTACGAAATGACATGTCAAGCTCATGACGAGCTCGAGAACCCCCTTCCAAAGAACAGGAAGGATATGGCACTCAAATCATAAGAAGACCACTTGAAAGGAACATCAAGTGATGAGGACAGTGACAATGACATTGCACTTTTGACTCAAAAATTCAAAAAATATTTAAGGAAGAACAAATTTAAAAATAATACAAAAAATAAATTTGAACAAAGAAGGACCAAGTGATTTGCTATGAATGCAAAAAACCGGGATACTACAAGAACGATTGCCCTCAAGCCAAAAAGAGAACACCAAAGAAGAAGGCGCTCAAGGCAACATGGGATGACTCAAGCACATCCGAAGAAAAGGAGTCCAATACCGAGCAAGTTGCTCACTACGCCCTAATGGCCTTCGAAGAAGAGGTAACAAATTTAATTAATGCAGATTTACCTTATCATGATTTATTAAATGCCTTCCATAAGTTATTTGATGAATGTAAGACAATTAGTAGAAAATACAAATTGCTAAGAAAGGAGCATGATAGTCTTACTTGTGCTTTTGATAAATTAAAAACTGAATATCATGATTGTCTAGCTCCATGTGTTAAATGCCATGATTTAGAAACTCTCCAAAATGAGAACTTAGTACTTAAGGATACCTTGAAGAAATTCGAGGTCGGTAGCAAGTCCTTAAACATGATCCTTACAAATAAGGGTCACGTTCCTAAAAGGAGTGAAATCGGATTTGTGAGAAGTACTCACCAAAATCCAACCACCTTCGTTAAAGGTCCTATCTTACATATTCAACATCAAAGCAATTGCAACTTTTGTTACAAATATGGACATATAACTTACCAATGTCCATTCAAGAAAATTAGTCCGAACAAATTGATTTGGGTTCCTAAAGGAACCATGATCAAGTCTATGCAACATGATAAACAAGTTAGATTAATTTTTGAGGCACCCAAAAGTAAATGGGTACCTAAAAATAATTCCTTCTTGTAGAAACATACACCATCACATGCTAGGAGCAAGAGATGGTATCTTGATAGTGGATACTCAAGGTGCTAGTCATAGGTGCCCAGCAAGCCAATCACGTGAGTGAAGGCACGTGTGACTTGATACAGAATCTTTTTTCTTATTATATTTTGGCGTATATCACTTTATAACTATTGCATAAATGCATATATTGTGATGTCCTTGGATTTGTGCAATGGGAATCGGATCGTGATGAGATCACGATAATGAGATCGATTCAACTTTAAACACATATCCTAAATAATCCCGGTCATAGGTTACTCGAGAGGGACATCGTGATAACCGGATAGACTGGTGTGCTGTATACCCGTCCATATGATGGATGCAACTGGTCTCATAGCTGCTCGTGTAGGGACACTAGGGATACAGTACAGGTGCTCATTGGAGAATGAGTTCACTGATTGATCCGCCACGGAATCTTTGGATGGTTGATGATGCCTTATTGTCGACGGCGATTCCGTAGTCCTAGTGGTGTATCTAGTCCTTAGACTTGAGACACCAAGGATGTCTCTGTATGAGTGCTCCACTCTTTGATACCGCACTTATAGGTTTGGCTATCCCGCATCTAGTACACCTGGTCATTGGGAGTGGTAGTCGACCTTACGAGGGCTATTGAGTGTCGATAGAGGATCATCCACTCTCGGCGTCATGAGAGGAATATCCCATGTGTTCTTGCTCGAGACAAATCCCCGGCCGGGGTCATTCGGGTTGAGAGAGAAAGAGTTCTCCAGGAGAATCCGATTAGAGCGAGACTTCGAGTAGAAACCATATGGGTCCGACAACACCATGCTCGATATACGGTCTCTCGGGATATTAGATGGATGAGGGACTATAGGTACATGGTAATCGAGGACAAACAGGTCCAATGGATTGGATTCCCCCAGATCGTCTGGGGACTACTGACGTAGTGGCCTAGTACGTCCAGTAGTCGATGGGTCGAGTGAATTATTACAGAGAGATAATAATTCACCGAAAGTTAGAAGGAGTTCTGAAGGTATGACTCACGGCCAGCTTGATATTGGGCCTAGAGGGTCACACACATATGGTAGGCATTGCGATGAGTAGAGGTTCGGATATGAGATATCCGGACGAGCCCTTGTCTTATTGGAGGCGATCCAATACCCACTAGGGGAAGGACCCATTAGGGTTTGACACGGGATCTCTATAAATAGGAGGGATTCACAACCTCATAGGCTAGAGTCTTTGCTTGCCCTTCCTATTCTCCTCCTCCCTCTCCACCTCGAGGCCTGGAGTTTTGAGGAGGGTCGCCGCAACCCCGCTTTGTGGATCACCGCCAGAGAGGAGGACGCTTGACCTCCTTCACCCTCTCCTAAGGATCTGCAAGGAAACAGGGATATACGATCTCCCTAGGTAACACAATCTCTATACGCAGTTTTGTGTTTTATGGATTTTTTGCACCAATCTTCGCACAAACCACTAACATCTTTTGGGAATCGGGATTTTTGTTTTCTTGTTCTTCCATTGCAAGATATGATGTCGCCCCCCATGATTTCCCAACAGTGGTATCGAGCCAGGTTGTTTGATGCGAATGATTGGTTTTGAACTGCGTGTGTTGTGTTTAGGAAGAATATTGACATCAAAATCGTTGACGAAAAAAAGCGAGGAAGGGCAGCAAGCAGTTGCTGCCCTCGATCTCGATGCAGCATGCAAAGAATGATCGGCGGGCAAGCAAGTTAAGCACTGTGCATGCAGCAGCTGGAAGGCGGTCTGTTTGAAGCAGGCTTTTGCTGTCGGCGGAGCTGGCAGCCTGAACAAGGCCGCCAGCGGGGGCCCTGGCGCCCAAGAAGGAGTCTCCCGAGGCGAGCGGGGCCGGCCGCCCGCAAGGGAGAGCGGGCGCCGCCACGCTCCCGCTGGTGAAACCCCCCCCAGGGGGTGGCCGCTGGCGGGACAGCACCGCTGAGGGGGGCAGCGCCGGAAGGAGGCCCACCGATGGCGACGCCGCCCGGCCGCCGCCCAGGGCGAGGGTAGTGCCCCCCCGCCCGCCAAGCCGACGCCGCCAAAGAGGGTGGCGGCGGCGCTGGCAGCAGCAGAGGGAATTAGGGTTTTTTTGGGCAAAAGGATAGTTTTGCCCTTGTGAATTTGAGAAATTCCGGTTTCTGTCTTTTGTCCAAATTACGAAAAATACCCTTAGGAATTGAGAAATTTCCTACATGTCTCGATTTCAAAAAATATTAATTAATTAAAAGGTTTAGTTGATTATTATTTTTATTATTATCTAGTAGTCCTACATGATGATGATTATTTATACATGTGATGTATGATGTGGATGGATGATCATGGACCGTGTGATGTGTGTACTTGTGATTATTATTATTGAGGTCTACTGAACCTCCATTATATTTTCGTTTATTGTTGGGCCTGCGTGCCTATGATTAAGTTGTAATCACATGAGGAGGCAAATGGGAGCGTGGATGCGAGAAGGGACCCACGAGACGGACGATCGTGATGCATGGAGATGCATCAAGATGTCGAACCGGAACCGACGAGGACGAGATGGACAATCACAAGGGCATGGAGATGCACCGTTGTACACATAGATCTTGATGTGAGTGATTAGGCCCTCATCGCTCGGGGCCTAATCATATTAGGTCGAGGTCCATGACCATCGATGTGATTGCTTATACACATGCTAGATATGTATATATATTTACATGCGATGTAGATATATATTAAATATGTATATGTGTGACATGTCATATTAGGAGACCAAATTATAGAAACATCTCTCGATAATATTAAGTCGGTAAATGTGAGGCAATTAGATTGACCCCACGGCCTTCCATCGTTATGAGTAGGAACCGATTCTCGGTGTAGGTTGAGTTGGTCGAGTCCCTCGAGACTCACCTATATCGCGATTCGCTATCTTGCTTACGACATAGAGATGTCACCGAGGACTGAGGACATGGTATGCTTTGTCGAGTCCCTCGAGGGTATATCATCAAATCGACTCATCTTGTAACGAAGGTGTTGACTTAACCGAGCATCATGGTTGGTCGAGTCCCTCGAGGCCATGGTGATTCGGAGGCCGAAACAGGACGGGAATCACAAGGAGTTGTGATCGCAAGAGTTGCCTACCTTTTAGACTTAGTGTGATTGGTCGAGTCCCTCGAGGTTACACTAAGACGCTGATTGGATCCCCGATCCCCACTAGAAGTCTCTTTGGAGACTTCCGTTTCACGTCTCCGAGGGTGTCGCGTGACTCGTTAGTAAAATAGTGGGAGCATATTAAGATAGAAGTCCATATCTTGATAGTTTATTTCTTGCAAAATCTGCATGTTATTCATTTCTGCTACATCTTTATTTTCAGAAAATGTCGCTTTCAAATCCCTTTACATGGCATACTTGATGTCAACCCGCCTTCTTGGTCCAAATTATCTGGATTGGCTCAGAACTTGAGAATTGTTCTCACAAATGAGAAAATTGTGTACGTCCCTGATACAAATGATGACGCCCGAAGAAGGGGCAAGCGAGGATGAGATCGCCGCCACGTGAAGTACATTGATGACTCCACTCTTGCTCGGTGCTATATGTTGGGCTCTATGACTCCAGAGTTTACAGAGACAACATGAAAAGATGGATGCCGATCCATTCTCCTACATGTCCGCAAATTGTTTGAGGAACAAGGAAGGACTCAAAGATATGAGATATCCAAGAGCCTTTTCCGCGCTAGGATGAGTGAGGGGACACCGGTTCAGAACCATGTCCTAAAGATGATTGAGTGGATAGAGAAACTCACAGGTCTAGGAATGGTCCTAGAGGATAACTTGTGTGTGGACATTGTGCTTCAGTCCCTACCAGATTCCTTTTCACAGTTCATAATGAATTTTAATATGAACAAGTTTTGAGGTGACTCTCCTTGAGCTCCTCAATATGTTGAGGGAGGCAGAGAGTACTATTAAGAAAGAGAAGCCAGTTCTCTACACTGGTGAGACCGAAAAAGAAAAGGAAAGCGAAAGGTCCCTTAAGAAGGGAAAGGGCAAGGGCAAATAAGGTAAAGCAAAGGTTGCTAAGAAAGACCCAAGCCAAAGGACAAAGGCCAGTGCTTCCACTGTGGTAAAGATGGGCATTGAAGAGAAACTGCAAAGAGTACCTTGCAGAAAGGGCGAAACAAAAGCTTGATGAAGCTTCAGGTACATTCATGATCGGTCTCCATTTGTCGGACTCTTATGATAACACATGGGTATTGGATACCCAGTGAGTGCTTATCATATATGCAATTCGTTGCAGGTTCGCAAGACCTAGGAGACTATAGAGAGGCTAGATGGACCTCAAGATGGGTAATGGAGCAAAAGTTGCTGTATTAGCTATTGGCAGGTCGCCCTACATCCGCCTAGTGGAGATTTTATTGCATTAGATGCATGTTATTTTGTTCCTTCTATTATCAAAAAAACATTATCTCCATTTCATGTTTAACAGCTTAGTGGATATAAATTTGTTTTTGAGAACAATGGTTGTTCGATATTATTAGATGATAAGATCATCACTAAAAAAGGAACATTGCATAATGGTTTATTTATGTTAGACACCACTCCATATATCATGAATGTAAATATGTCCAAAAGGAAACGAGATGAGTTGAACAAAGGCATACCTGTGGCATTGTAGGTTAGGTCATATCCATGAAAGAAGGATTCAAAAGTTGTTAAATGATGGATATCTAGATTCATTCGACTATGTGTCATATACAACTTGTGAGCCTTGCATTCGTGGAAAACTGGACCAAATCTCCATTTAGTAGAATTGAGAGAGAGCCAATGAGTTGTTGGAACTCATACATAGTGATGTATGTGGACCCATGTCAACTCATGCCATTGGAGGTTACTCCTACTTCATTACATTTACTGATGATTTCTCAAGGTATGGATATGTGTACTTAATGAAGTACAAGTCTGAGGCCTTTGAGAAATTCAGAGAGTATAAGAATGAGGTGGAGAACCAGACCGAAAGAGTATCAAAACTCTTCGATCGGATCGAGGAGGAGAATACTTGGCACAGAGTTTACTGGGTTCCTCAAGGACCATGGGATATTATCCCAATGGACACCTCCTTATACACCTCAGCTCAATGGTGTCTCTGAAAGGAGAAATCGTACATTATTAAATATGGTACGGTCCATGATGAGTTTCGCTGACCTACCCATCTCATTCTGGGGATATGCCATAGAAACCGCAGCTTACCTTATGAACCGAGTTCCAACTAAGTCGGTAGTGTTTACACCATATGAGATATGGAAAGGGAAGAAGCCTGATCTTAAGGTTATTAATATCTGGGGCTGCCCTGCCCATGTTAGAAGACACAACCCCGATAAGTTAGAATCAAGGACAGAGCGATGCAAATTTGTGGGATACCCCAAGGAAACTTGTGGGTATTATTTCTATCATCTCGAGGACCAAAAGGTCTTTGAAGCTAAGAGAGCAGTGTTCCTTGAGAAGGAACACATTCTTGACGGAGACAGTGGGAGAATGATAGAATTGAGCGAGGTTGGAGAACCAAGCTCAAGCACCACTCTACCGAAGTCCTGTTCGGGTACCTAATACACAAGTATCAACTTTACGCAGGTCGATAGAGTATCCCATCCTCCTCAAAGATACGTGGGACATATTAGAGCAGAGGATGTAGAGGATATTGATCCTCGGACCTACGAGGAGGAGGCTATTATGAGTATAGACTGGAAGTGGAAAGAAGCCATGAATTCTAAGATGGATTCTATGTACTCCAATAAGGTTTGGAACCCTAGTTGAAACCCAAGGTATTGTACCCATCGGTTGCAAGTGGATCTTTAAGAAAAAAGATCGGAGTAGATGGAAAGGTAGAGACCTATAAAGCAAGGCTAGTGGTTAAGGGGTATCGCCAAAGGCAAGGTGTTGACTACTTAATTAAACTTTCTCACCCATAGGAATGCTAAAATCCATCAGAATTCTATTGGCTATTGCAGCACACTATGATTATGAGATCCGGATGGATGAATGAAAACCGCATTCCTCAATGGGAACCTCGAGGAGGAGGTGTATATGATGCAACCTGAGGGATTCGTGTCCAAGAACTGCCCAGATAAGGTGTGTAGGTTGCTTAGATCCATTTATGGACTAAAAAAGCAAGCTTCAAGTTGGAACATAAGATTTGATGAGGCACTCAGATCTTATGACTTCATTAAGAAACTAAGATGAGCCTTGTGTATACAGAAAGGTAAGTGGGGAGCTTATCACCTTTTTTGGTGTTATATGTGGATGACATCCTCATCATTGGGAATGACATAGAATGCTATCCACAAGAAAGGCTTGGTTATCTAGACACTTCTCCATGAAGGACTTAGGGGAAGCATCTTATATCTTGGGGATTAGAATCTATAGAGATAGATCCAAGAGGATGCTTGGCTTGTCCGATCCAGGTACATAGAAACTATTGTCAAAAGGTTTGGCATGGAAAATTCCAAGAGAGGTCTCATACCGATGAGACATGGGATATCGCTTTCTCTACCAGTATGTCCCCAAAGACTCCGTAAGAAAGGGCTAACATGGATATGATACCTTATGCCTCAACAATAGGGTCTATCATGTATGCCATGTTATGTACTAGGCCCGATATAGCGCATGCCTCGAAAAGTGTCACGAGAGCAGGTGTATCAGCGGATCCGTGCTTGGAGACCGGAAAGCAAGAAAGTGTATCCTTAAGTACTTGAGAAGGACTAAGGATCTTTTACTAGTATATGGAGGTAATAGCCTTAAGGTTGAAGGCTACACCGACTCAAGTTTTCACCGATGTCGATGATAGCAAGTCAATTCAGGTATGTGTACACCTTGAATGGAGGAGCAAGCAGTGCTGGAAGAGTTCCAAGCAAGATACCACTCTTGACTAATTCACCACGAGGCGAGTGCATTGCTGCATCGATGCAGCAAAGGAGGGAGTCCGGGTGAAGAAGTTCATCACAGATTTGGGAGTCGATACGATAGCGACACAAGTCGACTTCCCTTATATTGCGACAACTATGGGGTGATTACTCAAATAAGGGAACCCGGTCTCATCGTAAGTGTTCGAGGAGGTTCCAATTTTATAAGAGAGATCAGAACCCGAGGAGATGTAGCAAAGTGGGAAAGAGTTCCATCCAAGATAACATTGCAGATCCACCGACAAAGCCGTTGTCTCATTTTGTCTTTGAAGCGTCACTGTGGGTCCGATGGGGATCGCACACATAGGTGATTTGCTTTTAGGTCAGTGGGGAGATTGCTAGTCATAGGTGCCCAAGAAGCCAATCACGTGAGTGATGGCACGTGTGACTTGATACGTAATCTTTTGCTTATTATATTTTGGCGTATATCACTTTATAACTATTGCATAAATGCATATATATATTGTGATGTCCTGGATTTGTGCAATGAGAATCGGATCGTGATGAGATCACGATAATGAGATCGATTCACCTTTAAACACATATCCTAAATAATCCCGGCCATAGGTTACCGAGAGGGACATCGTGATAACCGGATAGACGGGTGTGTCAGTATACCCGCCCATATGATGGATGCAATTGGTCTCATAGTCGCTCATGTAGGGACACTAGGGATACAAGATGTGTGCTCATTGGAGAATGAGTTCACGATTGATTGATCCGCTTTACGAATGTCGGATGGTTGATGATGCCTTATTGTCGAAACGATTCCAGTAGTCCTAGTGGTGTATCCGGGTCCTTAGACTTGAGACACCAAGGATGTCCTGTATGAGTGCTCCACTCTTTGATACCGCACTTATAGGTTTGGCGTCCCTGCATCTAGTACAACCTGGTCATTGGGAGTGGTAGTCGACCTTCACGAGGGCTATTGAGTGTCGATAGAGGATCATCCACTCTCGGCGCCATGAGAGGAATATCCCATGTGTTCTTGCTCAGACAAATCCCGGCCGTGGTCATTCGGGTTGAGAGAGAAAGAGTTCTCCGGGAGAATCCGGATTAGAGCGAGACTCGAGTAGAAACCGTATGGGTCCGACAACACCATGCTCGATATACCTGCCTCTCGAGATATTAGATGGATGAGGGACTATAGGTACATGGTAACTAAGGATAGATAGGTCCAATGGATTGGATTCCCCCAGATCGTCTGGGGACTACTAACGTAGTGGCCTAGCACGCCCCAGAAGTCGATGAGTCGAAAGTGAATTATTATAGAGATAATAATTCACCGAAGTTAGAAGGAGTTTCGACAGTATGACTCACGGCCAGCCGATATTGGGCCTAGAGGGTCACACACATATGGTAGGCATTGCGATGAGTAGAGGTTTGGATATGAGATATCCCACTTTTGAGCCCCTTTGTCTTATTAGATGCATCCTATACCCACTAGGGAAGGACTCATTAGGGTTTGACACGGGATCTCTATAAATAGGAGGGATTCACAGCCTCATAGGCTAGAGTCTTTGCTTGCCTTTCCTATTCTCCTCTCCCTCTCCACCTTAGAGGCCCGGAGTTTTGAGGAGGGTCGCCGCAACCCCTGCTGGTGGATCACCGCTAGAGAGGAGGACGCTTGACCTCCTTCACCCTCTCCTAAGGATCTGCAAGGAAACAGGATATACGATCTCCCTAGGTAACACAATCTTTATAATGCAGTTTTGTGTTTTATGGATTTTTTTACACCAATCTTCGCATCTTAATTTACTAACATCTTTTTTGGAATCGGGGAATTTTGTTTTCTTGTTCTTCCGCTGCGCATATGATGTCGCCCCCCTTGATTTCCCAACACCTTGTGTATACAGATAGGTAAGTGGGAGCGCTATCACCTTTTTGGTGTTATATGTGGATGACATCCTCATCATTTGGAATGACATAGGAATGCTATCCACAGTAAAGGCTTGGTTATCTAGACACTTCTCCATTAAGGACTTAGGGGAAGCATCTTATATCTTGGGGATTAGAATCTATAGAGATAGATCCAAGAGGATGCTTGGCTTGTCCCAGTCCAGGTACATAGAAACTATTGTCAAAAGGTTTGGCATGGAAAATTCCAAGAGAGGTCTCATACCGATAAGATATGGGATATCGCTTTCTACGAGTATGTCCCCAAAGACTCCAGAAAAAAGGGCGAACATGGATATGATACCTTATGCCTCAGCAATAGGGTCTATCATGTATGCCGTATATGTACTAGGCCCCGATATAGCGATGCCTCGAGTGTCACGAGCAGGTATTAGGCTGGGATCAAGGCTTGGAGCACCGGAAAGCAATAAAGTGTATCCCTAAGTACTTGAGAAGGACTAAGGATCTTTTACTAGTATATGGAGGTAATAGCCTTAAGATTGAAGGCT
This sequence comes from Musa schizocarpa, assembly GCA_900464855.2. Taxonomy (NCBI): domain Eukaryota; kingdom Viridiplantae; phylum Streptophyta; class Magnoliopsida; order Zingiberales; family Musaceae; genus Musa; species Musa schizocarpa. The sequence continues at coordinate 30,441,077 of LS990921.1, forward strand.
ACACTAACTCAAGTTTTCACCGATGTCGATGATAGCAAGTCAATTCGTGGTATGTGTACACCTTGAATGGAGGAGCAAGCAGTCTTTGGAAGAGTTCCAAGCAAGATACCATCGGCCGACCGGACCACGAGAGGTGGAGGTACATTGCTGCATCGATGCAGCAAAGGAGGGAGTCCTGGTTGAAGAAGTTCATCACAGATTTGGGAGTCGGACGGGTAGCAAAGAGCCGATCTCCTATATTGTGACAACAACGGGCAATTGTCGAGCGAAGGGAACCTAGGTCTCATCGTAAATCTAAGCATGTTCGAGGAGGTTCCACATTATCGAGAGATCGCGGACCCCAGGAGATGTAGCAGTGGAAAGAGTTCCATCCGAAGATAACATTGCAAATCCAATCGACAAAGCCGTTGTCTCATTTTGTCTTTGAGATGCCACTGTGGGTCCGATGGGGATCGGACACATAGGTGATTTGCTTTTAGGTCAAGTGGGAGATTGCTAGTCATAGGTGCCCAAAGAAGCCAATCACGTGAGTGATGGCACGTGTGACTTGATACAGAATCTTTTGCTTATTATATTTTGGCGATATCGCTTTTATAACTATTGCATAAATGCATATATTGTGATGTCCTTGGATTTGTGCAATGGAATCGGATCGTGATGAGATCACGATAATGAGATCGATTCACCTTTAAACACATATCCTATATAATCCCGGTCATAGGTTACTCGAGAGGGACATCATGATAACCGGATAGACTAGTGTGCTGTATACCCGTCCATATGATGGATGCAAACCTGGTCTCATAGCTGCCGTGTAGGGACACTAGGGATAAGATGTGTGCTCCTTGGAGAATGAGTTCACTGATTGATCCGCTTTTACGGAATGCTGGATGGTTGATGATGCCTTATTGTCGACAGCCGATTCCGTAGTCCTAGTGGGTATATCTGGTCCTTAGACTTGAGACACCAAGGATGTCCTATATGAGTGCTCTACTCTTTGATACCGTGACTTATAGGTTTGGCTGTCCCGCATCTAGTATGGTGGTCATTGGGAGTGGTAGTCGACCTCCACGAGGGCTATTGAGTGTCGATAGAGGATCATCCACTCTCAAGGCCATGAGAGGAATATCCTATGTGTTCTTGCTCAGACAAATCCCCGGCCAGGGTCATTCGGGTTGAGAGAGAAAGAGTTCTCCGGGAGAATCCGATTAGAGCGAGACTCGAGTAGAAACCGTATGGGTCTGACAACACCATGCTCGATATACGGTCTCCGGGATATTAGATGGATGAGGGACTATAGGTACATGGTAACCGAGAGACGACAGTGTCCAATGGATTGGATTCCCTCAGATCAGTTCGGGGACTACTGGCGTAGTGGTCTCAAGCACGTCCGCAATCGATGAGTCGAAAGTGAATTATTACAGAGATAATAATTCACTGAGTTAGAAGGAGTTCGACGGTATGACTCACGGCCAGCTCGATATTGGGCCTAGAGGGTCACACACATATGGTAGGCATTATGATGAGTAGAGGTTCTGGATATGAGATATCCGGATGAGCCCCTTGTCTTATTGGATGCAGATCCAATACCCACTAAGGAAGGACCTATTAGGGTTTGACACGGGATCTCTATAAATAGGAGGGATTCAGAGCCTCATAGGCAGAGAGTCTTTGCTTGCCCTTCCTATTCTCCTCTCCCTCTCCACCTCCGCAGAGGCCTGGAGTTTTGAGGAGGGTCGTTTCAACCCTGCTGTGTGGATCACCGCTAGAGAGGAGGACGCTTGACCTCCTTCAACCTCTCCTTAGGATCTGCAAGGAAACAGGGATATACGATCTCCCTAGGTAACACAATCTCTATACGCAGTTTTGTGTTTTGCGGATTTTTGCGCACCAATCTTCGCACGACGACGAACATCTTTTTGAGAATCGGGGATTTTTGTTTTCTTGTTCTTCCGCTGCGCATATGATGTCACCCCCCCTTGATTTCCCAACACAAGGCATATGACCGGAGATCCATCCCAATTCACCAAGCTCACTAGCATGGACGAAGGCTATGTCACCTTCGGAGACAACAACAAAGGCAAAATCATTGGCAAGGGAACCATAGGTAACAAATCAAGTTTTTCCATTGATGATGTGTTACTAGTTGATGGATTAAAACATAATCTATTGAGCATTAGTCAATTATGCGATAAAGGTTATATCGTTAGATTTGAATCAAATATGTGCATTATTGAAAAACCAAATCATAACATGACTATGATTGCTTTAAAACAAAATAATGTCTATACCATCAATCTTGATGAACTAAGTAATAAAATGTGTTTCTCCGCCATAAATGATGATGCTTGGCTTTGGCATAGGAGATTAGGCCATGCAAGCATGAAAACAATATCTAAAATCTCATCTCAAGAATTAGTACGAGGGATTCTGAATATGAAGTTTATTAAAGATAAGGTATGCGATGCATGTCAACTAGGGAAACAAATAAAAATAAGCTTCAAACCAAAAAATCAAATTAGCACCACTAGACCATTACAATTGATCCATTTGGACTTATTTGGACCAATTGATACAACAAGTCTAGGTGGAAGCAAATATGCTTTTGTGATTGTGGATGACTACTCTAGATACACTTGGACCTATTTCTTAGCTCACAAAAGTGATTGTTTCAAGTGTTTCTCTAAATTTTGTAAACTCACTCAAAACGAAAAAGGGTTCATGATTTCATCAATTCATAGTGATCATGGTGGCGAATTTCAAAACCATGACTTTCAAAATTTTTGTGAAGTTAATGGATACAACCATAACTTCTCTACTCCGTGAAATCCCCAACAAAATGGAGTAGTTGAAAGAAAAAATAGAAACCTACAAGAAATGGCAAGAACTATATTAAATGAACACAGTTTACCTAAGTATTTTTGGGTCAGTCAGATACGGCTTGCTACATCATGAATAGAGTCCTAATAAGACCTTCCTTATCAAAAAAAACTCCCTATAAATTATGGAATAACAAAACCAAATATTTCCTATTTTAAAGTTTTCGGTTGTAAATGCTTTATTTTAAATGAAAGGGATGCCTTAGGAAAATTTGATGCAAAAATCCGATGAAGGCATCTTTCTTGGTTACTCTTCCGTTTCAAAGCTTTTAGGATGTTTAATAAAAGAACCTTAGTAATTGAAGAGTCTATTCATGTAGTTTTTAATGAAGTCTCAAATTTTAAGAAAAATAATTTTGATGATGATCTTGGTTTTGATAATTTGAATTTAAATGAACCCTCCTCAAAATAGCAACTTGGATGCACCTTCTTCCAAATTTCCTTACCTAAGGAATGGAAGTATATAGATGCTCATCAAAAGGAGCTAATTATAGGGGATACATCTAAAGGGGTTCAAACTCGTTCCTCTTTCAAGAATTTTTTTGCTTAATGTGCCTTCCTCTCTCAAATCGAACCTAAGTGCATTGACGAGGCCATAAAAGATGATTTTTGGATTATTGCAATGCAAGAGGAACTGAATCAATTTGAGAGAAACAAGGTATGGGAGCTTGTTCCTAGACCTAGTGACCATTTAGTCATTGGTACTAAGTGGGTCTTTAGAAACAAGCAAGAGAAAAAATGGTATCGTGGTTAGAAACAAGGCTAGATTAGTGGCCAAAGGTTTCAACCAAGAAGAAGGTATCGACATTTAAGAAACCTTCGCCCCATGGCTCGATTAGAAGCCATAAGGATGCTCCTTGCCTATGCTAGTAGTTATAATTTTAAACTATTTCAAATGGATGTCAAAAGTGCCTTCTTGAATGGTTTTATTTCGAAGAAGTATATGTCGAACAACCTCCCGGATTTGAAAAATTCTCTTCTTCCTAATCATGTATTCAAATTGACTAAGGCTCTCTATGGGTTTGAAACAAGCTCCTAGAGCTTGGTATGAAAGGCTTAGTTCCTTTCTTATTTTAAATAATTTTACCCAAAGGCAAGGTTGATACTACATTGTTTATTAAATATTTTGAAAATAATTTTCTTATTGTGCAAATTTATGTTGACGATATTATTTTTGGCTCTTCGGATGAATCACTATGTGAATCATTTGCCAAATCTATGAGTCATGAATTTGAAATGAGTTTAATGGGGGAATTAACTTTCTTTTTAGGATTACAAATCAAACAACTTAAGGATGGTATATTTCTTAACCAATCTAAATATACATTAGAATTGTTAAAACGATTTAACATGGATAATTCAAAAGCAATAAACACCCCTATGAGTACTTCGACTAAGTTAGATATGGATGAAAATAGTGAAAATTTCGATAAAAAAATATATAGGGGAATGATAGGTAGTCTACTCTACCTTACCGCTACAAGACCAGAAATCATGTTTAGTGTAGGACTTTGTGCTAGGTTTCAATCAAATCCTAAACTATCTCATCTTAAAAGTGTTAAAAGAATATTTAGGTATCTTAAAGGAACTCCAAATTTAGGTTTATGGTATCCAAAATCTGAAAATTTTGATTTAATGGCTTACGCGGATGCTGATTTTGGCGGATGTAGGATAGATAGAAAAAGTACATTCAGAACATGCCAATTTTTAGGACATGCACTTGTTTCTTGGACTTCCAAGAAACAAAATTCAGTAGCACTATCTACGGCGGAAGCCGAATACATTGCTGCGAGTGCATGCTGTGCACAAGTTGTTTGGATGAAAAATACATTGGAAGACTATGGAATTCACTTTAAAAATATTCCCATAAAATGTGATAATACTAGTGCCATATGTCTTACTAAAAATCCAATTCAGCATTCTAGAACTAAGCACATCGACGTTAGGCATCATTTCATACGCGATCATGTCCTTAACAATAATGTTGTTCTAGAATTCATTGACACAAAGCATCAATTAGCAGATATATTCACAAAAGCCTTGAATGAAGACCAATTTGAATTCATTTGAAGGGAATTAGGTATGTTAAATTGTCCCTAAACAATAAACTTGTTTGATTGAATTTTCCGTAAAGTCTTTCATCTTCTTTCCAGCTCTCGGTGAATCTAATCATTCTCCTTTAAATTCCATATGACATGTTGTGAAATCTCGAAATCGATTTTGATGACTTGATTATGAATTTCAAGTTACCGATTTGATTTAAATAAGTTTTATCTAAATCATAATCTTGATCTTGCAAAATTGGAATCACAAATAATATCTTTTGGCATTCATGAATTGATACTTACAAATATGAAAGTATTGGCATTCATGACTTGAAACATTATATGCTTAAATTAATCATTCTCCTATGTTTCAAAATTCTTCAAATGCCTTATATGATGATTGAAAAGTAATGTTGAGATTTTAATGTATTTAACGATTTGAATGAGTTTGTATTCGAATTATGATCTTGACTTTGTGAAATTACTACTTGAATTTTTATCCCAATCTCTCTCTTGTACATCTACAATTTCTATTATTTATAGAAAGAAGAGATTAGATAATATGAATGCATGTTGAATTTTCCTCTAAAATGAACTCTGCGTAAATATTTTTGCATACATAATTTTCAATGATAAAATCGTTGTATGACAAAATATGTGCTTCAAGTCTCATTTCCCTTTTTGTTGATGACAAAGGGGGAGAAAAGTGATGACTTATATCATTCTTAATAGGATGACAAAATATGAATTGCAAAATCTTTGAGAAAAGTGATTGATATGAATGACTTATATGCCTTGCAAAATCCTTGAAAATATCACAAGATTGATTGATCATATTGAAAGCATGCCTTACATCTAAATCATAAAATTTATATTGAAAATCTTTATCTTCTGTCGTAGTAAAATTTGTCCCTTTTCATTTAACTTATGATTTTCATAGAAGTTTTGTACTCACTATTGTTTAATGAGGATCACGATAAGCTCTACCGTTAGAACTTATCGAGTTATGCTTGAATCCAATAGGATGGAATTCAAGTGTTTTTTTTTTTCATCCTCTCATAATATGGCATATAGATAGGGGGAGTTATGTTTAACTCCGTCATCAATTGATTGTCATCATCAAAAAGGGGGAGATTGTTGAATCTCGGATTTTGATGATAAAATCAATTGATGGGTTATTTGATCTAATCCATATTATTGAGTTAAGTGTGCAGGATTAACTATGATAAACAGAAAACACAAAGCAAGTATACCGGAGTCGAGTTCGATGAACGTTTTAGAGTCCGAAGAATCGTCGGAGATGCTGCCGGAACCAACCGAGAAGAAATCGGGAACCTATTGGAAGTTCGCCGAAGAGATCGTCAGAGGTTTGCAGAGATCACCGACAAGTCTCAGCTACTCACTAAAGTCATCACAAGTTCGGGAGCGTGCTTGGACCCCGTCGAAGGAAGTTCGTCGGAAAGCTCGCCGGAACAAGACTTGACGTTCGCGGTTAATAAATTGCTTATGATGTGTTTTGTTATGTAGTTCACTTGTAATTAGGATTAGGATTAAGAAGATAATCCTATATCCTGGTTAGGGGCCAACTGGGGCCAAAGTCAGATTTGGTTTGGGCTAAAAGTAAGCCAAACCAAGTGAACCGGAGAGCCAGGCGGTGACACCTCCTGGGCTGGGCGGTTGCACCGTCTAGCACCCGAGCGCTGGGCGGTGGCACCGCCAACATCGGGAACCCAAAGAGAATTTGAATTTTGGAGCCCAAATTTGAATCCTCTTGAGGCCTATAAATACCCCTCAAATCTCAGCTGAGAAAACAACTTTTAGAGAAGCAATTGATTGAGAGAAAAGTCTTAGAAGAGTCTTTGCTAGTCTTGTTTTCAATTTGCTAGTGTTCACCTCCTTCTTTCTTGCTGAAAATCTGTAAGAGAGTGAACCGCTTGTAAAAGTTGTAAGAGGGGTATTTACCCTTCCCTTTCAAGAGATTTGCTAGTGGAAGGTGGGAGCCTCATCAAAGAGGGGCCTCGCAAGTGGATGTAGGTCATTTGACCGAACCACTGTAAAATCGGCGTGATCTCTGGTTTGCATTTACTGATTGTCATTTACATTACTGTAAACCATTTGCACTTTAATGTTATACTGCTTTGTCTCCGTTTTACTTATCCCTTCAAGTTAAAACGCAATCGAAACGGTTTCAAACGAAAACGTTACTTTTATCATACAAAGTTTCCGAATGGTTTTAAATCGTCAAAAGTTTATCGCACTTTACCGCTGCACTAATTCACCCCCCCCTCGTAGTGCCGCTCCGATCCTAACACCTATAGTCTCTCATCTATCTAATATCCCAGAGACCATATACCGGGCATGGTGTTGTCAGACCCACACAATTTCTACTCGAGTCTCGCTCTAATCGGATTCTCCTAGAGAACTCTTTCTCTCTCAATCCAAATGACCCTAGCTAGGGATTTGTCTGATCAAGAAAACATGGAATGTTCCTCTAATGAAACCAAGAGTGGATGAACCTCTATCGACACTCAATAACCCTCGTAAGGTTGACTGCCACTCTCGATGACCGGCTATGCTAGATCTGGGATATCTAAACCTATAAGTTTGGTATCAAAGAGTAGAGCACTCATACAAGACATCTTTGGTGTCTCAGTCTAAGGACCAGATACACCATTGGGACTACGGAATCATTGTCTAACAATAAGGCATCATCAACCATTTAGCATTTTGAAAGCGGATCAATCAATGACTTTATTCTCGAATGAGCACCTGTATTGGGGACATACTCCTAGAAAGCAATATCCCATGTCTCATCGATTTGAGACCTGTCTTGAAATTTTTCATACTAAACCTTTTGACAATGGTGTCTATATACCTGGATTGGGACAAGCTAAGCATCCTCTTGGATCTATCTCTATAGATCTGAATCCTCAAGATATAGGATGCTTCCCCTAAGTCCTTCATAGAGAAGTGTATAGATAACCAAGCCTTTACTATGGATAGCATTTCTACACTATTCCCAATGATCAGGATGTCATCCACATATAATACCAAGAAGGTGATAGTGATCCCACTTACCTTCTTGTACGTACAAGACTCATCTTCATTCTTAACGAAGTCATAAGATCTAATCACCTCATCAAATCTTATGTTCCAACTTCGGAAAGCTTGCTTTAGTCCATAAATGGATCAAGCAACTTGCACACCTTATTTGGGTAGTCCTTGGATACGAATCCCTTGGGCTGTATCTATTGAATCTCGGATTTTGATGATGAAACATATTGATAATTGTTTATCTTTTTAATCTACATTTCAAGTGATGTAGGATGTTTTGATTAGGATGAAACAATTAAAGCAGGAAAAATTATGTTGTGTTAGGGGAAAACATGTCAGAAGATTGGACGTCGGGCCGGTAGATCGGTCGACGTATCGACAAAAGGCTTCAGGCCGTGGATTCGAGCATCGGGCCAAGAAGAGCGGATATTGCGCCAAGGATATTGGAGTTGCAGAGTCAACTTACTGATTAGGCAATAGGCCGCAAGAGAGGACGATGCACTGAAGAATCGAAAGAAGCGTCGAGGGACCAATGACATGTCGGATAATTTGATTAATACTTAGTATTAATTGTCTAGATCGAAGTATGTTTTTACATGTGCAGGATTAACTATAATAGCAAGGCATAAAGCAAAATAAAGTCTCAGAGTCAAGAACGTGACTTTGTTGGGAGTTTGAGAGTTCGTCGGAAGTCCGAACATTCATCAGAAGTTCTAGCGGAACCAGCTGAGAAGTCTCAGAGCTTGCCAAAGAAACTCGTCCGAACTTGCCAAGAAGATCATCGTAAAGTCTAGGAGCTTGCCGGGAGTCCACCGGACCATTGCTGAGAGATCATCAGAAGTTCCCTGGAAGATCGCCAAAAGAATCTAATTGGGTTTGGATTTGGGCCAACCCAATTAGGGGCCAGCTAGGCCTATGTAAGGACTATGTTGGGCCCAAAAAGAGGCCTAAATAATACCCCAAGAAGTCTCACCGTCGTGGCACAGTCTCCGAGACTATGTCAGGCGGTGGTACTACTAGTCTGGGTGGTTGTACTACCCCTAGTAGGGTGCCAGGCAGTGGTACCACCCAGCACTTACCCCTAGGCATTTGTACCGCCTGACCTAGGTGGTGGACCGCCCAGAGCAGTGTCAATGTCAGACTGACACTAGGCGGTGGTACCTCCTAGCGTAGGCGGTGGTACCACCCGTGCTCGGGGAACCCGGGATGGGAAAGTTTTAGGCTCTAAGTTTGAATCAACTTGAAGCCTATACATATCCCTCTAATCCCTGGTTAAAGCACACAAGCATAGAGTATTCAAAAGTGAGAAAACACTACTGCAATCTCTTTAGAAATTCTCTTCTTCACTCTAAGTGTAGAATTCTGTAAGAGGAGTGTGAGTGCTTGGCATATTTGGCATATTCTGGAAATTCCCTCCTCCACTCTAAGTTTAGACAAAAACGATTTTAATCGAGTTTCAATGTGCAAAACGGCCTTTGATATTTGGCATATTCTCGAAATCACATACGAAGGCATGAATAGAGTTAAAGATTCTAAGATTAACCTTTTAATGCACGATTTTGAACTTTTTCATATGAAACCAAGAGAAATCATTAGAGACATGTACACCCATTTTATGGATGTCATCAATGGTTTAAAAGGTCTTGGTAAAAGCTCTTCGAATTTTGAACTCATTATCAAGATTTTAAGATCTCTATCTAAAAATTGGAATTTGAAAGTAACGACAATACAAGAATCAAAAGATTTGAACTATTTCCCTCTCGAAGAACTAATACGGTCCTTGATGACCTATGAAATAATGTGGAATGCATGTGAAGAACTCGAGAACCACCTTCTAAAGATTAGGAAGTATTTCAGACTTAGAACATTTGAATACCACTCGAGCATAAGCTCAAGTGATGGTGAACTTGAACTCATCACTATGAAATTTAAAAAATACATGAAACAAAAGTTGAAGAATAAAAATAAACTTAAAAAGAACATAACTACTTGCTATAAATGCAAGAAGAAGGAAGCGATCTTGGACAAAACGAGCTCATCCGAAGAAGAAGGACAATCCAACAAAGGTGAGGTGACAAACTATGCCTTAACGATTTTCGACGATGAGGTAATCAAAATTCTTTTAATTTATTTCGAAATTATATGATGCTTTTCATGAGTTATTTTTAATTTAGTTTAGAATAATTATTTTTTAAAAATTACATGTTTAATATAATGAAAATACTAAAAAATTGGGATCATGCTAGTAATTTTATAAATAATCATGAAAAATAAACAAAATGATTTTGATTAAAAATATGAAATTATGCTTGATGATTTAATGATGCATAATGATGTTTTGATACCATGATTGATGATTTTATTTTATGCATGAGATTTTAAAAATTATGCCTGATGATTCTTGCGATTTATGGATTATCGATTTTTATCATGATGAAATGTTACTTTTTTGGTTTTAAATAAGATGGAAGGTTTTCATAAAAAAACTTGAGCATATTAATTTGAAATCATGTTTAATGGTTTTATATTTTGAAATTATGAATGATGATTTTTGGGTGATTTTTGCCTTATTGAACTTTGTCGTAATAAATTTTACACTTTCGGTTTTAAACATGATACATGTTTTTATTTAGCATATATGAAATCAATCATATGAATTGAAACATTAAAACGAGGAAAGCTTTGTCCTTGAAAATATTTCTTTTTCTCTACTCTATCGAATTAAAAAAAAAGGAGAGATTAATGAATCTATTTATGTCCTTTTTATGAATCTCTTGAAAATAATTTTGATTTGACAAATTGAATTTGAATGAATTTTATCTTGATTTTTTGAGCTTTATAACTAAAGATTTCTTATGCATCAATCAAGATGTTATATCATTTTTTTTCTTATGTTTCTTTTTGCCAATTGCTAAAGAGAAAATAAATGATCAAAATGTTGATTTAATGATTTAATGTTTGTCATTATGAATACTTTATTATCATACATGAAAATAATGATGAATATTTTGAAAATAAATGTTTGTATCATGTTAGATGATTTTACATTTTGTGCATGATGAGTTATAGTGATGATTGAAATAATATGAATGATGATTTGGAATCATGCATATAATGATGAGTTTATATATTTTGAAAATATATATGATGGTTTGGTATAATGCAATATTTATGCTCTTTATTATGATGATTTGATGTGTATCATGAATGCTTTAAATGATGAATGTTTGGTATCATGATCAAAATATTGATAATGCTTAAAAATCTTAATATTTTAGTATCTTGTATGATATGCTCATAATGATAATTGATTTATTTTTTGGTATCATGCATGAAAAATGAAATGTATGGTTTTAAAATTGTCAATGTTTTAATTTGAAAATATAATGATACACAAATAAGATTGATACTTACCTTTGTCATAATTTGAAAATTAATGTAAAGGGTCTTCCCTTCTTTTTGACAATGATAAAGGGGGAGACAAAAGATGCTAGCTCGCACAATTTAAGAAGAAAGCAAAAATTGCACTTCTCAAAAGAGAAGAAAGAACTTGCTTCTTGAACATCTCAAATTGTTAGCTTCCATGTTGTAAAATAATGTAACATTTTGTGAACTTGCGTTTTTGTAAAGGAAGCAAAAATAATCGCATTTCTCAAAAGAGAAGAAATTGCTATCTTGAATATCACCAAGAATTGCTAGCTTGAAATCTCAAGAAGATGCAAAAATATGCTATCTTGCCTATCCCAAGAAGCAAAACAAGCTAAATTTGCACATCTTGAATTATTGCTAGCTTGGAAGTCGCTTTCTTGAACATCTCAAAACTGCTAGCTTGTATATTCTAAAATCTTATAAAATTTGCTAGCTTGTATGTTGTAGAATTTGCTATCTTACTACCTTGCATATCTATGATGATAGCAAAATTGCATGATGATAAAACTGGAGATTATGTTAATTATGCAATGTATTGAACTTGTATTCCAAACACATGAATAGTTGGACTTCTCCTTTTTGTTGATGACAAAGGGGGAGAAGTATGATGTTATGCATGATTTTAATCATGACATGTTTGCTTGGATTTTTGAATCCAAGAGTTCTATAAATATTAATAGGGGGAGTTTGTTTAAACTCTAGGAGTTAAGATTAACTCCATTATCGATTGGTTGTCATCATCATAAAGGGGGAGATTGTTGAATCTCGAATTTTGATGATGAAACCAATTGATAATTGTTTATATTTTAATCTGCGTTTTGAGTGACGTAGGATGCTTCGATTAGGATGAGACAATGAAAGTAGGAAAAATCATGTTGTGCTGGGGGAAAACATGTTAGAAGAATGGACGTTGGGCCGGTGGATCGGTCGACGTATCGACAAAAGGCTTTGGGCCGTGAATTCGGGCATCGGGCTAAGAAGAGTGGATATTACACCAAGGATATTGGAGTTGCAGAATCAACTAGCCGATTGGGTAATAGGCTACAAGAGAGGACGATGCGTCGAAGAATCAGACGATGCGTCGAGGGACCAATGACATGTCGGACAACTTGATTAATGCTTAGTATTAATTGTCTAGATTGAAGTATGTTTTTACATGTGTAGGATTAACTACGATAGCGAGGCATGAAGTAAAATGAAGTTCTGGAGTCAAGGACACGACTTCGTTGGGAGTTCGAGAGTTCATCGGAAGTCCGGACGTTCGTTGGAAGTTCTAGCGGAACCAGCCGAGAAGTCTCAGAGCTTGCTAGAGAAGCTTATCGGAACTCACTAAGAAGATCGTTGTGAAGTCCAGGAGCTTATCGGGAGTCCGTCGGAACATTGCCAAGAGATCGTTGGAAGTTTATCGGAAGATCGTCGGAAGAAACCAAGACATAGTGACTTATTTAGCTTAGCAAATGTCTTAGGAATCGTAGTTAGCATGTAATTGGGCTTGGATTTAGGCAACCCAATTAGGGGCCAGCTAGGCCCATGTAAGGACTGTGTTGGGCCCAATAAGAGGCCCAAACAATGCCCTAAGAAGTCTCATCATCGTAGCACAGTCTTCGAGACTATTAGTGTTGGGAAATCTTGGGGGGTGACATCACATGCCCAGTAGAAGAATAAGAAAAAAACAAAATCTCAAATTTTCCTAAAAAGATGTTCGTCATCGTGCGATGATTGGTGTGCAAAAATCCGCGAAACAAACTATGTATAGAATAGATTGTGTTACCTAGTGAGATCGTATATCCTTATTTTCTTGTAGATCTCTAGGAGAGGGTGAACGAGGTCAAGCGTCCTCCTCTCTAGAGATGATCCACACAGTAGGACAGCGACGATGCTCCTCAAAACTCCAGGCCTACTCTGAGGTGGAGAGGGGGAGGAGAATAGGAGAGACAAGCAAAGGCTTTAGCCTATGAACCACTGAATCCCTCATATTTATAGAGGTCCCCTGTCAAACCCTAATGGATCCTCCCCTAGTGGGTATTGGATCTACATCCAATTACCCAAGCCTTTTAGATTAGTGGATCTCTATCCAATAATCTCTCATGGGCTCTTATTGGATCTCGTCTATGGGATCCAATAATTCAGGAGCTTATTGGATATCCAATAAGATTGAGGCTTCGACGGATATCTCATATCCGAACCTCTACTCATCGCAATGCCTACCATATGTGTGTGACCCTCTAGTCCCAATATCAAGCTGGTTGTGAGTCATATATGTCAGAACTCTTTTTAACTTAGTGAATTATTATCTCTATAATAATTCACTCGACTCATCGACTACAGACGTACTAGGCCACTATGCCATAGTTCTCAGACGATACAGGGGAATCCAATCCATTGGACCTATCTATCATTAGTTACCGTATACCTATAGTTCCTCATCCATCTAATATCTCAAAGACCGTATATTGAGCATGGTGCTGTCAGACCCATACGGTTTCTTCTCGAGTCTCACTCTAATCGGATTCTCCTAGAGAACTCTTTCTCTCTCAATCCAAATGACCCTAGCTAGGGATTTGTCGAAGCAAGAACATATGGGATATTTCTCTCATGATGCCGAGAGTGGATGGTCCTCTATTGACACTTAATAACCCTCGTAAGGTCGACTGCCACTCCCAATGACCAACTGTACTAGATATGGGACATTCAAACCTATAAGTCTGGTATCAAAGAGTGGAGCACTCATACAGGACATCCTTGGTGTCTCAAGTCTAAGAACAAGATACACCACTAGGACTACGGAATTATTGTCTGACAATAAGGCATCATCAACTATCTAGCATTCCATAAGCGGATCAATTAGTAAACTCATTCTCCAATGAGCACATGTAATGTATCCCTAGTGTCCCCACACGAGCTGCTATAAGACCAGCTATATCCATCATATGGATGGGTATATAGCATACCAGTCTATCCGGTTATCATGATGTCCCTTTCGAGTAACCTATAACCGGGATTATTTAGGATCTGTGTTTAAAGGTGAATCGATCTCATTATCGTGATCTTATCATGATCCGATTCCCATTGCATAGATCCAAGGATATCATAATATATACATGCATATATATGTAATAGTTAATATAAAGTGATAAATGCCAAAATATAATAAGCAAAAAGATTTCGTGTCAAGTCACACGTGCCATCACTTATATGATTGGTTTGCTAGACACCTATGACTAGCAGTCAGGCAGTGGTACCACCAGTTTGGGTGGTTGTACCACCCTTGGCAGGGTGCCAAGCGGTGGTACCGCCAGTCTGGGCAGTGGTACCGCCCAGCACTACCCCCCAGGTGGTGGTACTGCCAGACTTGGGCGGTGGCACCGCCCAAGGCAATGTCAGTGTCAGACTGACACTGGGCGGTGGTACCGCCCAACGTAGGCGGTGGTACCGGCCATGCCCGGGGAACCTAGGATAGGAAAGCTTTAGGCTCCAAGTTTGAATCAACTTGAAGCCTATAAATACCCCTCTCATCCTTGGTTAAAGCACACAAGCACAGAGTATTCAAAAGTGAGAAAACGCTGCTGCAATCTCTTTAGAAATTCCCTCCTCTACTCTAAGCTTAGAATTTTGTAAGAGGAGTGTGAGTGATTGTAAGGGTTGTCTCCTAAACCTATGAAAAATAAAAGAGGGGTGTAAAAGATGGCTGGTTTTCACATATTGAAGGAAGACCAATAGTGGATGTCGGTGGCCTCGACGGAAGAGGAATCAGCGAAGTGGATGTAGGTCACGACGACCGAACCACTCTAAAATCCGGTTTGTATTTTATTTATGCAATTTACTTTAACTGCAAACCTCCTTACTCACTCTTTACATCCACTACTCTTTTATGAACATGCTTTCAAGTTAACATCTTTACGAAACTGGTTTTATCGTAACAAAGTTTTTAAACCGACGTTATTTTACCACTGCACTAATTCACCCCCCTTCTTAGTGCCGACCCTTGAACCTAATAGTATCATATATATCTCCTCCTCAAGATTGCCATTGACGAATACGATTTTCATGTCCATCTACCCGATCTCATAATTATTGTGTGTTGCAATAGCCAATAGAATTCAGATGGATTTTAGCATGGTTATGAGTGAGAAAGTTTTATCATAGTAAACACCTTGCCTTTGACGATACCCCTTAGCCACTAGCCTTGCTTTATAGGTCTCCACCTTTTCATCTACTTTGATCTTTTTCTTAAAGATCCACTTGCAACCGATGGGTACAATACCCTCGGGCACATCAACTAGGTTCCAAACCTTGTTGGAGTACATGAAATCAATCTCAGAATTCATGGCTTCTTGCCGCTTTCCAGAGTCTATACTCATAATAGCCTCCTCGTAGGTTTGAGGATCAATATTCTCAATATCCTCTCCTCTAATATATCACACATATCTCTTAGGAGGATGAGATACTTTGTTGGACCTACGTAAAGTCAGAACTTGTGTGTTAGGTACTTGAATAGATTCAGACTGTAGAGTGGTGCTTGAGCTAGATCCTCCAACCTCGCTTAACTCTATCATGCTCCCATTATCTTCGCTAAGAATGTGTTCCTTCTCAAGGAACACCACTCTCTTGGCTACAAAAAACTTTTGGTCCTTGAGATGATAGAAATAATAACCATAAGTTTTCTTGGGGTATCCCACGAACTTGCACCGCTCCATCCTTGATTCCAACTTATCGGAGTTGTGTCTTTTAACATGAGCAGGGCAGCCCCAAATCTTAACAACCTTAATATTAGGCTTCTTCCCTTTCCATATCTCATATGGTATAGACACTGCCTATTAGAACGAATTGGCACTAAGAGGGTGGGTGAATTAGTGTAGTAGATAAAAGTCGTCAGTTTAAAAATCTTCATACGAGAAAAACCCATTTCGTAAAGATGCTTAAATTGAAACATGTTTGTAAGAGTGTGTAGCTAGAGTAATGAGGAAATATGGTAGTTTGCAATAAATGTAAATATCAAAGCAAAAATGCAATCCGAGTTATAGTGGTTCGGTCGTCGTGACCTAGGTCCACTCCGCTGATTCCCCTTCCGTCGATGCCGTCGGCATCCACTAACGATCTTCCTTCAATGGGCAAAGATCAACTACCCTTACAACTCGATTCTCCTTTTGACAGGTTCAAGAGAGAACCTTTACAACCCCCCTTTACTCCTCTCTTAAGCAAGACTAACACTTTAGAGTTTGAGGAGTTCACACAAGATTATAACAACGTTTTATTTTTTTTTTGCTCTCAGTTATGTGTATGTTAACCAGGGATGAGAGCGGTATTTATAGGCCTCAAGTTGATTCAAACTTTGAGCCTAAAATGGTCTCATCCCAGGTTTCCTAGGACCTGGCGGTACCAACGCCTGCAGCACTAAAACTAGGTGGTACCATCGCCTAGTCTAGCGGTACCACTGCTTAGGAGACTCTGTCTGGGCGGTACCACTGCCCAGACTAGTGGTACCACCACCTGACACTGACATTGGGTGGTACCACCGCCTAGTCTGGCAGTACCATCGCCTGACACAATCTTAAAGACTGTGCCATGATGGTGCCACCTGTTGGGTCATTATTTAGGCCTTCTACTTAGCCCAACACAACCCATATATGGGCCCAACTATCCCCTAATTGTGTTGTCCAAATTTTAATCCTAATTATGTGCTATTTATGAATTCTAAGGTATACACTAAGCAAATCCGGTCCAGTTAGTCTTGGTTTCTTCCGACGATCTTCCGGCAAACTTCCGATGATCTCTCGGTAATTTTCCAGCGGACTCCCGGAAAGGTCCTGGACTTCACGATAATCTTCTTGGTGAGTTACGACATGCTTCTTCGGCAAGCTTCTGGACTTCTTGGTCAATTCCGGCAGAACCTCCGACAAACGTCCGAACTTCCGATGAACTCTCGAACTTCCAACGAAATCTCGTTCTCGACTCTGGGACTTCATTTTGCTTTATGCCTTGATCACTATCATAGTTAATCCTACACAATTAAAACCAACTTTGATCTAGATAATTATTACAAAGTTTGAATCATGTTATTCGGCATGTCATTGGTTCATCGACGCTTCGTTCGATTCTTCGGCGCAACATCCTCTCTTGTGGCTTATTACCCAATCAGCTAGTTGACCTCTGCAACTCTGATATCCTTAGTGAAATTTTAGCTCTTCTTGGCCTAATGCCCGAACCCATGGCCCAAAGCCTTCTATCGATCGTCAACTAATCCTTCGGCTCGATGTCAAATCTTCTAACATGTTTCTCTCCGGCCCAACATGATTCTTCCCGCTTTAATTGTCTCTCCTCGATCGAAGCTTCCTATGTCACTCAAAATACAAATCAAATAATAAACACTATCAATTGATTTCATCATCAAAGTATGAGATTCAACAATACCGACTTAGTTGGAACTCTGTTCAGAAGGTAAGCTGTGGTTTCTAGGGCATATCCCCAGAATGAGATGGGTAGGTCAGCGAAACTCATCATGGACTGTACCATATCTAACAGCGTACGATTCCTTCTTTCAGATACACCATTGAGTTGAGGTGTATAAGAAGGTGTCCATTGGGATAGAATCTCATGGTCTTTGAGGAATTGGGTAAACTCTGTATTTAAGTACTCACCTCCTCGATCTGATCGAAGAGTCTTGATAGTGTTTCTAGTCTGGTTCTCCACTTCATTCTACTCTCTGAATTTCTCAAGAGCCTCGGACTTCTACTTCATTAAGTACACATATCTATACCTTGAGAAATCATCTAATGAAGTAGGAGTAACCACCAATGGTATGAGTTGACATAAGTCCACATACATTACTATATATGAGTTCTAGTAGTTCAGTAACTCTTTCTCCAATTCTACCAAATGAAAAGTTGGTCAGTTTTCCATGAAGGCAAGGCTCGCAGGTTGTATGTGACATATAGTCGAATGGATCTTGATATCCATCATTCAGCAACTTTTGAATCATTCTCTTATTGATATAACCTAGCCTGTAATGCCATAGGTATGCACTGTTCATCTCATCTGGTTTCCTCTTGGACACTTACATTCATGATATGTAGAGTAGACTCTAGCATAAATAAACCATTATGCAATGTTCTTCTCGTGATGATCTCATCATCTAATAATATTGAACAACTATTGTTCTTAAAAACTAATTTATATCCACTAACTATCAAACATGAAATGGAAATAATATTTTTGATAATAGAAGGAACAAAATGTTGAATCTCATATTTTGATGATGAAACCAATTGACAAGTGTTTATGATTTGATCTGCATTTTCAGTGATGCAGGATGAGACAACTAAAGCAGGAAGAATCATATTGGGCTGGAAGAAAACATGTCAGACGATTGGATGTCGGGCTAGAGGATTGGTCAACGTATCGACAGAAGGCTTCGGGCCATGGATTCTGGCATCGGGCTAAGAAGAGCGGATATTACGCCAAGGATATTGGAGTTACAGAGTCAACTGGCCGATTGGGCAATAGGCCACAAAAGGATGATGTTTCGAAGAATCGGACGAAGTGTCGAGGGACCAATGACATGCCGGACAACATGATTAATGCTTAGTATTAATTGTCTAGATCGAAGTATATTTTACATATGCAGGATTAACTATGATAGCAAGGCATGAAGCAAAATGAAGTCCCCGAGTCAAGGATGCGATTTCGTTGGGAGTTGAGCAAGTCACGCGACACCCTCAACACGTGAAATGAAAGTCTCTAGCAGACTTCTAGTAGGGATCGGGATCCAAACAACGTCTTAGTGTAACCTCGAGGGAGTCGACCAATCACACTAAGCCCGAAAGGTAGGAAACTCTTGCCGATCACAAATCCTTGGGATTTCCATCCTGTTTGGCCTCTGAATCATCATGGTCTCGTGGGACTTGATCAACCATGATGTTTGGTTAAGTCAACACCATCATTACAAGATAAGTCCGATTCAATAATATACCCTCGAGGGACTCGACCAAGCATACCATATCCTCAGGTCATCGGTGATATCTCTATGTCGTAGGAAAGATAGCGAATTACGATATAGGTGAGCCTCGAGTGACTCGTCCAACTTAACCTACACCGAGAATCGGTCCCTACCTATAACGATGGAAGGCCATGTGCGTCAATTTAATTGCCTAATGTTTACCGACGTAATATTATCGAGAGAGGGGTTTCTTTGATTTGGTCTCCTAATATGACATGTCACACACATACATATTTAATATATATCTACATCGTATGCAAATATATATATATACATATCTAGTAGGTGTATAAACAATCTCACATCACAAGAGCAAATACACTAGATGATCATGGACTATGGTCTAATGTGATCATGCCCGAGCCAATAGGCCTAATCACTCGCATCAAGATCTATGTGTGTAGCGATGCATCTCCATGCCCTGTGATCGTCCATCTCATCCTCATCAGTTCTGTCAGCATCTCGATGCATCTCTATGCATCGTGATCGTCTATCTCGTGGGTCTCGCTATCGCTTTCATAGACCCGCTACGCATCCTTGTGTGATTACAACTTAATCATAGGCACGCAGGTCCGATAATAAACGAGAAATAAAATGGAGGCTCGCAGGCCCCAATAATAATATTCACAAGTACACACATCACACAGTCCATGATCATCTGTCCATATATGATATATCACATATATAAATCATCATAACGAAGGGCTACTAGATAATAATAAAAATAATAATCAATTAAACCATTTAATTAATTAATATTTTTTGAAATCAGGGACATGTAGGGAATTTTTTGATTTATGAGGGGTATTTTTATAATTTGGACAAAGGACAAAACTTAGAATTTTTGAAATTCGAGGGGCAAAATTTTCTTTTGGCTAGAAAACCCTAATCCCTCTCTTCTCCTTACTTTTTGACCGCCACAGCCACCCCTCTGGGCGGGAGCCCGATGCGATAGGAGGGGGCTGGTGGGGCACGCTGCCCCCTGCCACAAGCTGCTGGCTTGTTTGACCGCGCCAGCTTTGACGGACGCCGCCCTTACGATTGGGTGCCCCTGGGCATTGCCCTCCTGGGGTGGCGTGCTTCAGGCATATAGCACCTGCAAGCTGCCCTGTGGTGACTCAGGGTGCCCCTGGCCACAAGCGGCTTGCCCGCAGGCGCTGTGCTTGCAGACGGCGCCGCCCTTACGAGTGGGTGCCCCTGCGGGCATTGTCGCCTCCGTGGGTGGCTGTGCTCGCGGGCGTAGCACTTGCAAGCGTCGCTGCCCAGTGGCGACTCAGCCTGCAATCATAACGCTGCACCCATGGGCTAGCACTGCCCCCCGAGGCTTGTTGCCACTATTGCTAGTGGCTCGCACGCGGGCCCAGTGGTGGTAGGCACCACCTGCGCTAGTGGGTCCAGCACCCACAAGTGTCGCCATTACATGCTGGCGGAATGCCTGCACAGGTGTCGCTGTGCCAACGGCCCTACCTACGGGCGCCGCTGTAGGCAGTTGTGCTTGCGCGCGCAAGTGGCTACCACTGCAGTTGCCAGCCGGTCACGGACCGAGAGCTTGCACGCATATGGCAGTGCTACCATCTGCGAGGGTAGTAATAGTTGTTGCCCTTTCTCGCTTTTGTGTCAACGATTTTAACGTCAAAAGCTTCTCCAAAACACAACACACGTAATTCAAAACTAATTTTCGCACGAATAACCTGGCTTTGATACCACTATAGGAAAATCTTAGGGGAAATATCATATACACAATAGAAGAATAAAAAATAAAATCCTCAATTCCCAAAGATATGTTCATTATCGTGTGAAGATTGGTGTGCAAAAATCCGTAAAATTGAAAACCATATGTGAGATAGATTGTATTACCTAGGGAGATCGTATATCTTAGAATCCCTACAGATCTCTAGGAGAGGGTGAAGGAGGTCAAGCGCCCTCCTCTCTAGCGGTGATCCACACAGTAGGGTTGCAATGACGCTCCTCAAAACTCTAGGCCTGCTCTAAAGAGGAGAAGGGAGGAGATTAGGAGAGGGAACCTAAAAGCTCTAGCCTATGAACCATTGATTCCCTCATATTTATAGAGGTCCCTTGTCAACTTAAC
Source organism: Musa schizocarpa (assembly GCA_900464855.2). NCBI lineage: Eukaryota > Viridiplantae > Streptophyta > Magnoliopsida > Zingiberales > Musaceae > Musa > Musa schizocarpa. The sequence continues at coordinate 30,462,569 of LS990921.1, forward strand.
CCTAATGGATCATGCCCTATTGGGTATTGGTTCTCCATTCAACTACCCAAGGCTCTTGGATTAGTGGATCTCTATCCAATATTCTTTCATTGGCTCTTATTGGATCTCATCCATAGGATCCAATAATTCAGGGGCTTATTGGATATTCAATAAGATAGGGGCTTCGACGAATATCTCATATATGAACTTTTACTCATCACAAAGCCTACTATATGTGTGTGACCCTTTAGACCTAATATTGAGCTGGCTATGAGTCATACCTGTCAGAACTCCTTCTGGCTCAGTGAATTATCTCCATAATAATTCACTCGACTCATCGACTACAGATGTACTAGACCACTATGCCATAATCTTTAGACGATATAGGAGAATCCAATCCATTGGACTTGTCTATCCTCTAGTACCGTATACCTATACTCCCTCATCTATCTAATATCTCAGAGATCATATACCGGGCATAGTGTTGTCAGACCCACACGGTTTCTACTCGAGTCTCGCTCTAATCGGATTCTCCCGGAGAACTCTTTCTCTCTCAATCCGAATGACCTTAGCTAGGGATTTGTCTAAGTAGGAAAACATGGGACATTTCTCTCATGACACCGAGAGTGGATGATCCTCTATCGACACTCAATAGCCTTTGTAAGATTAACTACCACTCATAGTGACCGATTGTGCTAAATCTGGGACATCTAAACCCATAAGTCTAGTATCAAAGAGTAGAGCACTCATACAGGACATCCTTGGTATCTCAAGTCTGAGGACCAGATACACAACTAGGACTACGGAATTACTGTCTAACAATAAGGCATCATCAACCATTCAACATTCCGTAAGCAAATCATTCAGTGAACTCATTCCCTAATGAGCACCTGTATTTATCCCTAGTGTCCCCACACGAGCAGCTATGGGATTAGTTACATCCATCATATGGATGAGTATACAATACACCAATCTGTCCGTTTATCTCGATGTCCCTCTCGAGTATACTTTGACCAAGATTATTTAGGATCTATGTTTAAAGGTGAATCGATCTTATTATCATGATCTCATCATTATCCGATTCCCATTGCACAGATATGATAATATATATTTGCATATATGCAACAAGCAATATAAAGTGATAAATATCAAAATATAATAAGCAAAAAGGCTATATGTCAAGTTACACGTGCTTTCACTCACGTGATTGGCTTGTAGGGCTCGTATGTCTAACATGTAGTCTGTCCCATTGAAGATGGGAGAACAAATGATAGAATGACCCTCTTAAAAGCCAAAAAGAGTCATTTCTCTTGGGTGTTAAACCAAATAAGAAAAAACATGACTCTAAAACCAACTATTAGGATCGAGTCGGCACTAAGAGGGGAGGGTGAATTAATGGGATAAAAATATCAGTTTTGAAAATTTTTTTGTTCGATGAAAACTAATATCAGAAATGCTTAATTTAAAAGCATGCAGAAGCATAGTGAAAGTAAGAATTTAGTTTGCAATAAAGGTAAATAGCAAGAAATAAATGCAATCCAGATTTTTATAATGGTTCGGTCATCGTGACCTACATCCACTCCATCGATTCCTCTTCCATCGAGGCCACCAACATCCACTAATGATCTTCTTTCAACGAGCACAAATCAACTGTCTTTTACACTCTTTCTTCTTTTCACAAGTTTAGGAGACAACCCTTACAAGCCTCTCTTTCTTAGACACTTCTCCCTTTAGGTGAACTTCTAAATACTAGGAAGAAGTGATCCTAAATCCAAAGAGAGTTTCCCAATTGATCTCAAGTATTTTTCCCCATTTTTTAACTCAATTTTATGCTCAATTCTTGCTCTTCCATGCAAGAATAGCAGGGGTATTTATAGATCCCAAATGGCTTCAAAATTAGAGCCAAAAAAGGTCTAATCCCGGGTTTCCCGGGTCCTGGAGGTACCACTGCCTGCAGCACTAACATTAGGTGGTACCACCACCCAGTCTGGTGGTACCATTATTAGAAAATCTGGGGGCAACATCATATGCACAACGGAAGAACATAAAAATAAAATCCCCAATTTCCAAAGATGTGTTCGTCATCGTGTGAAGATTAGTGCTCAAAATCCATGAAACAGAAAACTGCGTATAGTAAAGATTATGTTACCTAGGAAGATTGTATATCCTTGAATCCCTACAGATCTCTAAGTGAGGGTGAAGGAGGTCAAGTGCCCTCCTTTCTAGCCATGATCTATATAGTAGGGCTACGATGACGCTCTTCAAAACTCTAGGCCTACCCTAAAGAGGAGAAGGGGAGGAGATTAGGAGAGGCAACCAAAAAGCTCTAGCTTATGAACCATTGATTCCCTCCTATTTATAGAGATCCCTTGTCAACTTAACCATAATGGATTCTACCCTATTGGGTATTGGATCTCCATCCAACTACCTAAGCCTTTTAGATTAGTGGATCTCTATCTAATATTCTTTCATTGGCTCTTACTGAATCTCATCCATAGGATCCAGTAATTTAGGCTTATTGGATATTCAATAAGATAAGGGCTCTGACGGATATCTTATATCCAAACTTCTACTCATCGCAAAGCCTACCATATGTGTTTGATCCTTTAGGCCCAATATCTAGCAGGCCATGAGTCATACTTGTCAGAACTCCTTCTGGCTCAGTGAATTATTATCTCCATAATAATTCACTTGACTTATCGACTACGGACGTACTAGGCCACTACGCCACAATCCCCAAACGATATAGGAGAATCCAATCCATTGGACCTGTTTGTCCTTAGTTATCATGTACCTATAGTCCCTCATCAATCTAATATCTCAAATATCATATATCGGGCATAGTACTGTCAGACCCATACGGTTTCTATTCGACGCTTGCTCTAATTGGAATCTCCTGGAGAACTCTTTCTCTCTCAATTTGAATAACCTTGGCTAGGGATTTGTTTGAGCAAGAATACATGGGATATTCCTCTTATGACACCGAGAGCGGATGATCCTCTATTGACGCTCAATTGCCCTTGTAAGTATGACTACCACTCCTGATGACCGGTTCTACTAGATCTGGAACATCCAAACCTGTAAGTCTGGTATCAAAGAGTAGAGCACTCATACACGATATCCTTGGTGTCTCAAGTCTAAAGACCAGGTACACCACTAGGACTACGGAATCGTTGTTTGACAATAAGGCATCATCAACCGTCCAATATTCCGTAAGCAGATCAATTAGTGAACTCATTCCCCTATGAGCATTTATATTATATCCCTAGTGTCCCCACACGAGTAGCTTTGAGACCAACTTCATCCATCATATAGGTGGGTATACAACACACCAGTCTATCCGGTTATCTCGATGTCCCTCTCGAGTAACCTATGACTATGATTATTTAGGATTTGTGTTTAAAGGCGAATCAGTCTCGTTATCGTGATCCCATCACGATCTGATTCCCATTGCATAGATCTATGAATATCACAATATATTTAAGCAACAAGCAATATTAAATGATAAAATATCAAATAATAAAAACAAGCAAAAAGAATATGTGTCAAGTTACACATGCCATCACTCATATGATTGGCTTGTAGGGCACATATGACTAGCAACCACTGCTTATGAGACTGTGTCTGGGTGGTACCACCACCCAGACTGGCAGTACCACCGCCTGACATAGTCTTGGAGATTATGTCACCGATGGTTCCATTTATTGGGTCATTGTTTAGGCCTTTCACTTGGCCCAACATAGCCTAAACTTGGGCCCAACTGGTCCCTAATTGAGTTGGCCCAATTTTAACCCAATTACGTATAAAAACTACTTCGATCTAGACAATTATTACAAGGCTTGAATCAAATATTGCCCGGTATGTCATTGGTTCATCGATGCTTCATCCGATTCTTCGGCGCATCATCATTTTTTGCAACCTATTGCGTATTCCAACTCTGATTTCCTTGGTGCAATTTTTGCTCTTCTTGGCCCGATGCTTGAACCCATGGCCCGAAGCCTTTTGCCGATACATTAACCGATCCTCCGGCTCGACATCCAATCTTCTGACATGTTCCACTCTGGCCTAACATGATTCTTCTTACTTTAATTGTCTCTCCCTGATCGAAGCTTTTTGCGTCACTCAAAACGTAGATCAAATCATAAATAGTATCAATTGAGTTCATCATTAATATCAGAGATTCAACAAACACACCATTGGGACTACGGAATCGCTGTCCGACAATAAGGCATCATCAACCATGCAGCATTCCGTAAGCAGATCAATTAGTGAACTCATTCTCCAATGAGCACCTGCATTGTATCCCTAGTGTCCCCACACGAGCAGCTAAGAGACCAGCTGCCTCCATCATATGGACGGGCATACAACACACTAGTATGTCCGGTTATCTCAATGTCCTTCTCAAGTAACCTATGAAAGGGATTATTTAGGGTCTGTGTTTAAAGGTAAATCAGTTTCATTATCATGATCTCATCATGATCTGATTCCCATTGTAAAGATCCAAGGACATCCCAATATGTACATGTGTATATGCAGCAATCAATATAAAATAATAAAATATCAAGTAATAATAATAAGCAATAAGACTACGTGTCAAGTCACATGTGTCATCACTCACGTGATTGGCTTACAGGGCACATATGACTAGCAATCTCTCATTTGACCTAAAGTCAATCACCTATGTGTTTGATCCTCATTAGACCCTTGTGATGCTCAAAGACAATCTGAGACAATGGCTTTGTTAGTGGATCTATGATGTTATCTTCAGATGAAACTCTTTCCACTACTATATCTCCTCAGTTCACGATCTCTTTGATCAAGTGAAACCTCTTCAGAACACTTTTGATGAGACCTAGGTTCCATCATTTGAGCAATCGCCAAATTGTCGCAATATAAGAGAATCAACTCCTCACTTTTCGTCATGACTCTCGGATCTATGGTGAACTTCTTCATCCAACCTCCCTCATTTGTTGCCTTTGCTGCAGCAATGTACTCTGCCCTTATTTTCGAGTCAGCAATAGTATCTTGTTTGGAACTCTTCCAGCATACTGCTCCTCCATTTAGGGTGTACACATACCTTGAATTCGACTTCATATCATCAACATCGGTTTGGAAACTCGAGTCTTGTAGCCTTCAACCTTGAGGCTGCTTCCTATAAATACTAGTAAAAGATCCTTAGTCCTTCTCAAGTACTTTAGTATACACTTTACTGCTTTTCAGTACTTCAAGCTTAGATCCACTTGATACCTGCTTGTGACACTTAGAGCATGTACTATATCAGGCCTGATTCATAGCATGACATACATGATAGACCCTATCGCTAAAGCATAGGGTATCCTATCCATGTTTGCTTTTTCTTCAGGAGGCTTTGGGGATAAATTCCTAGAAAGTGATATCCCATGTCTCATTGGTATGAGACTTCTCTTGGAATTTTTCATGCCAACCTTCTGACAATGGTATCTATGTACCTGGACTGGGGAAAGCCAAGCATCCTCTTGGATCTATCTCTATAGATCTGAGTCCCCAAGATATATGATGCTTTCCCTAAGTCCTTTATGGAGAAGTATCTAGATAACCAAGCCTTTATAGTAGATAGCATTCTTAAATCATTCCCAATGATCAGGATATCATCCATATATAACACCAAGAAGGTGAGAGTGCTCCCACTTACCTTCCTATACACACAAGGCTCATCTTTATTCTTATTGAAGTCATAAGATCTGATTGCCGCATCAAATCTTATGTTCCAACTTCGAAAAACTTGCTTTAGTCCATAAATAGACCTAAGCAACCTACACATCTTATTTGGGCAGTCCTTGGACACGAATCCCTTAGCCTATATCATATACACCACCTCTTTGAGGTTGCCATTGAGGAATGCAGTTTTCACGTCCATCTGCCAGATCATATAATCATATTGTGCTATAGTAGTCAATAGAATTCAAATGGATTTTAGCATGGCTACGGGTGAGAAGGTTTCGTTATAGTCAACACCTTGCCTTTGATGATAGCCCTTAGCCACTAGCCTTACATTATAGGTCTCTACCTTTCAATCTACTCTGATCTTCTTCTTGAAGATCCACTTGCAACCGATGGGTATAATATCCTCAGGTGCATCAACTAGGTTTCAAATCTTGTTGGAGTACATGGAGTCCATCTCAGAATTCATGGCTTCTTGCCACTTTCCGGAGTTTATACTCGTAATTCCTCATAGGTCTAAGGATCAATATCGTCAACATCCTCTCCTCTAATATGTCCCACATATCTCTCAAGAGGATGGGATACTTTGTCGGAACTACGTAAAGTCGGACCTTGTGTGCTAGGTACCTAAACAGACTCAGGCTGTGGAGTGGTGCTTGAGTTAGGTTCTCTAATCTCATTCAACTCTGTCAAACTCCCACTATCTCAGCCAAGAATGTGCTCCTTCTCAAGGAATATCACTCTCTTGGCTATAAAGACCTTTTGGTCCTCGAAATGATAAAAATAATACCCATAAGTTTCCTTGGGGCATCCCATGATCTTGCACCACTCCGTCCTTGATTCCAACTTATTGGAGTTTTATTTTTTAATGTGGCAAGGCAACCCCAAATCTTAATAACCTTAAAATAGGGCTTTTTCCCTTTCCATATCTCATATGGTGTAAACACTATCAATTTAGTTGGAACTCTATTCAGAAGGTAAGCTATGGTTTCTAGGGCATATCCTTAGAATGAGATGGGTAGGTCAATAAAACTCATCATGAACCGCACCATATCTAGCAGTGTAAGATTCCTCCTTTTAGATATACCATTGAGCTGAGGTGTATAAGGAGGTGTCTATTGGGATAGAATCCCATGATCCTTAAGGAAGTGAACTCTATACTCAAGTTCTCACCTTCTCGATCTGATCGAAGAGTCTTGACACTCTTTCTAGTTTAATTCTCCACTTTATTCTTATACTCTCTGAATTTCTCAAAGGCCTCAGACTTATACTTCATTAAGTACATATGTCCATACCTTAAGAAATCATTATTAGGATCAAGAGCGGCACTAAGGGGGGGGGGGGATGAATTAATGCAGCAAAAAATCATTGATTTCGTAAAATATTCATTTCGATTCAAACCATTTTGGAAGGATATTGAACTTGAGAGCTTTCATAAAAATGTAAAGAGATGCTTAAAGAGGTTTACAGTAAAATAATTTGCACAAAAAGAAAAGCAAATAAGAATTTAGAGTGATTCAGTCGATATGACCTACATCCACTTCGGATTCCTCCTCCATCGAGGTCACCGGTATCCACTAAAGACCTTCCTTCAATAGGCGAAGACTAACCACCTTTTACAACTCTTTTTCCTTTTGCCAAGTTTAGGAGATAATCTTTACAAGCCTCACTCTTCATTCTTGGATGTTTACAAAGCCAAGAGAGGGAGGGGACTCTTTCTTACTTTTACAACACTTAACACCCCAAAGATTCAAGAATATGTTAAACATTTTTATGCCCTTTCATGCAGAAAAGGATCGGGTTTTTATAGGCCCCAATGGCTTCAAAATTAGAGCCAAAAAGTGCCACATCCCTGGATTTCAAGGTACCGGCGGTACCATCGCTATTATTGGGCGGTACTATCACCTATAGTCTAACACTAGATGGTACCACCATGATTATTGGATGGTACTACCACTTGCAATCTGATATTGGGTGATACCACCGCCCAGTCTAGGCAGTACCACTGCTTAACAAGGGTAGTACCATCGCTGGCAGCATTAACTGCCAGTGATACCACCACCCAATCTGGGTAGTACCACTGCCCAGACCACCTGGGAGACTGGGTCTCCTAGGCGGTGCCACCGCCGGCTATGATTTCTAGGGTTGAATGGGATGTTCAATCCGACCCAATTCAGCCCTATTAAGGGCCCAGTTGACCCTTAACTAAATTTACAAACTAACTACAATAATTAAGACAATTGACAAAACATTCTTGTTTCGGTACATCAATTGCTCTTTCGGCGAGCTTCCGGCGATCTTCTTGCGAACTTCCAATGAACTGCCAGCAATGTTCTGGCGGACTCCAAACAAGCTCTTGAACTTTACGACGATCTTCTTGGCAAGTTCCGATGAGCTTTTTTGGCAAGCTCCTGAACTTCTCAGTTGGTTCCAGTGGTGTCTAACATAAACAAACCATTCATGATATGTGGAGCAGTGTTTAGCATAAACAAACCATTATGCGATGTTCCTCTCGTGATGATCTCATCATCTAATATTATTGAACAACCATTGTTCTAAAAAACTAATTTATATCAACTAACTGTCAAATATTTAATGAAAATAATATTTTTGATAATAGAAGGAACAAAATAGCATGCATCTAATGCAATAATAGCTCCACCAAGTAGATGTTGGGTGACCTTGCCAATAGCTACTATAGCAACTCTTGCTCCATTGCCCATCTTGAGGTCCATCTCGCCTCTTGCCAATCTCCTAGGTCTTGCTAGAACCTGCAATGAATTGTAAATATGATAAGTACTATCGATATCCAATACCTATGTGTTCTCATAAAAGTCTAACAAATAGAGATTGATCATGAATGTACCTGAAGCTTCTCCAAGCTTCTGTTTCGCCCTCCCTATAAGGTACTCTTGATAGTTTCTCTTCTAGTGCCCACATTTACCGCAGTTGAAGCAATAGCCTTTGTCCTTTGTTGGGTCATTCTTAGCAACCTTTGCTTTACCCGGTTCTACCCTTGCCCTTGCCCTTCTTAAGGGACTTTTCTGCTTTCCTTTTCTTTTTGGTTTCACTAGTATAGAGAACTGGCTTTTCTTTCTTAATAGTGCTCTTTACCTCCCTCAACATATTAAGGAGCGTAGGGAGAGTTACCTCAAGCTTGTTCATATCAAAATTCATTATGAACTATGAAAAGGAATCTTGTAGGGACTAAAGCACAAGATCCACACACAAGTTATCCTCTAGGACCATTCATAGACTTCTGAGTTTCTCTATCCACTCAATCATCTTTAGGACATGGTTCTGAACCAGTGTCCCCTTAGTCATCCTAGTACAGAAGAGGCTTTTGGATATCTTATATCACTAAGTCCTTCCCTATTCCTCAAACAGTTTGCAGACATGTAAGAGAATGGATCTGGTATCCATCTTTTTATGTTGTCTCTGTAACCTAGGAGTCATGGAGTCTAACATGTAACACTGAGCAAGAGTGGAGTCATCTATGTACTTTACATAATAAGCAATCTCATCCGTCCTAGCCGCTTCATCGTGTGTTGGCATCATTGTATCAAGGACATATGTGATTTTCTCTATCATGAGAACAATTCTCAAGTTGTAGAGCCAATCCATATGATTTGGACCAGTGAGGTAATTGACATCAAGTATGCCGCATAAGTAACTTGTAAGAGATATATTTATGAAAATAATAATACAAAAAAATAAATAACATACAGATTTTGTAGAAAATAAATAATCAAGATATGAACTTCTATCTTAATATGCTCCCACTATTTTACTAGCAAGTCATGCGACACTCTTAGCATGTGAAACGGAAGTCTTCAATCGACTTTTAGTGGGGATTGGGATCCAATCAGCGTCTTAGTGAAACCTCAAGGGACTCTGCTAATCACACTAAGCCTAAAAGGTAGGCAACTCTTGTCGATCATAACTCCTTATTATTCCCATCCTGTTCGACCTTTGAACCACTATGGTCTCAAGGGACTCGACCAACCATAATATTCAGTTAAGTCAACATCATCGTTATAAGATGAGTCTGATTCGATGATATACCCTCGAGAGACTTGACCAAGCATACCATGTCCTCAGTAATAGCACCCAGAGGAATTTTATATAGATTGATCTTTCAGGGGGATCAACCCTTGGAATGCTATAGGGGTTCCACCCTCTTAAAAGTTGGCTATATGGCTATAATTATAGATAGATCTTATTCCCAAATAGATGGAGGCTATATGCTTATATAGGGCTCCAAACCCTAGTCCTAGGTGCTTCTTCCTAAGTGAGTTACTCCTTTTGCCCTCAACCCTAACCGACTAGCCCAGTAAAGGGGGACGACGGCTAGGAAGCCCAAAGACCCAAATATAAACCCTAACCACTCTTCTTTATAGGATAGAGGTGGCTAGGTGGGGTTTATTATAATCTCACAGAGTTTTTATTAGTTGCTTCTTGGTTGAGTAGGACCTAACCCTACTAGGGTCCTATCAAACCTGCCCTATCTAAATCAGCCTTGTCCTTAAGGCTGAGGTTTCATGAACTCAGGGAACCAGGTCTTCAGCTCCTCATATGGTTCCCATGTGACATCTTCAAGTGGTAAATTATTCCAATACATTAGTACTTCAGTAGAGGGACGTCGGTGGCGCATCACGATTCTGCGATAGATGATGGCTTGTAGTTGGGCTTGAATATCTCCATCATTTGTGGTGTTGGGCAGTTGGATCTGGGGTGACTGTGTTCTCCCAACTTGGGTTTTAAGCATGACACGTGAAAGACAGAGTGAATTTTGGCATCCTCAGGCAATTTAAGCCTATACGCCCTGGCTCCAATACGCTCTGTGATCTGATAGGGCTTAGAAAAATATGAGGATAACTTCATGGAGGCTCGTGTGTTAATGGAGAGTTGCTTGTATGATTGTAGGTGAAGATAGACCTAATCTCCTACTGAAAACTCTCTTTCGCTTCATCGTGTGTTGGCTTATTGCTTCATTCTAGCTTGAGCAGTATAGAGATTATCCTTTAGCAATTGTAGGAGTTTATCCCTATTAATTAAGTCTTGGTCGACCTAATCTACCTTGGCCAAGCCAATTATATACTTTGGAATCACAGGGGCCGGCCGACCGTATAGTGCTTCATATGGGCCATATTTTGTAGATGAATGATATGTAGTATTATTATACCACCATTCGGCCCACGGAAGCCATTTCACCCACTCCTTTGGTCGGTCATTGGCGAAACACCGAATGTATGTCTCTAAACACCTGTTTACCACCTCTGTTTGGCTGTCAGTTTATGGATGATATACTATGCTCATCTTGAGTTTGGTACACTATAACTAAAATAACTAGGTCCAAAATTTACTGGTGAAGATCCTGTCATGATCACTTACAATGGACCTTGGCATCCCATGCAGTTTAACAATATTTTTGATGAAAATCTGAGCAATACTAGTAGTAGTGTAAGGATTTCATACAACACAAAAATGAGCATATTTCGTAAGTCGATCAACCACCACGAGGATTGTATTTTTACCTTTGGAAGGTGGCAGCCCTTCGATGAAGTCTATGGAGATGTCAGTCCACACTGAGTTCAGTCTGGGTAATGGTTGTAGCATCCTTGGACTCACCACTATTTTACCCTTTTGCTATTGACATACATCACATTGCGCCATATATTCAGAAATAATTTTTTTCATCCCTTTCCAATAAAAATTTTGCTTCACTCTTTTATAGGTTCTCCGAAATCCATAGTGCCCTACTATAGGTGTCGAGTGCATTTTGTGTAGGATGATTTTGATGCAAGGGGAGTCGAGTATAAGCACAATGCGACCTTTGTAGCGTAGATCCCTTGAATCCTATGTGTAGTGGGCTATTACTCTTGGATCATTCTCTAATTTTTTTATGATGTTGCTAATCTCTAGATCTTTCTTCTATTCCTTTCTAATGTCCTCAAGGAGGTCAACGGTAAGAAGGGAGATGGCTGAAAATTTAGCTTACTCAAGTAGCCGTGAGAGTGCATCTATAATAACATTTTCTTTCCCTTTTTTGTAAATAATTTCATAATCAAATTCTAGAATTTTGGTTACCCATTTTTGTTGCTCAGGGGATGATATCTTCTGCACCAAAAAGTACTTGAGGTTTCTATGGTTTGTTTCAATTTGAAATCGCCGACCGATCAGGTAAGGTCTCAACCTCGTTACTGCGTGCATAATGGCGAGCATCTCCTTATTATATATTGATATTTTTTTATGGGAGAGAGACAACGGCTTGCTGGTGTATGTGAGTGGTCGACCATATTGCACGAGAATGACTCCAATTCTGAGTCCAGTTGTATCGGCCTTAATGATGAAGGGTCGGCTGAAATATGCTAGTGTTAGCACCAACGTCGTCGTCATGGCTGCCTTAAGTTTGTCAAAGACAGCAGAGGCTTTGTCTGACCATTGGAAAGTGTCTTTTTTCAGTAGAGAAGTGAGAGGTACACTGATCTTCCCATAATCTTTCACAAATTTTTGGTAGTAGCCCGTTAGTCTAGGGAACCCACACAATAATTTCACATTTGTAGGTTTTGGCCAGCCTTGTATTGCTTCAATTTTTATTGGGTCTACTACTACTCCTTCTGATATTATGTGTCTAAGGTACTCTACTTTTTGCTGGAGAAAACTATACTTTAGTTACTTAACAAAAAGAGTATTCTCCTGAAGGATCGTCAAAACAACTTGTAAATGTTGAAAGTGAGTCTCAAGAGAAGGGCTGTAAATGAGCACCGGTGAGGAATAGGGGTTGCAACTTAGCTGAATCACCCCTATTTCAAGCATCTCCTTTATAATATTTTCAATTTCATCCATCTGGAGGTGAAGATAATGGTATGACCGAGTGTTCACTAGTGGTTTGCCCGAAAGAATTGGAATTTGATGGTCATGTTGCCGAGTAAGAGGAAAACCGCGTGGTTCAGCAAAAATGTCACCAAATTCAACAAGCAATTGAGCGAGATTTTGATCTTCAATTTCTATTTTCTTCCATTCTAGTTTCTGCTAGAGATGCATCAAAAACCACCATTTATCTTGTATAAAAATTTCTCTATTCGTTTGGTCAAAATAGTGGTTATGTTGCTTCCACGCTTCCTGCGTAGGATTATTTGTGGGCATCTTTGGTCGGATTTTAGGATTCTGCCATCGGCGATCTTTACATCGAACTTGCTGCAACCTTTGATGTGGAGTGCTATCCAAGTAACAACCTTACTAATTAGGAAATTATTAGTGCTACCTATGTCGATGAGAATAGTGATTGATTGTTGTTTAAGAAGGCCTCCAACTTTCATCATTTGCGGGTTTAAGTAGCCGGCTAGCGCGTGTACCATAAAGTCGGTCGATTGTGGCTCTTCTTCTGCATCTTCTTCTTCATATTTAAGGCTCTCTTCTAGATATTCAATGACCTCTTCTTCTACTAGTTCAATCACAAGAAGCCTCCATTTTTTACAGTGATGCTCGCGGCTCTACGACTCATCGCAATGCCAACATAACCCCTTCGCAAATCATTCCCGTAGCTCTTCTCTTGTCAACTTTTTTGGTGCAGAGGCTCGGCTGACAGTAGGGGGGGTTGAGAGCTTCAGTATTGTTGGTTAGGAAGCGACCCTAGTCCTTTGTGCATCATGGTTCAATGGCTCCTCTTGAAGTCGTATGAAAGAGATGGCTGCCATAAGCGTGTACGGTTGTCGCACTTTAACTTCTCCCTGGATCTCCGGCTTCATGCCCTTAATAAAGGTCCCCAATAGCTATTTTTTAGACCAATCATGAGTTTGATTAGATAACCTTTCAAACCTGGTTTGGTACTCCTGAATGGTGAAGGTTTTTTGGATCTTTGCTAGTTGTCTATCAATGTTCTCGTAATCAGTTGGTCCAATGCAGATCAGCAGTCCTTCTTTGAATTATCACCATGAGAGGACTCCATGAGTGTATTCAAACAAGTCAAACCACTGTAAAGCAACCCCTTGAAGATGTATAGTCATAATTTCCACCATAGATGTGTCTGCAGTTTTGTGGTGCCGAAAATATCGCTCCGCGCACGAGATCCAAACAATCGGGTCTCTTTCTTTCCATTTAGGGAAGTCCACCCTCATGCATGGATAGTGAGGATTGATCACCGAGCCTCTCCTCTCTTGAAAGTCATCTCTTTGGTCAAAGCTTTCTCCTTGATGTGATTTCTTCAGGCTCGGTGGTCAGTCCAAATTGAGTTCGGTAAAGAGAGTTTGAATCTTATCCTCCATTCGCATCTCGAAGGATTCAAATTTAGCTTTGATTGCCTCCTCAGATGCCATAGTATATGCCTCCAAATATGTAATATTCAGATCTCTCTTTTGTTGTCAAGTTAGAGGGATGTATTGGTTGAGAACTGGTGGCCGAAAGGGTTGGTGGATTAGTATATGTAGGCTGCGGTTTAGGCTATTTTTGTGGTTGTTTTGTAGGAGCAGAATTATCGTTGAAGAAACAGCAGTTTCATGACAAAATTTTCAGAAAAAACTGAGAGATTTGAGGAGAGAATTTGACATCAAAATCTTAGTTTAGATAACAGCAATGGTGACAAATTTGATCAAGAAGATTTTGGCAATATAACAGCAAGGAAATCAGTGCAAGTTGCGATAGCAGAATTTTGGTCAAACAATTTCAACGGTTTACGATGAAAATTTACAGCAAAACAAGAATGTTTTAGAGATAAATTCCTCAATAGATCAATCTCAAATGAAAGCCAAGATGATCTATGAAGTGCATAAGAAATTTCGTTCAAAAAGGATAGCAAATAGATTGGTTAAAGGCAATAATATGTAGCTGAAATTTTCTATAGCAATCCTTCGTTTGCAAAGATGATAACTTTTACGACAAAATGAATTCGTAGTATGGGATAGATAAAAAGACATCTTCTTAGTATTTTGAATGAAAAATTACAGTAGTAAAAGTTATTGGTGATAGGAGAATACCAGATCTCTGATTCAATTGGAGGTAATGGTAGTAGATTGATTTGATCTACGACAGAAGAAGACGGTGGAGATGGCGACGTCAAGAGCAATTATGGGAATTGCTTGGCTAGTAGTGGGCGGTAGGGGTGGCAACAAAAGCAGTAAGATCGCTGCTCTGATACCAGATGATAGAACCCTAAAGGAATTCTATGTAGATTGATCTTTGAGGGGGATCAACCCTTGGAACACTATAGGGGTTCCACTCGCTTAGAAGTCGGCCATATGGATGCAATTGTAGATAGAACTTATTCCCAAAATAGATGGAGGCTACATGCTTATATAGAGCTCCAAACCCTAGTCCTAGGGGCTACTTTCTAAGTGAGTTACCTCTTTTGCCCTCAACCCTAGCCAACCAGCCTAGTAAAGGGGGACAACGGCTAGGAAGCCCAAAGGCCCAAATATAAACCCTAGCCACTCTTCTTTATAGGATAGAGGCGCCTAGCTGGGGTTTATTACAATCTTACAGGGTTTTTATTAGCTACTTCTTGGTTGAGTAGGACCTAACCTTGCTAGGGTCCTATCACTCAAGTCACCAGTAACATCTCTATGTCATAGACAAGATAACGAATCGTGATATATATGAGCCTCGAGGGACTTGACCAACTCAACCTACATGGAGAATCGGTCCTTACCTATAACGATGCAAGGTCATGTGGGTCAATCTAATTGCCTCACGTTTATTGACTTAATAATATCGAGAGAGGGGATTTTTGATTTGGTCTCCTAATATGATATGTCACACACATACATATTTAAAATTATCTACATCGCATGTAAATATATATACATATCTAGTAGGTGTACAAGCAATCACACATCACATGAGCAATCACACCAGATGATCATGGACCATAACCTAATGTGATTAGGCCCGAGCCAGTGGGCCAAACAACTCACATCAAGATCTATGTGTGCAGCGGTGCATCTCTATGCCCTGTGATTATCGATCTCGTCCTCGTCGGCCCTGTCGGCATCTCAACGTATCTCCATGCATCACGATCGTTCGTCTCATGGGTCTCACTATTGCTTCCATTCTCCTACTGTGCCTCCTCGTGTGATTACAACTTAATCATAGGTATGTAGGCATGACAATAAACGATAAATAAAATAGAGGCTCGCATGCCCCAATAATAATAATTACAAGTACACATCGCATGGTCCATGATCATCCGTCTGCATCATACATCACATACATATCATCATCATGTAGAACTACTGGATAATAATAATAATTAATTAAATTTTTTAATTAATTAATATTTTTTGAAATAAAAAATATGTAGAGAATTTTTTGAATTCGGAGGGGTATTTTAGTAATTTGGATAAACAGACAAAACTAAAATATCCCAAATTCACAAGGGCAAAATTATCTTTTTGCTTAAAACCCTAAAGCCTCATCTTGCTGTTTGCTATAGTAGCTGGCACCCTATCGGCGGTGACCCTTTATGGCGGGGGGCGGGGGTGCCACCCCTACATGTGAGCGGCTCGCCTACGGGCGGCGTTGCTCCCGTAGACGCTATGCTCGCCGGTGTAGTGCCTATAAGCACCATGCTTGCGAGCGATGCCCCCTCTTGCGGCCGTTGTGCCGCCCGCAGGTGTCGCCCTTGCGGGCAGGCTCCTTGCACATGGTTGGCCCCTACGGGCAGGTCGCCCGCGGGTGGCACCACCATTGCGGGTGCTATGCCCGCATGTTGCCAGCCCCCCGCTGTTCGCAGGCCTGCTGCAAGCAAGCCGTCTACTGGCTGCTGCCCTTTCTCTCTTTTGCATCAATGATTTTGACGTCAAAAACTTCTCCAAAACACAATCCACATAAACCCTTACTCACCAAAACTCCCTATGAGTTGTGGAACAATAAAAAACCCAATGTTTCATATTTTAAAGTTTTTGGGTGTAAGTGTTTTATCTTGAATGAGAAAGATACCTTAGGAAAATTTGATGCTAAATCCAATGAAAGAATTTTTCTTAGTTATTCTTCGGTTTCTAAAGCTTTTCGTATCTTCAATAAAAGAACTTTAATAATAGAAGAATCCATTCATGTTGTTTTCAATGAGGTTTCTAAAATCAAGAAAAATGACTTTGATGATGATGTTAATTTCGATTCTTTGAATTTAAATGAAACCCCTTCTCCAACTAGCAACTTGGATGCATCCACTTCCGAAACATCCTTACCTAAGGATTGGAAGTATGTAGATGTTCATCCTAAGGAGCTAATCCTAGGAGACACATCTAAGGGGGTTCAAACACGTTCATCTCTTAAAAATTCTTGTGCCAATGTTGCTTTTCTCTCCCAAATTGAACCTAAATGTATTGACGAAGTCATGAAAGATGATTCATGGATTATCAAAATACAAGATGAGTTAAATCAATTTGAGAGAAATAAGGTGTCGAAGCTTGTTCCTAGGCCAAATGACCATTTAGTTATTGGTACTAAATGGGTCTTTAGAAACAAACAAGATGAATATGGTATCGTGGTAAGAAACAAGGCTAGATTAGTAGCCAAAGGTTTCAACCAAGAAAAAGGTATCGATTACGAAGAAACCTTCGCTCCTGTGGCTAGATTAAAAGCCATAAGGATGCTCCTTGCCTATGCTAGTAATAATGATTTTAAGTTATTTCAAATGGATGTTAAAAGCACTTTTTTTAATGGCTTTATTTCTGAAGAAGTTTATGTTGAATAGCCTCCCGGATTTGAAAATAATAGCCTTCCTCATCATGTATTTAAATTAACTAAAGCTCTCTATGGTTTAAAATAAGCCCCAAGGGCTTCGTATGACAGATTAAGTACTTTTCTTATTGAAAATAATTTCACAAAAGGCAAGGTCGAAACTACATTATTTATCAAAAATTTTGAAAATAACTTTCTCATTATTCAGATTTATGTTGATGACATTATCTTCGGTTCTATGAATGAATCTCTTTGTGAATCTTTTGCTAAAACCATGAGTCTCGAATTTGAAATGAGTTTGACGGGAGAATTAACCTTTTTCTTAGGCTTAGAAATTAAGAAACTAAGCAATGGCATCTTTATTAGTCAAACTAAATATGCCTTAGATCTGCTAAATAGATTCAATATGAATAGCTCAAAAGCTATTAACACTCCTATGAGCACCACCACTAAGTTGGAAGTTGATGAAAGTGGAGAAAGCTTCAATAAAAAAACTTATAGGGATATGATATGAAGTTTACTTTACCTCACTACAACCAGACCAGATATCATGTTTAGTGTAGGACTTTATGCTAGGTTTCAATTGAACCCTAAGATATCTCACCTCAAAGTGGTTAAAAGAATACTTAGATATCTTAAAGGAACCACAAATCTAGGATTATGGTATCCAAAATCCAAAAATTTTCAGTTAATTGCTTATGCTGATGCGGATTTTGCTGGGTGTAGACTAGATAGATAAAGCACATCAGGAACATGTCAATTTTTGGGACATTCCCTTGTTTCCTGGTTATCTAAGAAATAAAACTCAGTTGCTCTATCAACAACTGAAGTTGAATATATTGCAGCTAGTGCATGCTATGCATAAGTTGTGTGGATGAAAAACACCTTAGATTATAAAGTCTATCTTAAAAACATTTCCATTAAATGTGATAACACGAGTGTAATATGTTTAACAAAGAATCCCATTCAACACTCAAGAACAAAACATATTGATATTAGACATCACTTTATACGAGATCATGTTACTAATCATGATGTAATTATAGAGTTCATAGATACTAAGCATCAACTAGTTGATATTTTTACAAAACCTCTAAGTGAAGAACAATTTGATTTCATAAGAAGAGAAATAGGAATGTTGATGTGTCCGAATGCATAAATTTGTTAAAATTATTATTCAGACTTTATTGATTGAATGATCAAATTACTTAATTGTCATTACATGCCTAAAATAACATGTTGGAAATTAATACAAAATTTTAATAACAATGAGCATATCTTCATGATTGTATAGTCTTGTCTGATTGCATGAAAGTGTTAAATTAAATTTTTAGTTCCAATCGGATTTCATGAATACATTATTCTCTTTCGGATTTTGATTCACATCATTAATTCTTGACAAAAAAGAATCAACCAGCAAATGCATATCTTTTAGACTTATCATGTGAAAAATATTCTCATTGAGAAATAAACTTGATGATTCCTTCTTATTTCTTTAGAGAAATAGTTTACGTACAAGGATTTGATTCACACACGTATCTTGATCATTGTAAAAATGAAGTATGCTTTAAAATCTTATCAAATATTTTAACTTCATTCGAGTAAGCTCATAAGAGGAAGAAGTAATGAAAGCTATCTCCATGTCATGTTTTTCTTGTGATGTTTGTATCCTATAAATGACATGAACCTACTTATGGTATCACATGTAGTCGTTTATTTCGTTCTCCTTTTTGTTGATGACAAAGGGGGAGAAGTATATGAATTGATAATATGAATTGATGCTACGAATACGATATTATGTTGAAAGAAGCAGATATATGAAGTATATGAATTAATGCTATGAAATGTGTGAATCATGTTAAGATATCAAAACCTTACTTCAAAACTTTACATGTTAATATCTTACCATATGATGAACTGCAATCATTACAAAATTCATATTTGAAAGTTGAAAATAGATGCCTTGACATCATACATCATTTTCAGAGAGATACATCATGATGGGAATCATAATGGGAGTATTTATAAGGTTAAATGATTTTAACTTATTAGTATGTCTCTTGAATTCAAAGGCTTTGAATTCAAGAATGACTTATCTCAATTATGGCACATAGATAGGGGGAGTTAAGGTTAACTCCGTTATCAATTGATTGTCATCATAAAAAAGGGGGAGATTGTTGAATCTCGGATTTTGATGATGACGTCAATTGTCATTTGTTATCTAATCCATATGTTGAGATAAGTGTGTAGGATTAACTACGATGAAAGTAAGACATGCAGCAGGAGTTGCGCTGGAGTCAAGACTATGATCACGTTGGGAGTTCGAGAGCTCGACGGAAGTCCGGACGGTCGTCGGAGGTTCTGCGGGAACAAATCTGAGAAGTCCAGGAGCTTGCCGAAAGAAGCTCGTCGGAACTTGCCATGTGGATCGTCGTAAGTCCAAGAGTTTGTCGAAAGTCCGCAGGAGCATCGTCGGAGGTCCATCGGATGTTCGCCGGAAGAAGCGATTGACGCACCGGAGCAAGCTGTAGTAAAAGTATTAAGAATTTTCGTAGTTAGCACGATAATTAAGTTAGAAATGGGAGGTGATCCCATTAACTTAATCTAGGGGCAATTGGGCTCTTGAAAGACCCAAATTGGGCCAAATGGATCAGCCCATTCGGACCCAGAGGTGGCACCGCATAAGTCGACGGTGGCACCGCCCAGGGCTCAGTCTCCGAGTGAAACTGGGAGGTGCAACTGCTTCTGACAGCAGTGCAACCGCTTGAGCTCAGTCTCTGAGCTCTGGCTGGGCGGTGCAACCACCCCAGTCAGGCGGTGCACCGCCTGAGCTCTGTCTTCAAGCTCTGCCAGGCGGTGCAACCGCCCCTGACAAGCGGTGGCACCGCCCAGAGGCTCGGTCATCGAGCTCTGTTAGGCGGTGCAACCGCCCAAGTCAGGCGGTGCAACCGCCAGACCCCGGAATTCTAGGAAATGACAGTTTTGAGCTCCAAATTCAAATTGGTTTGGGGCCTATAAATACCCCACTCTTTTAGTAATGAAAGAGCAACGAAAAACCACCAAAATCCTGATCTTACTCTATGATTTTTAGAGCTCAAAAGTGTTGTATAAGTTAAAGGTTCTTCTCTCTCTTTTCTTCCAAGTTCTGATCTTTTAAGAGAGGAGAGAAAAGTTTATAAAGGTTGACTCCTAAGCCCGTCAAAAGGAGTGAATCTGTAAAAGGGTGGTTGGCCTTCGCCTATTGAAGGAAGGTCTCTAGTGGATGTTAGTGACCTCATCGGAGGAGGAAGCCATAAGTGGATGTAGGTCAAGCTTGACCGAACCACTCTAAAATCACTGAGTTCTCTGGTTTACATTTACTTTTAGCAGATTATCTTTACTGCAAACCTCCTCAATAGCTTACTGCCTTCTGCGCTTTTACGATCGTGTTTCAAAGTTTAGTATTTTTCGAATCGGTGTTTAGACGTAAATCTATTTTTTCATACGAACATCATATTTCAGTTTACACTTACATTCCAAGTTCAATCATATTTGTAAACTGCATTCATAAACTTGCTTTAGCTGCATTTTGCTTGATCACAAGTTAAAGCGATTTACAAATCTGGTTTTCTATCGAAATCGCTCTTATTGTATGAACGCAGTTTTAATCGTTGAAAGATTTCCATTGCACTAATTCAACCCCCCCCCCCCTCTTAGTGCTCATGAACCTAACAGCCATCACTCACATGATTGTCTTGCTGGGCACCTATAACTAGCAATCACGTCCTTGACTCGAGGACTTCATTTTGCTTTATGCCTTGCTATCGTAGTTAATCTTGTACATGTAAAAACACACTTCGATCTAGATAATTAATACTAAGTATTAATCATGTTGTCCGGCATGTCATTGGTCCATCGACGCTTCATCCGATTCTTCGACGCATCGTCCTCTCTTGTAGCTTATTGCCCAATCGGCTAGTTGACTCTGCAACTCCAATATCTTGGTGCAATGTCGTTAAGTTTCCGAAAACGGTTTTACGTCGGAAATGATTACATCGTACGAATGTAGTTTTAAACGTCAAAAGTTTTTTGCTGCACTAATTCCCCCCCCCTCTCTTACTGCTCTTGATCCTAACATACCTCACTACAACTAGACCAGATATCATGTTCATTGTAGGACTCTGTGCTAGGTTTTAATCGAACCCTATGATATCTCACCTCATAGCGGTTAAAAGAATACTTAGATATCTTAAAGGTACCATAAATCTAGGATTATGGTATCCAAAAACCAAGAATTTTGAGTTAATTGCTTATGCTGATGCAAATTTTGCTAGGTGTAGACTAGATAGAAAAAGCACATCATGAACATGTCAATTTTTGGGACATTCTCTTGTTTCCTGGTCATCGAAGAAACAAATCTCGATTGCACTATCAACAACCGAAGCTGAGTATATTGCAGTTGCTTGTCATAGGTGCCCAGCAAGCCAATCACGTGAGTGATGGCACGTGTGACTTAATAAAGAATCTTTTTGCTTATTATATTTTGGCATATATCACTTTATAACTATTGCACATATGCATATATATATATATATATATATATATATATATTATAATGTCCTTGGATTTGTGCAATGGGAATCGGATTGTGATGAGATCACGAAAATGAGATCGATTCACCTATAAACAAATATCCTAAATAATCTCGGTCATAGGTTTCTCGAGAGGGACATCGTGATAACTGGACAGACCGGTGTGCTATATACCCGTCCATATAATGGATACAGTTAGTCTCATAGCTACTCGTGTAGGGACACTAGGGATACAGTACAGGTGCTCATTGGAGAATGAGTTCATTAATTAATCCGCTTAAGCAATGCTGGATGGTTAATGATGCCTTATTGTCAGACAGCGATTCCATAGTCCTAGTGGTATATCTGGTCCTTAGACTTGAGACACCAAGGCTGTCCTATATGAGTGCTCCACTCTTTGATACCAGACTTATAGGTTTGGTTGTCCCAGATCTAATACAACTGGTCATTGGGAGTGGTAGTCGACCTTATGAGGGTTATTAAGTATCAATAGAGGATCATCCACTCTCGGCGTCATGAGAGGAATATCCCATGTGTTCTTGCTCAGACAAATCCCTGGCCAGGGTCATTCGGGTTGAGAGAGAAAGAGTTCTCCGGGAGAATTCGATTAGAGCGAGACTCGAGTAGAAACTGTATGGGTCTAACAGCACTATGCTCGATATACAATCTCTGGGATATTAGATGTATAAGGGACTATAGGTACACGATAATTGAGGATAGACAGATCCAATGGGTTGGATTCCCCTGTATCGTCTGGGGACTACGGCGTAGTGGCCTAGTACGACCGTCGTCGATGAGTCAAGTGAATTATTACAGAGACAATAAATTACTGAGTTAGAAGGAGTTGTGACAGGTATGACTCACGGCCAACTCGATATTGGGCCTAGAGGGTCACACACATATGGTAGGCATTGCGATGAGTAAAAGTTCGGATATGAGATATCCGACGAAGCCCTTGTCTTATTTGATATCCAATAAGCCCCTGAATTATTGGATCCCATAGACGAGATCCAATAAGAGCCCATCAGAGATTATTGGATAGAGATCTACTAATCTAAAAGGCTTGGGTTATTGGATGCAGATCCAATACCCACTAGGGGAGGATCCATTAGGGTTTGACAAGGGACCTCTATAAATAGGAGGGATTTAGAGCCTCATAGGCTAGAGCCTTTGCTTGCCTCTCCTATTCTCCTTCCCCTCTCCACCTCAGAGCAGGCTTGAAGTTTTGAGGAGTGTCGTCACAGCCCTGTTGTGTGGATCACCGCTAAAGAGAAGGATGCTTGACCTCCTTCACCCTCTCCTAAAGATCAACAAGGAAACAGGGATATATGATCTCCCTAGGTAACACGATCTACTCTATATGCAGTTTTTCAATTTCGCAGATTTTGCGCACTAATCTTCGCACGACGACGAATATCTTTTTGGGAATCAGGGACTTTGTTTTCTTGTTCTTCTACTGCATATCTGATGTCGTCCCCAAGATTTCCCAACAGTGGTATCAGAGCTAGGTTGTTCATGCAAATGATTGGTTTTCAACAGCGTGTGTTGTGTTTAGGAAGAATTTTGACATCAAAATCGTTGACGTATAAACAAGGAAGGGGAGCAACAATTGCTGCCCTCGATCTATGTGCCTATAGCCACCTACAACGGCAGCCGCAGTAGGCAGCACAGCGTCGGCGTATGCAGAAGCGCTGTGCCTGCAGTAGGCTTGTGGCCGGTTGGGCTGGCAGCCAGCGGGTAGAGGTACCGCATGGTAGCGGCGCCTATGGCCGCTCCTCCCGCGGGCAAAACCTCGGCGAGGCAGCACTGTCTGCAAGCGCTACCTCGCGGGCAGAAGCACCCGTGATAGGGGCGGTGCCCACAAGGGCACCCGCTCGCGGGGGCAGTGCTACCCACGGGGGCGCCCACCTGCAGCGGCGGCACCCCGTGTTAGGATCGGAGCGGCACTAAGAGGGGGGGGTGAATTAGTGCAGCAGATTAAAACTTCGATTTTAATAAATCTTTCGACCGATAAGAATAATATTTCGTTTGAAACCGTTTCAATTGCGTTGAAAGCGTACGTAATAAGATGAGGCCAATGAACTTAGCAAAGTAAAGGTTTGTAGAAAGATAAATGCATAAACATAAACGCAAACCGGAGATTACGTCGATTTTAGAGTGGTTCGGTCAAATGACCTACATCCACTTGCGAGGCCCCTCTTCGATGAGGCTCCCACCTTCCACAAGCAAATCTCTTGAAATGGAAGGGCAAATACCCCTCTTACAACCTTTTACAAACAGTTCAACCTCTTACAAATTTTTAGCAAGAAAGGAGGAGAACTTTTCTAGCAAATTGAAAACTAGACTTGCTAAGACTTTCTAAGACTTTTCTCTCAATCAATTGCTGCTCAAAAAGTTATAATCTCAGCTGAGATTTGAGGGGTATTTATAGGCCTCAAGAGGATTCAAATTTGGGCTCCAAATTTGAATTCTCGTGGAGTTCCCGATGCTGGCGGTGTCACCGCCTGTCAGTGGCGGCGCCACCGCCTGTCAGTGTCAGGCGCTGACAGTGCTAGGCGGTGCCACCACCCAGCTCAGGCGGTGCCACCGCCTGGCTCTCGGGCACTGGGCGATGCCACCGCCCAGCTCTCGGGTGCTGGGCGGTGCAACCGCCCAGTCTGGCAGTGCCACCACCAGACTCTTCGGTTGACTGGTTGGGCTTCAAACTTAGCCCAAACCAAGTCTAATTTTGGGCCCAATTGGCCCCTAACCAGGATATAGGATTATTTCTTAATCCTAATCCTAATTACATGTTAACTACTTAACAAAAACACATCCTAAGCAAATTTTCAACCGCGAACGTCGAGTCTTGTTCCGGCGAGCTTTCCGACGAACTTCTTCCGACGGGCTCCCAGCAAGCTCCCGAACATGTGATGACTTTAATGAGTAGCCGAGCCTTCTCGGTGATCTCCGTGAACCTCCGACGATCTCTTCGTCGAACTTCCGAAAATTCCGACAGGTTCCCGATTTTTTCTCGGTTGGTTCCGGTAGCATCTCCGACGATTCTTTGAACTCTTAAACGTCCATCGAACTTGACTCCAATATCTTTGCTTTGTGTTTTCTGGTTATCGTAGTTAATCCTGCACACTTAACTCAATAATATGGATTAGATCAATTAACTCATCAATTGATTGCATCATCAAAATCCGAGATTCAACAATCTCCCCCTTTTTGATGATGACAATCAATTGATGACGGAGTTAAACATAACTCCCCTTATCTATATGCCATATTATAAGAAGATAAAACACTTGAATTTCATCCCATTGAATTCAAGCATAAACCGATAAGTTCTAACCGTAGAACTTATCGTTGTTCTCATTAAGTATAATGTAAATGTGAAACTTCGATGAAAATCTTTTTCAAGTCGAAAGATAAGAGATAAAGATGATCATACATTTTAGATATGCATTCAATATGATCAATCGATTGTGCAATATACTCAAAGATTATGCAAGGCACATAAGACATTCATATCACATTAGCTTATATAAGTTATGCTATAAGTCATCATTTTTCTCCCCCTTTGTCATCAACAAAAAGGAAAAAACTATTTTACAGAAAAAATTAGCATTCATTCTATCAAAAATTCATGTTCAAAGAGAAAGATCAGCATTCATCCAGAAGCATATATCTAGAATTTAAACAACAAAAGTTCAGTTTTTGTTCAAAAGACGACCAGCTTGGAACCTGAGATCAAGAGTAAAATAAAACAGAATACAAAGATACATCAATCCGTAGGAGGTAATCCATAGTGCTGATATATAACATTTATTTTTTGGTTTAGCTGTCGTAGTTCCTTTAAAATTTCCATTTGCTGGAGCTGAATTTGTTCCTGCTGCGATTTGAGTTGGTCTTGTTGGAATTTGATCTGAGATAGTTCTGCCATAATGTTTCCTTCAGAGGATGAAACAGGAGCTGAAGGTGCTGCATCAAAGGGACTAGGAGGAGGAGATTCATTTCCCATAAGAATTGGTATTTCTGGTTGTTCTACTGGTGGAGGAATAGGATCTGTCCTTCTAGGTTGCCTTACTCATATTCCATTGTTAAATATGCACCTAAGTCTCTTTAGCAGATTTTTATTGATGACGTTATATCTATTACTTTGAATTGTTTCTTCATCGGGTGGGATGCAAATGTTATAGGCATGAAGAAATCTAGTGATTAACCCCCCATATGGCAACATTATATCTTTAGCTGTAATTTCCTGTATGTGTTGCCGTATTGAGTATCCAAAACAGTTTTGTTGACCAGTCATGATCCAATACATGGTGCTTATCTCTACTGTACTCATTTCATCAAGATGATATTGCTTAGGGAAAAGTATGCTTGTCATGATATGATGAAGAACCTTAGAGTTAAAAGGTAGTAAGTGTTCGCAACTCTTGGGTATTATTCCAAAGTTTGAGTTTGCAAAAATGGTTTCGACAGCTTCGGCGTAGGTTGCTCCTATTATATTCACATCCCATTTTGCTCTAAAATAGCAGCCCCTATCTTTTTCAGTGATGCCGATTAGTTCACAAATAGAATTATCAGAAATCCTAATTTGTGTTCCTAACATGTAAGAACTTAGGCTATCGTTATCTACCCATAGGTTTGCATAAAAGAGCTTAACTAATCTAGGATAAATTGGTTCATCTATTTGTAAGAGAGGTAGGGCCTCTAGATGAGCAAACCACCTGATGGGTTCTAAATCTCCTAGTTCATCAAGATCAACGTATTTTCCCTTATGGACATATCTTGTTTCAAAGTTTGGAAATCTAAGGGCATCTTCTTTGGATCTAAAAAGATTATGGTCATATGAATCTCCTTCAATCCTTTTCCCTTTTGATCTCTTAGGAGCCATTTTCTTATAGAGTGTTTCTGAGATGATGGAGAGTTTGGACCAACAATATTCCTTCTCCAAGGTCTGTAGAAGTTAGAATGAGGGATTGAGAGAGTTTGGGAGAGTTGGAGCAAGAGTTCCACGGGTTGGAGGCGGTGTCACCGCCGGCCCTAACCCTCTCGGGTTTAAAAGAGCTCTCGGGTGGTGCCACCGCCTGAACAAGCGGTGCCACCGCCTGGCGCCCGAGCGCTCAGGTGGTGCCACCGCTGGCTGGCCGCGGAAGAAGGAAAATATTTTTCTTCCTCCTTGATTTCCAAAGGTCTTTGACACAAGCAAAGGTTGAGATATTGAGTTGTATTTTAATATATCATTTGGAATCGAAAGAAGAGGATGAAATCAAATCCACAAACGAGCGGGACAAGGATGAGCCAATCTTCGTAAACTACATTCAAACGTCTTACTCTAAGGGACAATTTAACATGCCCAGTTCCCTTCTAATAAATTCAAATTTATCTTCATTTAGGGCTTTTGTAAATATATCTGCTAATTGATGCTTCGTGTCAATGAATTCTAGAACAACATCATTGTTAAGGACATGATCAGCGTATGAAATGGTGCCTAACGTCGATGTGCTTAGTTCTAGAGTCTTTGAATTGGATTTTTAGTAAGACATATGGCACTAGTATTATCACATTTTATGGGGATATTTTTTAAAATGAATTCCATAGTCTTCTAATGTATTTTTCATCCATACAACTTGTGCACAGCATGCACTTTCAGAACAATGTATTCGGCTTAGCCGTAGATAGTGCAACTGAATTTTATTTCTTGGAAGTCCAAGAAACAAGTGCATGTCCTAAAAAATTGGCATGTTCGGATGTACTTTTTTCTATCAATCCTACATCCCCAAAATCGGCATCCAAGATAAGCCATTAAATCAAATTTTGGATTTTGGATACCATAAACCTAAATTTGGAGTTCCTTTAAGATATCTAAATATTCTTTTAACACTTTTAAGATGAGATAATTTAGGATTTGATTGAAACCTAGCACAAAGTCCTACACTAAACATGATATATGGTCTAGTCATGGTAAGGTAGAGTAGACTACCTATCATACCCTATATATTTTTTTTTATCGAAATTTTCACTATTTTCATCCATATCTAACTTAGTCGCAGTACTCATAGGGGTGTTTATTGCTTTTGAATTATCCATGTTAAATCGTTTTAACAATTCTAACGTATATTTAGATTGGTTAAGAAATATACCATCCTTAAGTTGTTTGATTTGTAATCCTAAAAAGAAAGTTAATTCTCTCATTAAACTCATTTTAAATTCATGACTCATAGATTTGGCAAATGATTCACATAGTGATTCATCCGTAGAGCCAAAAATAATATCGTCAACATAAATTTGCACAATAAGAAAATTATTTTCAAAATGTTTAATAAACAATGTAGTATCAACCTTGCCTTTGGTAAAATTATTTAAAATAAGAAAGGAACTAAGCCTTTCATACCAAGCTCTAGGAGCTTGTTTCAAGCCATAGAGAGCCTTAGTTAATTTGAATACATGATTAGGAAGAAGAGAATTTTTAAATCCGGGAGGTTGTTCGACATATACTTTTTCGGAAATAAAACCATTCAAGAAGGCACTTTTGACATCCATTTGAAATAGTTTAAGATTATAACAACTAGCATAGTCAAGGAGCATCCTTATGGCTTCTAATCGAGCCACGGGAGCGAAGGTTTCTTCGTAATCGATACCTTCTTCTTGGTTGAAACCTTTGGCCACTAATCTAGCCTTGTTTCTAACCACGATACCATTTTCGTCTTGCTTATTTCTAAAGACCCACTTAGTACCAATTACTAAATGGTCACTAGGTCTAGGAACAAGCTCCCACACCTTGTTTCTCTCAAATTGATTCAATTCCTCTTGCATTGCAATAACCCAAAAATCATCTTTTATGGCCTCGTCAATGCACTTAGGTTCGATTTGAGAGAGGAAGGCGGCATTAGCACAAAAATCACTTAGGTTTGATTTGAAAGAGGAACAAGTTTGAACCCATTTAGATGTATCCCCTATAATTAGCTCCTTTGGATGAGCATCTATATACTTCCATTCCTTATGTAAGGAAATTTCGGAAGAAGGTGCATCCAAGTTGCTATTTTGAGGAGTTCATTTAAATTCAAATTATCAAAACCAAGATCATCATCAAAATCATTTTTCTTTAAATTTGAAACTTCACTAAAAACTACATGAATAGACTCTTCAATTACTAAGGTTCTTTTATTAAAAACCCGAAAGGCTTTAGAAACCGAAGAGTAACCAAGAAAGATGCCTTCATCGGATTTAGCATCAAATTTTCCTAAGGCATCCCTTTCATTTAAAATAAAGTATTTACAACCGAAAACTTTAAAATATGAAATATTTGGTTTTTTATTATTCCATAATTCATAGGGAGTTTTTGATAAGGATGGTCTTATTAGGACTCTATTTATGATGTAACAAGCCGTATTTACGGCTTCGGCCCAAAAATACTTAGGTAAACTATGTTCATTTAACATAGTTCTTGCCATTTCATGTATGTTTCTATTTTTCCTTTCAACTACTCCATTTTGTTGGGGATTTCTTAGAGTGGAGAAGTTGTGATTGTATCCATTAACTTCACAAAAATTTTGAAAGTCACGGTTTTGAAATTCGCCACCATGATCACTCCGAATTGATGAAATCATGAACCCTTTTTCGTTTTGAGTGAGTTTACAAAATTTAGAGAAATACTTGAAACAATCACTTTTGCGAGCTAAGAAATAGGTCCAAGTGTATCTAGAGTAGTCATCCACAATCACAAAAGCATATTTGCTTCCACCTAGACTAGTTGTATCAATTGGTCCAAATAAGTCCAAATGGATCAATTGTAACGGTCTAGTGGTGCTAATTTGATTTTTTGATTTGAAGCTTGTTTTTATTTGCTTCCCTAGTTGACATGCATCGCATACCTTATCCTTAATAAACTTAATATTCGGAATCCCTCGTACTAATTCTTGAGATGAGATTTTAGATATTGTTTTCATGCTTGTATGGCCTAATCTCTTATGCCAAAGCCAAGCATCATCATTTATGGCGGAGAAACACACTTCATTACTTAGTTCATCAAGATTGATGGTATAGACATTATTTTGTTTTAAAGCAATCATAGTCATGTTATGATTTGGTTTTTCAATAATGCACATATTTGATTCAAATATAACGATATAACCTTTATCGCATAATTGACTAATGCTCAATAGATTATGTTTTAATCCATCAACTAGTAACACATCATCAATGGAAAAACTTGATTTGTTACCTATGGTTCCCTTGCCAATGATTTTGCTTTTGTTGTTGTCTCCGAAGGTGACATAGCCTTCATCCATGCTAGTGAGCTTGGTGAATTTGGATGGATCTCCGGTCATATGCCTTGAGCATCCACTATCAAGATACCATCTCTTGCTCCTAGCATGTGATGGTGTATGTTTCTACAAGAAGGAATTATTTTTAGGTACCCATTTACTTTTGGGTGCCTCAAAAACTAATCTAGCTTGTTTATCATGTTGTATAGACTTGATCATGGTTCCTTTAGGAACCCAAATCAATTTGTTTGGACTAATTTTCTTGAATGGACATTGGTAAGTCATATGTCCATATTTACAACAAAAGTTGCAATCGCTTTGGTGTTGAACATGTAAGATAGGACCTTTAATGAAGGTGGTTGGATTTTGGTGTGTACTTCTCACAAATCCGATTCCACTCCTTTTAGGGACATGACCCTTATTTGTAAGGATCATGTTTAAGGACTTGCTACCGACCTCGAATTTCTTCAAGGTGTCCTTAAGTACCAAGTTCTCATTTGGAGAGTATTTAAATCATGGCATTTAGCACATGGAGCTAGACTATCATGATATTCAGTTTTTAATTTATCAAAAGCACAAGTAAGACTATCATGCTCCTTTTTTAGCAATTTGTATTTTCTACTAATTGTCTTACATTCATCAAATAACTCATGGAAGGCATTTAATAATTCATGATAAGGTAAATCTGCATTAATTAAATCCGTTACCTCTTCTTCGAAGGCCATTAGGGCGTAGTGAGCAACTTGCTCGGTGTTGGACTCCTCTTCTTCGGACGTGCTTGAATCATCCCATGTTGCCTTGAGCGCCTTCTTCTTTGGTATTCTCTTTTTGGCTTGAGGGCAATCGTTCTTGTAGTGTCCCGGTTTTTTACATTCATAGCAAATCACTTGGTCCTTCTTTTGTTCAAATTTATTTTTTGTATTATTTTTAAATTTGTTCTTCCTTAAATATTTTTTGAATTTTTGAGTCAAAAGTGCAATGTCATTGTTATTGTCCTCATCACTTGATGTTCCTTTTAAGTGGTCTTTTTGTGATTTGAGTGTCATATCCTTCCTGTTCTTTGGAAGGGGGTTCTCGAGCTCGTCATGAGCTTGACATGTCATTTCGTAGGTCATTAGAGACCCAATGAGTTCTTCAAGAGGAAATGTTTTAAGGTCTTTGGCCTCTTGAATGGCCGTAACTTTTGGATCCCAACTTTTAGGGAGGGATCTTAAGATTTTAATTACTAGTTCAAAGTTAGTAAAATCTTTACCAAGAGCTTTGAGTCCATTGATGACATCCGTAAAATGGGTGTATATGTCTCCGATTAACTCACTTGGTTTCATTCGGAAAAGTTCGTAAGAGTGCACAAGAATGTTGATTTTGGACTCTTTCACTCGGCTAGTGCCTTCATGAGTGACCTCAAGAGTTCTCCAAATATCAAAAGCCGAATCACAAATTGAAACACGATTAAATTCATTTTTGTCTAGTGCACAAAACAAGGCATTCATAGCCTTTGCATTTAAAGCAAAAACCTACTTCTCCGATTCATTCCATTCGCTCATCGGAAGAGAAGATTTTTGAAATCCGTTTTCCACAATAGTCTAAAGCTCGAAATCCATAGAAATGAGGAAGATCCTCATCCGAGTCTTCCAATACGTGTAATCCGACCCATTAAACATGGGTGGACGTGTGATAGAGTGTCCCTCATGCATGCCGGAGTAAGCCATCTCTCGTGGGTATTAAACCAAATATGAGAGTGAACCTGCTCTGATACCAATTGTTAGGATCGGAGCGGCACTAAGAGGGGGGGGTGAATTAGTGCAGCGGATTAAAACTTCGGTTTTAATAAATCTTTCGTACAATAAGAATAATATTTCGTTTGAAACCGTTTCAATTGCGTTGAAAGCGTACGTAATAAGATGAGGGCAATGAACTTAGCAAAGTAAAGGTTTGTAGAAAGATAAATGCATAAACATAAACGCACACCGGAGATTACGCCGATTTTAGAGGTTCGGTCAAATGACCTACATCCACTTGCGAGGCCCCTCTTCGATGAGGCTCCTACCTTCCACTAGCAAATCTCTTGAAATGGAAGGGCAAATACCCCTCTTACAACCTTTTATAAACAGTTCAACCTCTTATAAATTTTCAGCAAGAAAGGAGGAGAACTTTTCTAGCAAATTGAAAACTAGACTTGCTAAGACTTTCTAAGAATTTTCTCTCAATCAATTGCTGCTCAAAAAGTTGTAATCTCAGCTGAGATTTTAGGGGTATTTATAGGCCTCAAGAGGATTCAAATTTGGGCTCCAAATTTGAATTCTCGTGGAGTTCCCGATGCTGGTGGTGTCACCGCCTGTTAGTGGTGGTGCCACCGCCTGTCAGTGTCAGGCAGTGCCACCGCCTATCAGTGTCAGGCAGTGCCACCGCTTGGCTCTCGGGCACTGGGTGGTGCCACCGCCCAGCTCTCCGGTGCTGGGCGGTGCAACCGCCCAGTCTGGCAGTGCCACCGCCAGACTCTTCGGTTGACTGGTTGGGCTTCAAACTTAGCCCAAACCAAGTCTAATTTTGGGCCCAATTGGCCCCTAACCAGGATATAGGATTATTTCTTAATCATAATCCTAATTACACGTTAACTACTTAACAAAAACACATCCTAAGCAAATTTTCAACCATGAACGTCGAGTCTTGTTCCGGCGAGCTTTCCGACGAACTTCTTCCGACGGGCTCCCAGCAAGCTCCCGAACTTGTGATGACTTTAATGAGTAGCCGAGCCTTCTCGGTGATCTCCGTGAACCTCCGACGATCTCTTCGGCGAACTTCCGAAAATTCCGACAGGTTCCCGATTTTTTCTCGGTTGGTTCCGGCAGCATCTCCGACGATTTTTCGAACTCATAAACGTCCATCGAACTTGACTCCGGTATCCTTGCTTTGTGTTTTCTGGTTATCGTAGTTAATCCTGCACACTTAACTCAATAATATGGATTAGATCAATTAACTCATCAATTGATTGCATCATCAAAATCCGAGATTCAACACCCCGGCCCCGTTGCACCTACCGTCGCCGGCAGGGTGACAGTGGCAGTAGCAACAGCGAAGAGGGAGAGGGGCTTAGGGTTTTTGGGCAAAAAGATAGTTTTTCCCTTGTGAATTTGAGAAATTCCAGTTTCTATCTTTTGTCCAAATTACAAAAATACCCCTATGAATTCAAAAATTCCCTATATGTCTTTGATTTCATAAAATACTTATTAATTAAAAGTTTAGTTGATTATTATTTTTATCATTATCTAGTAGTCCTAAATGATGATGATTATTTATACATGTGATGTATGATGTGTGGACGGATGATCATAGACTGTGTGATGTGTGTACTTGTGATTATTATTGGGGTCTACGAGCCGCCATTATATTTCTCATTTATTATCAGCCTGTGTGCCTATGATTAAGTTGTAATGACATGAGGAGGCGTAGAGAGAGCGTGGATGCGATAGCGGGACCCACGAGACGGACGATCACGATACATGAAGATGCATCGAGATGTCGACGGAACGGACGAGGATGAGATTGATGATCACAGGGTATGGAGATGCACCGTTGCACACATAGATATTGATGTGAGTGATTAGGCCTACTGGCTCGGACCTAATCACATTAGGTTGTGGTCCATGATCATCTAGTGTGATTGCTTATACACATACTAGATATGTAAATATATTTGCATGAGATATAGATATATATTAAATATGTATATGTGTGACATGTCATATTAGGAGACCAAATCATAGAAACATCTTTCTCGATAATATTAAGTCGGTAAATGTGAGGCAATTAGATTGACCCACGTGGCCTTTCATCGTTATAAGTAGGAACCGATTCTCAGTATAGGTTGAGTTGGTCGAGTCCCTCGAGACTCACCTATATCGTGATTCGCTATCTTGCTTATGATATAGAGATGACACCGGTGACTAGACGACATGGTATGCTTGGTCGAGTCCCTCAAGGGTATATCATCAAATCAGACTCATCTTGTAACGAAGGTGTTGACTTAACCGAGTATCATGGTTTGTCGAGTCCCTTGAGACCATGGTGATTTGGAGGCCGAACAGGATAGGAATCACAAGGAGTTGTGATCGGCAAGAGTTGCCAACCTTTTAGGCTTAGTGTGATTGATTGAGTTCCTCGAGGTTACACTAAGACGCTGATTGGATCCTGATCCCCACTAGAAGTCTGCCGGAGACTTCCGTTTCACATGCTGAGGGTGTCGCATGACTCGTTAGTAAAATAGTGGGAGCATATTAAGATAGAAGTCCATATCTTGATAGTTTATTTCTTGCAAAATCTGCATGTTATTCATTTCTGCTGCATCTTTATTTTTAGAAAATGTCGCTTTCAAATCCTTTACGTGGCATACTTGATGTCAACCGCCTCACTGGTGCAAATTATACGGATTGTCTCTGTAACTTGAGAATTGTTCTCACGATAGAGAAAATCATGTACGTCTTTGATACAGTGATGCCTATGCCCGAAGAAGGGGCAAGCGAGGATGAGATCGCTCGCTATGTGAAGTACATCGATGACTCCACTCTTGCTTAGTGCTATATGTTAGGCTCTATGACTCCTGAGTTACAGAGACAACATGAAAAGATGAATGCCAGATCTATTCTCCTACATGTCCGTAAATTGTTTGAGGAATAGGGAAGGACTCAGCGATATGAGATATCCAAGAGCCTCTTCCGCGTAAGGATGACTGAGGGGACACCGGTTCAGAACCATGTCCTAAAGATGATTGAGTGAATAGAAAAACTCACAGGTCTAGGAATGATCTTAGAGGATAACTTGTGTGTGGACATTGTGCTTCAGTCCCTACCAGATTCCTTTTCACAGTTCATAATGAATTTTAATATGAACAAACTTGAGGTGACTCTCCCAGAGCTCCTCAATATGTTGATAGAGGTAGAGAGTACTATTAAGAAAGAGAAGCTAGTTCTCTACACTAGTGAGACCAGAAAGAAAAGGAAAGCAGAAAGGTCCCTTAAGAAGGGAAAGGGCAAGGGCAGACCAGGTAAAGCAAAGGTTGCTAAGAAAGACCCAGCAAAGGACAAAGACCAATGCTTCCATTGTGGTAAAGATGGGCACTAGAAGAGGAACTGCAAAGAGTACCTTGCAGAGAGGGCGAAATAGAAGCTTGGAGAAGCTTTAGGTACATTCATGATCAATCTCCAATTGTCAGATTTTTGCGATAGTGCATTGGTATTGGATACCAATATTGCTTATCACATCTACAATTTAATATAAACTCTAGCAAAGCCGAGGGGAGATTGGCGAGAGGAATATTGCATAAAGGTTTGTTTATGCTAGACACTACTCCACACATCATGAATGTAAGTGTATCTAAGAGGAAACGAGATGAGGTGAATAGTGCATACCTATGGCATTATAGGCTAGGTCACATCCATGAGGGAATGATTCAAAAGTTGCTAAATGATGAAAAACTAGAGTGAGAGCCACTAAGCTGTTGGAACTCATACATAATGTGTTAGGACCCTTTTTCCAAGCTTTTGAATAATTTTTATTGAGTCTATTTAGTCTAGTTGTTTATTGAGTCAGTTTGGTTCAATTAGAGTCAAGTAGAGGTTCATTTAATATTTATTTATTATTAGAGTTCAAGTCCTGATGGACTTTGGGTGGAACTCTATAAATAGGGATGTAACTATTTCTTTTCAATTATCTATGAAAAATACTATTCTATCTTTTGACAAACCCTAGGAGGCTGATCCCCTCGAAGCGATCAAGGAGGGTCGATCCTCTCGAAGCGATCAAGGAGGCCGATCCCCTTGAAGTGATCATCCCCTTTCTCTTCTTCTTTTTTACGATAAGACTTTACGGTCTTATCATTTGGTATCAGAGCGACGATAAGACTTTAGGGTCTTATCATTTGGTATCTGAGCGATGATCCTTAGTGTTCTCGCTGTCATAGCTATCAAAAGAAAAAAAACAGGAAATGAAAGAAAGAAAGAATGAAAGAAAGAAAGAAAGAAAGAAAGAGAGAAGAAGAAGCAGCAACCGCAGCCATGCACCCCTGCTTCCCCTGCTTCCGGCTAGCCCACCCGTTGCCCGTCACTACTCTCTGGCCAGCAACCGACTCTGCCCCACTTCCATTGCCGCCTCCCACCTGAGCCACCACCACTGCTAGGAGACGACGCTGCTAGCGTCCCACTCTGCCACAGCCCTGCTCCTCTTCTCCACCGCCGCTGCAGGGCAACTCCTTCTCCACCGTAGCCGCTGCTTCCTGGCCGATCGATTACCGCCACCCGCCTCCCAACAGCAACCCTAGCCGTGCCCCCCCCTTGGGTCACAACCGGAGCCGTCGATTGCCGCAGCCCCTCGTCGATCCCAGCCAGAGGACTGCCCCATCGTCGCTTCTACCGTTGGCGACGCTGCCTAGTCCGCCATCGTGCTGCCCCCCCTTGGGTCGCAGCCGCAGCCGCCAGGTGTCACAGCCCATCGCAGCCCCTCCTTGCAGTAGTTGCAGAAACAGAGTTCCTCTATTGCCGCAGCTCCTCATCGATCGCAGTCGCACCACCTCCAGCACTCCTCTTCCCCTCTAGCGCTGTCGCCGCCCAGCCAAGCTATCACCGCTGCGGGCCACCTTGCGATGACCACTGCTCGCCTCCCAGCCACCACTCCACCTTGCTCTGCATCCTTTGTAACCGAAATAGAGCACAGGCAGCTCACCTTGCTGCCCTTGTTTCCAACCGCACCATAGTCGCGGGTCCCCTTATTGCTGCGAACGCTAGCTACCATCACCGTCGCTACTACTGCCCAGCCAGTGACAACGCTGCTCGTTGCCCAGTCGTGATCCTCACAGCCTCTCCCTTGCTCTAGTAACAGAAACAGGTTAAATCACTGATTGCCTTTGTTCCCGTAGGGCTACCGTTGATTCCTATTCTCCACTACAGCCTCAACCCCAGTCGTTTCAACACCACCTCCCTCTTGTTCTGCCTCCACTACTGTAGTTGTCGGTTGCCATCACCGCAGCCTCAACCCGGTTGCTCGGCGATTGCTTCCTTGGGTCTTATCATTTGGTTTCAGAGCAATGATAAGATTTTAGGATCTTATCATTTGGTATCAGAGCAGCAATCATCGGCGTTCTCGTTGTAGTTCGTCATCTCAAAAAAAAAAAAAAAAATTGTGTGGGCGAAAACGGCAGCCACGCACGTTGTTCCTTCTCAACCAAGAAGGAACATTTGCTTCCCGGTGCCGACCACCCCTGCTTTCCTTGTCCTCCACCGCCAGCGCTGCTTCCTGGTCGGCGACCACCGCCGCCGCTGCTCCCCGACCAGCGCCCACCGCTGCTACTGTGCCCCGGCCAGCAACCTTCTCACCTCGCCTCCTCGCTACCCGCATCTCGCTTGAGCGAGAAGGGCCGCGATCGCCGTCTCCCAGCCAGCAGACCACCCATCGCCGCTTCTACCGTCGGCAACGCTGCCCAGCCACACCGCCATCGCTGCCTTCCCTTGGTTGCAGCTTCGGCCATGCGATCTGTCGGCGTCACTGTTTCTGTGGTGCGATAGAAACAGAGCAGCCGCCGGTCCCTCTACTGCCGCAGGCGCCGGTTGCCTCTACCGCCACTGTTGTTTCTCGGCCACTTCAATGCCACCCCTCTCCTTCGTTGCCGAGCCACCACCGCTGCCAGCCACCGTGCGACGACCGCCGCATGCCTCCCAGCAGCCGAACCTCCTTGCTCTGCATCCGTAGTGCAGAAACAGGGCAACTCACCGGTTTCCCTTGTTCCCAACCATGACACCATCGACTCCTCCTTCTCCACCGCTGCCGCTGCTTCTCGGCCGTACGATCACCACCGCACTACCGTTGCCAGCATCGCCAGTGGCTCCGGTTGTGGTGCGATAGAAGCATTGCACCCTGTTTCCCATCTCCAGCATCGCAACTTCTCAGCCATCGATGACGCTCGCTGCCTTTTTCTCCACCGCCGCCGCTGCTTCTCGATCGCTCGATCACCGCCGCCCGCCTCCCAGCCACAACCCTCACCGTGCCCCCCCCTTGGGTCGCAGCCGCAGCCGCCGGTTGCCGCAGCCCTCGTTGCAACGGTTGCAGAAACAGAGCTTCCTCTGTTGCTGCAGCCCCCGTCGATCTCGGCCGCAATCGATCCCGGCCGCGACCCTCGCTGCCTCCTTCTCCACCACTAATGCTGTGCTCCGGCCAGCGACCACCGCTGCTGCCAGCCACCGCAGCCTTCTCCTCAACCGCTCATGATCCTTCCGGCCAACTCCTTCGGTGGTGCAACAAAAACAGAGTACACAGCAACCATCACACAACAACAAAAATAGTGGCACCCTCTGCTACCGCAGCCGCCACTTGTAACCACCGTCATCGCTCCCGGCCATCGACCAAACCCTCGTTCTGCAGCAGCCACCCTCCAATAGCGAACGCAGCAAACGCAGCAAGTACGCTGCCTTGCCTCAACCCCAGCAACGCACGCAACACCGATTCCTCTTCTCAACCTCGACCGCATCAACGCTGCCTCCCCCTTGCTTAGCATATTCTGCCACAACCACAGGTTGCCATCACCACAAGTTGCCATCACCGCAGCCTCAACCCCGTTGCTCGGCGATCGCCCCTTGGGTCACAGCAGCTGCAGCCACATCAACGCAGTTGCCTTCCAACCCCGGCGCTCTCACCCCACGCGGCGACAGAAACAGGGCAGCAACTCTTCCTCCAATGCAATGATCACAGCATTGCCCTTGGCGTCCACCTCCTCGGCAACTTTGCATCGACAGTGTTGATGCCCTTGACCGACACCAAAAATAGGAGTTGAGATTACAGAATTGCAGTCATACATAATAGCCACTGATAACTTGGTGAATGCACAAATGGAAGAATTGGTAATCAAAATTGAGAATCGGCTACAAGAAACACTTAATGATTTAAAAAAAAGCCTATTGGAGAGCCTCAGCAAATTTCAACAAGATGGGAGCTCAAGTTCTACGTTGCACACATCTGGAAATACTAGAAAAGGGCCCCAAGATTGTGACACAATCTGCTCATACATGAAGGTGGATGGATAGCTCACCAAAATTTGTCAGACTTCTACAGGGTTGGAATATCAGAATAGGTTTGAAAGATTATCAAATCAAGCTAGAGATTGGTCGGAACGACAACTTCTGGATACATTTATTGAAGGGCTTATTCCAGAGATCCGGTGTGAAGTTAAGGCTCGTCAACCCCGCACTATGATAGCTGCGATCTCATTCGCACATCTACATGAGAAAAAAATCAACAGGGAAAATCATGGAAACAGAAGTGACAACCACCAGATGATCAGTAAGCCACCCACCATATCTATTCCCAACCAAAGCCTTGACACCCGAGGACTAACCCAAGAAGAACTCAAGAAAAATTCAGTAAAAGGTTTGTACTATGATGAAAAGTGGAGTATGGAGCACCAATGTAAACAAGGGTAACGTATGATGATTGAGCCAATTAGAGTTCTTCTTGGGTATAAATTCTAATGAAGACGTTAAACCTACCATACATGCAATGCATACATTAGTCGACTACTCTAACTCGCAAACTATGGAAGTTGCCGGAACTCTAGAGCATCAGCCTATTATAGTTTTGATTGATACTGGTAGTACTAACAATTTTATGGACAGTAAGACTGTTGACTGATTGGCCCACCACATTGAAGACTATGACAGGTTCGAAATAAAGATCGTTGATGGACGAATTTTCACTTGTGATAGCAAAGGTTCAAAGATAAAATTGATTATATAGGGCCAGAAGTTTCATGCAACGATTACTACATTGAAAGACTGACCTGTTGCTTACACTATCAAAAAGTGGTGACCATATTTACTTGATCAATGGGTTGTGATGCGTTTCAGATAGTCATGGCTAAAGTGCTGAAAGAGAAGCTCCCCGAGATTGATGCTGCTCAGCCTTGAGGACAAGGCTGATTTGAAGAGGGAGGAACTGTTAGGACCCTTTTTCTGAGCTTTTGAATAATGTTTATTGAGTTTGTTTAGTCCAGTTGTTTATTGAGTTAGTTTGGTTCAGTTAGAGTCAAGTAGAGATTTATTTAATATTTATTTATTATTAGAGTTCAAGTCCTGATGGGCTATAGGTGGAACTCTATAAATAGGGATATAACTGCTTCATTTCAGTTATCTATGAAAAATACTATTATGTCTTTTGACAAATCCTAGGAGTCCAATCCTCTTGAAGCGATCAAGGAGAGCCGATCCCCTCGAAGCAATCAAGGAGGCCGATCCCATCGAAGTGATTATCCCCTTTCTCTTCTTCTTTTTTACGATAAGACTTTATGGTCTTATCATAGTGATGTATGTGGATCTATGTCAACTCATGCCATTGGTGGATACTCCTACTTCATTACCTTTACTGATGATTTCTCAAGGTATGGATATGTGTACTTAATGAAGTACAAGTCCGAGGCCTTTGAGAAATTCAAAGAGTATAAGAATGAGGTGGAGAACTAGGAAAGAGTATCAAAACTCTTTGATCAGATCGAGGAGGTGAGTACTTAAGTACAGAGTTTACTCAGTTCCTCAAGGACCATGGGATATTATCCCGATGGACACCTCCTTATACATCTCAACTCAATGGTGTCTCTGAAAGGATAAATCATACGCTATTAGATATGGTACGGTCCATGATGAGTTTCGCTGACCTACCCATCTCATTCTGGGGATATGCCATAGAACTCGTAGCTTACCTTATGAACAGAGTTCCAACTAAGTTGGTAGTGTCTACACTATATGAGATATGGAAAGGGAAGAAGCCTTATCTTAAGGTTGTTAAGATTTGGGGCTGCCCTGCCTACATTAAAAGACACAACCCCGATAAGTTAGAATCAAGGACAGAGCAATGCAAATTTGTGGGATACCCCAAGGAAACATATGGGTATTATTTCTATCATCTCGAGGACCAAAAGGTCTTTATAGCTAAGAGAGCAGTGTTCCTTGAGAAGGAACATATTCTTGGTGGAGATAATGGGAGAATGATAGAGTTGAACAAGGTTAGAGAACCAAGCTCAAGCACCACTCTACAGCCCGAGTATGTTCTGCTAGTCATAGGTGCCCAGCAAGCCAATCACGTGAGTGAAGGCACATTGGACTTAATATAGAATCTTTTTGCTTATTATATTTTGGCATATATCACTTTATATAAATGCATACATATATTGTGATGTCCTTGGATTTGTGCAATGGGAATCAGATCGTGATGAGATCACGATAGTGAGATCGATTCACCTTTAAACACATATCCTAAATAATCCCGGTCATAGGTTACTCGAGAGGGATATCGTGATAACCGGACAGACTGGTGTGCTGTATACCCGTCCATATGATGGATGCAGCTGGTCTCATAGCTGCTTGTGTAGGGACACTAGGGATATAGTACAGGTGCTCATTGGAGAATGAGTTCACTGATTGATCCGCTTACGAAATGTTGGATGGTTGATGATGCCTTATTGTTAGACAGCGATTCCGTAGTCCTAGTGGTGTATCTGGTCCTTAGACTTGAGACACCAAGGATGTCCTGTATGAGTGCTCCACTCTTTAATACCAGACTTATAGGTTTGGTTGTCCCAGATCTAGTACAGCTAGTCATTGGGAGTGGTAGTCGACCTTACGAGGGCTATTGAGTGTCGATAGAGGATCATCCACTCTCAGCGTCATGAGAGGAATATCCCATGTGTTCTTGCTCAGACAAATCTCTGGCTAGGGTCATTCGGGTTGAGAGAGAAAGAGTTCTCCGGGAGAATCCGATTAGAGCGAGACTCAAGTAGAAACCGTGTGGGTCTGACAACACCATGCTCGATATACGGTCTCCGGGATATTAGATGGATGAGGGACTATAGGTACACGGTAACTGAGGACAGACAGATCCAATGGATTAGATTTCCCTATATCGTTTGGGGATAACGGCGTTGTGGTCGAGTACGTCCATAGTCGATGAGTCGAGTGAATTATTACTGAGATAATAATTCACTGAGTTAGAAGGAGTTCTGATAGGTATGACTCACGGCCAGCTCGATATTGGGCCTAGAGGGTCACACACATATGGTAGGCATTGCGATGAATAGAGGTTCGGATATGAGATATCCGACGGAGCCCTTGTCTTATTAGATGCAGATCCAATACCCACTTGGGGAGGACCCATTAGGGTTTGACAGGGGATCTCTATAAATAGGAGGGATTCAGTGCCCCATAGGCAAGAGAGCTTTTGTTTGCCTTTTCCTATTCTCCTCTTCATCTCCACCTCAGAGTAGGTCTGGAGTTTTTGAGGAATGTCGTCGCAACCCTGCTGTGTGGATCACCTCTAGAGAGGAGGACGCTTGACCTCCTTCACCCTCTCCTAAGGATCTGAATGGAAACAGGGATATACGATCTCCCTAGGTAACACAATCTACTCTATACGCAGTTTCAT
Organism: Musa schizocarpa; assembly: GCA_900464855.2. Taxonomy (NCBI): domain Eukaryota; kingdom Viridiplantae; phylum Streptophyta; class Magnoliopsida; order Zingiberales; family Musaceae; genus Musa; species Musa schizocarpa. Next base: position 30,505,206 of record LS990921.1, read on the forward strand.
GTTTCGCGGATTTTTGCTTACCAATCTTCGCACGACGACGAACATCTCTTTGGGAATCGGGGATTTTGTTTTTCTTGTTCTTCCGCTGCGCATATGATGTCGCCCCCAGGGATTTCCCAACAGTGGTATCAGAGCCAGGTTGCTCGTGCGAATGATTGGTTTTGAACTGCGTGTGTTGTGTTTAGGAAGAATTTTGACATCAAAATTGTTGGCGCAAAAACAAGGAAGGGCAACAACAGTTGCTGCCCTCGATCTGCGTGCGTGTAGCGCAGCCGAAGACGAGCAGCACAGGGGCTGCGTCTGCTGCAACCGGCCGGGGGCTGGCGGGGCTGGCAGCCCACGGGCAGAGGCACCGCAGGACAGCGGTGCCTACCGCCGTAGGGCAGCGGTGCCCGCCGCCGCTGCTCCCGCGGGCGAAACCCCCCACAGGGGCGGTCGCCCGGTGGGACAACAACGCCTGTGGAGGCGGCGACGCCCGAAAGGGGCGCCCAACCACAGCGGCAGCGCTGCCAGCGGGCGTGCCGCTTGCAGGCAAGGGCAGTGCCCTCGCCCCGTCGCACAGGCCGCCGCCGCTGCTCCCGCGGGCGAAACCCCCCACAGGGGGCGGTCGCCCGATGGGACAGCACCACCTGCGGAGGTGACGGTGCCCACCCGCAGCGGCAGCGCTGCTAGCGGGCGTGCCGCCTGCCGGCGAGGGCAGTGCCCTCGCCTCGCCGCATAAGGCTGCCGCCGGCAGGGTGGCGGCGGCGGTAGCAGCGAAAAGGGGAAAGGGCATTAGGGTTTTCTGGATAAAAGATAGTTTTGCCCCTCGAAATTCGAGAAATTCCAGTTTCTGTCTTTTGTCCAAATTACGAAAATACCTTTATGAATTCAGAAATTCCCTGTAATGTCCCTGATTTCAAAAAATATTAATTAATTAAAAGGTTTAGTTGATTATTATTTTATTATTATTATTATCTAGTAGTCCTACATGGTGATGATTATTTATACATGTGATGTATGATGTGTGGATGGATGATCATGGACCGTGTGATGTGTGTACCTGTGATTATTATTATTGAGGTCTGCGAACCTCCATTATATTTCTCATTTATTGTCGGGCCTGTGTGCCTATGATTAAGTTGTAATCACATGAGGAGGTGCAGCGGGAGCGTGGATGCGATAGCTGGACCCACGAGACGGACGATCGTGATGCATGAAGATGCATCAAGATGTCGACGGAACCGACAAGGATGAAATGGACAATCACAGGGCATGAAGATGCACCGTTGCCTTCTATCATTATAAGTAGGAACCGATTCCCGGTGTAGGTTGAGTTGGTCGAGTCCCTCGAGACTCACCTATATCGCGATTCGCTATCTTGCTTACGACATAGAGATGTCACCGGTGACCTGAGGGCATGGTATACTTGGTCGAGTCCCTCGAGGGTATATCATCAAATCAGACTCATCTTGTAACGAAGGTGTTGACTTAACCGAGCATCATGGTTGGTCGAGTCCCTCGAGGCCATAGTGATTCGGAGGCCGAACAGGACGGGAATCACAAAGAGTTGTGATCGACAAGAGTTGCCTACCTTTTAGGCTTAGTGTGATTGGTCGAGTCCCTCGAGGTTACACTAAGACGCTGATTGGATCCTGATCCCCACTAGAAGTCTGCCGGAGACTTCCGTTTCACATGCTGAGGGTGTCGCGTGACTCGTTAGTAAAATAGTGGGAGCATATTAAGATAGAAGTCCATATCTTGATAGTTTATTTCTTGCAAAATTGCATGTTATTCATTTCTACTGCATCTTTATTTTCAAAAAATGTCGCTTTCAAATCCCTTACGTGGCATACTTGATATCAACCGCCTCACTGGTCCAAATTATACGGGCTGGCTCAGAATCCTGGAGAATTTTCTCACAGCCGGAGAAAATGGGTACGTCCTTGATCTGATGATGCCTGTGTCCGAAGAAGGGCAAACGAGGATGAGATCTTCGCACGTTGAAGTACATTGATGACTACACTCTTGCTCGAGTGCTATATGTTAGGCTCTATGACTCTCGAAGTTCTGAGAGACAACATGAAAAGATGGATGCGGATCCATTCTCCTACATGTCCGCAAATTGTTTGAGGAACAGGGAAGGACTCAGCGATATGAGATATCTAAGAGCCTCTTCCGTGCTAGTATGACTGAGGGGACATCGGTTCAGAACCATGTCCTAAAGATGATTGAGTGGATAGAGAAACTCACAGGTCTAGGAATGGTCCTAGAGGATAACTTGTGTGTGGACATTGTGCTTCAGTCCCTACCAGATTCCTTTTCACAATTCATAATGAATTTTAATATGAACAAGCTTGAAGTGACTCTCCCAGAGCTTCTCAATATGTTGAGGGAGGCAGAGAGTACTATCAAGAAAGAGAAGCCAGTTCTCTACACTGGTGAGACCAAAAGGAAAAGGAAAGCAGAAAGTTCTCTTAAGAAGGGAAAGGGCAAGGTCAAACCAGGTAAAGCAAAGGTTGCTAAGAAAGACCAAGCAAAGGACAAAGGCCAGTGCTTCCACTATGGTAAAGATGGGCACTGGAAGAGAAACTGCAAAGAGTACCTTGCAGAAAGGGCGAAACAAAAGCTTGATGAAGCTTCAGGTACATTCATGATCAGTCTCCATTTGTCAGACTCTTATGATAACATATGGGTATTGGATACCGGTAGTGCTTATCATATATGCAATTCGTTGCAGGTTCTGGCAAGGCCTAGGAGACTAGAGAGAGGCGAGATTGTAACACCCCTCATTTCCGAATTTTCGTATAAATTTCTGGTGATAATGTAAGCATTTATTTTAAATTGACAAAAGAAATAGAGTATGAATCAGAGGTAACTTATTTGTAAGATTTGGGAGATCTGTTCAAAAAAAAAAAAAGAAAAAAAAAGAAAGAATCTAAGGACCTATATGTAAACCCTAAGGACTTAATCGTGAATATGATAAAAACAAGGACTAAACTGCGAAACACACAAAATGACAAATTTCACCGTTTAAGCCTATCTTCCTTCGTTCTTAAGGAAGCAGAGAAGGCAGCTCGTGGGTGATCAAAGAAAGAAAGAAAGAAAGAAAGAAAGAAGAAGAAGAAGAAGAAGAAGAAGAAGAAGAAGAAGAAGAAGAAGAAGAAGAAGAAGAAGAAAATGGGGTTTTTAGGGTTCTTGCTTTAACCTTTTCACTTCGGGTCAAAATTCTCAAAGGCAAGTATTCTAACCCCATCCTACAGAATTTTTAGTCTCTGTTTTTATGTTGATTCAAAATAAATTGAAGGATTTCTATTTTAGAAACTGATATGTCTCTCTTTGGACATAGAACCATGGATTGTGAAGTTTTTTTTCGGTAAACTGACCCCTATACACTGTTTCAGCTATAAGTTTTAGTACAAAATGTGAATTCGGGTAGGAACTATTTTGTTTGAAATTAGACTCTTATTCCTGTTGACACTGATTTTGTAGATTTTGGACACCGAATACTTACCCAAACATATGATTCAATTGAGCCTATAGACGCTGTAAAACAGGGTTCAAGATTTCTGACCTGTCGATACTAAAATGCCTATAACTCCCTGTTAAAAATTCTGAATTGTACCAAACTGATTTTATTTGAAACTAGACTTGAAAATATTTCTTTTGACATATAGTTTGAAAATTTTGGAATTCAATTGCCTACCCTATTATCTGTTGAATCCGACCCTGTAAATTCTGCAAAACAGTGATTGTGTTTTTGACCTTGTGTTACCAAATCAAAGGTAACTCCGCGTTGGGAACCCTGCTTCATATGAAATTTGTTCCATCAGAATGTAGATTGATATATGGTTCGACCATAGTTTTCTTATGGGTATTGGATCATAATTGATATTCTGAAGTATTTGTTTGATGTGCCACTGGAATTCTGTCCGAAATCGAGCTTTGGTCGATTTCGCATATTCTGCTCCGTTCCTTTGGATATTTGAATTCGTCTAACCTTCTTTTTGGAATTGAGCTAAATATGATTGCTTGGAATCCCTGTACACTCTTGTTTTTATTTCATTCCAAATCTGAATACATTTGTGAGAGATTTGTTCTTTGTTTCGTATTGTCTCGAAAAGGCACATGCACGTTTGTTGTTCCGCGTGTGCTTCCGATATATGCTACTTATTGTTAAAACTGCCCTCTTGTACTCTGGTGTGTGGGATTGTCCGGACCTTTGCCGAGAAATGGTAAAGGGTATGCTTTATTACCGCTCTGTGGGGTCCCGCTCGTGGGATATTCGGACCTTTGCCGAAATGGTAAAGGGTATGTGCTTAGAGCCTGCGATGGTCTGCCGACCCCTCGACTTCACCTAGGCGTGGGTGGATGGATCTCCCAGACGTGGGAGACTTTTGTCGGTGGTCATTCAGAAATGGATGAATCACATTCGACCGAGATCCCACCACACCTTCTATATGTTTGATATGACATCCGAGTTTTGGTGAGTTGTTTCTATTCATGCTCGGATAAGAATGATATGATTGCAACGTCAAGGACGACGTTTGAGCTTCAGACGATATTTGTTTTGATATGCTCTCAAATGCTTCATTCATCGATGATTTTGCTTCGAAATGTTCCATATGCCGTTGATATGCTTGGAACATTTTATATGCCATTGATAAGCTCCGATATGTTTCCTTTGTTCTTGATATGCTCCAATTACTCTATGCCCCAATCTGTCAGGAACCAAATATGTAAGATTGAAAGGACAATTGTGTTTCTGCTCTTAATGATATTATGTCTACGAAATCGTATATTCTGCCTTGTATTTTGGAACTGTATCTCTTTGGAAGTTGTACTATTTTGATATGGATATGTTAGTCACTTGCTGAGCTCTTTATGCTCACCCCGTTTGTTGATAAATTTTTCAGGATAGCATATTGCTTGCTTAAATGTTAAGATTGGGCTGAGGCGGTGGAAAGTTTAGAAGATTTTGGACAGATCTTTGTTAGCATATGTGTATTTGTTGTATAAGATACTCTGCATCTTATGAAATGTGACGATGAATCTAAACCTGTGGATTTTGTGTAAGATAAAGGATCCCTCATGTATAGGATTTTGGTATGTTAAGTTAAATTCGTGTAATGATATGATCTTATAGTAATCGTTGGTTTGGTGACTACATAGACTTCCCTATTTGTGAATTTATATTGTGGTTATTATTTTGATGAGTTGAGTTCTGATTGTATGAATTATCGAGTGATGTGTGGTATGTTTATGAATTGCACAGGGTTATGAATTTGTAGACTATAGAGGTGAAATTTTGATCTGAATGTTTTCTTAGTGACCTCAAATGTGTGCTTGGATCCTGGGTTAGTTATGATGAAAATTTTAAATATTGTCGATATTTTGAGGGGCGTGACAGAGATAGACCTCAAGATGGGTAATGGAGCAAAAGTTGCTGTAGTAGCTGTTGGCGAGGTCGCCCTACATCTGCCTAGTGGAGCTTTTATTGCATTAGATGCATGTTATTTTGTTCCTTCTATTATCAAAAATATTATCTCCATTTAATGTTTAATAGTTAGTGGATATAAATTTGTTTTTGAGAACAATGGTTGTTCGATATTATTAGATGATAAGATCATCATGAAAGGAACATTGCATAATGGTTTATTTATATTAGACACCACTGCACATATCATGAATGTAAATGTGTCCAAAAGGAAATGAGATGAGTTGAACAGTGCATACCTGTGGCATTGTAGGCTAGGTCACATCCATGAAAGAAGGATTCAAAAGTTGCTAAATGATGGATATCTAGATCCATTTGACTATGTGTCATATGCAACTTGTGAGCCTTGCATTCGTGGAAAACTGACCAACTCTCCATTTAGTGGAACTAGAGAGAGAGCCACTGAGTTGTTGGAACTCATACATAGTGATGTATGTGGACCCATGTTAACTCATGCCATTGGAGGTTACTCCTACTTCATTACATTTACTGATGATTTCTCAAGTTATGAATATGTGTACTTAATGAAGTACAAGTCCGAGGCCTTTGAGAAATTCAGAGAGTATAAGAATGAGGTGGAAAACCAGACTGAAAAAAGTATCAAAACTCTTTGATCAGATCGAGGAGGTGAGTACTTAAGTACAAAGTTCACTCAGTTCCTCAAGGACCATGGGATATTATCCCAATGGACACCTCCTTATACACCTCAGCTCAATGGTGTCTCTGAAAGGAGAAATTGTACATTATTAGATATGGTACGGTCCATGATGAGTTTCGCTGGCCTACCCATCTCATTCTGGGGATATGCCCTAGAAACCGCAGCTTACCTTCTGAACAGAGTTCCAACTAAGTCGGTAGTATCTACACCATATGAGATATGGAAAGGGAAGAAGCCTAATCTTAAGGTTGTTAAGATTTTGGGCTGCCCTGCACATGTTAAAAGACATAACTCCGATAAGTTAGAATCAAGGACAGAGCGATGCAAATTTGTGGGATACCCCAAGGAAACTTGTGGGTATTATTTCTATCATCTCGAGGACCAAAAGGTCTTTGTAGCTAAGAGAGCAGTGTTCCTTGAGAAGGAACACATTCTTGGCGTAGATAGTGGGAGAATGATAGAATTGAGAGAGGTTGGAGAACCAAGCTCAAGCACCATTCTACAGCTCGAGTCTGTTCATGTACCTAATACACAAGTTTCAACTTTACGCAGGTCTGATAGAGTATCCCATCCTCCTGAGAGATATGTGGGACATATTAGAGGAGAGGATGCAGAGGATATTGATCCTCAAACCTACGAGGAGGCTATTATGAGAATAGACTCCGGGAAGTGGCAAGAAGCCATGAATTCTGAGATGGATTCTATGTACTCCAATAAGGTTTGGAATCTAGTTGATGCGCCCGAAGGTATTGTATCCATCAGTTGCAAGTGGATCTTTAAGAAAAAGATTGGAGTAGATGGAAAGGTAGAGACCTATAAAGCAAGGCTGGTGGCTAAGGGGTATCATCAAAGGTAAGGTGTTGACTATGACGAAACCTTCTCACCCGTAGCAATGCTAAAATCCATCAGAATTCTATGGGCTATTGCAACACACTATTATTATGAGATCTGGCAGATGGATTTGAAAACCGCATTCCTCAATGGGAACCTCGAGGAGGAGGTGTATATGATGCAACCTGGGGGATACGTGTCCAAGAACTGTCCAGATAAGGTGTGTAGGTTGCTTAGATCCATTTATGGATTAAAGCAAGCTTCCCGAAGTTGGAACATAAGATTTGATGAGGCAATCAGATCTTATGACTTCGTTAAGAACGAAGATGAGCCTTGTGTATACAGAAAGGTAAGTGGGAGCGCTATCACCTTTTTGGTGTTGTATGTGGATGACATCCTGATCATTGGGAATGACGTAGGAATGCTATCCACAGTAAAGGCTTGGTTATCTAAACACTTCTCCATGAAGGACTTAGGGGAAGCATCCTATATTTTGGGGATTAGAATCTATAGAGATAGATCCAAGAGGATACTTTGCTTGTCCCAGTCCAGGTATATAGAAACCATTGTCAAAAGGTTTGGCATGGAAAATTCCAAGAGAGGTCTCATACCGATGAGATATGGGATATCGCTTTCTATGAGTATGTCCCCAAAGATTCCAGAAAAAAGGGCGAACATGGATATGATACCTTATGCCTCAGCAATAGGGTCTATCATGTATGCCATGCTATGTACTAGGCTTGATATAGCGCATTCTTTGAGTGTCACGAGCAGGTATCAAGCGAATCCAGGCTTGGAGCACTAGAAAGCAATAAAGTGTATCCTTAAGTACTTAAGAAGAACAAGGATCTTTTACTAGTATATGGAGGTAATAGCCTTAAGGTTGAAGGCTACACTGACTCAAGTTTTCAGTCTGATGTCGATGATAGCAAGTTGAATTCAGGGTATGTGTACACCTTGAATGGAGGAGCAGTGTGCTGGAAGAGTTCCAAGCAAGATACCACTACTGACTCGACCACAGAGGCGGAGTACATTGCTGCATCAGATGCAGCAAAGGCGGGAGTTTGGGTGAAGAAGTTCATCACAGATTTGGGAGTCGTGCCGGGTAGCGAAGAGCCGATCTCCCTATATTGCGACAAGAATGGGGCAATTGCTCAAGCAAAGGAACCTATGTCTCATCAGAAATCTAAGCATGTTCTGAGAAGGTTCCACCGTATCAGAGAGATCGTGACCCGAGGAGATGTAGTAGTGGAAAGAGTTCCATCCGAAGATAACATTGCAGATCCACTAATAAAGCTGTTGTCTCAGATTTGTTTTGAGCGTCACAGGGGTCTGATGGGGATCAGACACATAGGTGATTGCCTTTAGGTCAAGTGGGAGATTACTAGTCATAGGTGCCCAGCAAGCCAATCACGTGAGTGATGGCACGTGTGACTTAATATAGAATCTTTTTGCTTATTATATTTTGGCATATATCACTTTATATAAATGCATACATATATTGTGATGTCCTTGGATTTGTGCAATGGGAATCGGATCGTGATGAGATCACGATAGTGAGATCGATTCACCTTTAAACACATATCCTAAATAATCCCGGTCATAGGTTACTCGAGAGGGATATCATGATAATCGGACAGACTGGTGTGCTGTATACCCGTCCATATGATGGATGCAACTGGTCTCATAGCTGCTTGTGTAGGGACACTAGGGATACAAGATACAGGTGCTCATTGGAGAATGAGTTCAGCGATTGATCCGCTTATGGAATTTGGATGGTTGATGATGCCTTATTGTCGAGGACAGCGATTCCATAGTCCTAGTGGTGTATCTGGTCCTTAGACTTGAGACACCAAGGATGTCCTGTATGAGTGATCCACTCTTTGATACCAGACTTATAGGTTTGGTTGTCCCAGATCTAGTACAGCTGGTCATTGGGAGTGGTAGTCGACCTTACGAGGGCTATTGAGTGTCGATAGAGGATCAACCACTCTCGGCGTCATGAGAGGAATATCCCATGTGTTCTTGCTCAGACAAATCCCTGGCTAGGGTCATTCGGGTTGAGAGAGAAAGAGTTCTCCGGGAGAATCCGATTAGAGCGAGACTCGAGTAGAAACCGTGTGGGTCTGACAACACCATACTCGATATACGGTCTCTGGTATATTAGATGGATGAGGGACTATAGGTACATGGTAACTAAGGACAGACAGGTCCAATGGATTGGATTCCTCTGTATCGTCTGGGGACTACGGCGTAGTGGCTTAGTACGTCCATAGTCGATGAGTCGAGTGAATTATTACAGAGATAATAATTCACTGAGTTTGAAGGAGTTTTGACAGGTATGACTCACGGCAAGCTCGATATTGGGCCTAGAGGGTCACACACATATGGTAGGCATTGCGATGAATAGAGGTTCGGATATGAGATATCCGACGGAGCCCTTGTCTTATTGGATGCAGATCCAATACCCACTAGGGGAGGACCCATTAGGGTTTGACAGGGGACCTCTATAAATAGGAGAGATTCAGAGCCCCATGGGCAAGAGAGCTTTTGTTTGCCTTTTCCTATTCTCCTTTCCATCTCCACCTCAGAGTATGTCTGGAGTTTTTGAGGAGCGTCGTCGCAACCCTACTTTGTGGATCACCGCTAGAGAGGAGGACGCTTGACCTCCTTCACCCTCTCCTAAGGATCTACAAGGAAACAGGGATATACGATCTCCCTAGGTAACACAATCTACTCTATACACAGTTTCATATTTCGCGGATTTTTGTATACCAATCTTCGCACGACGACGAACATCTCTTTGGGAATCGGGGATTTTGTTTTTCTTATTCTTCCGCTGCACATATGATGTCGCCCCCAGGGATTTCCCAAAATGTTCAGGTACCTAATACGTAAGTTTCAACTTTACGTAGGTCTGATAGAGCATCCCATCCTCCTAAGAGATATGTAAGACATATTAGAGGAGAGGATATTGAGGATATTGGTCCTCAGACCTATGAGGAGGCTATTATGAGTATAGACTCCAGGACATGACAAGAAGCCATGAATTCTGAGATGGATTCTATGTACTCCAACAAGGTTTGGAACCTAGTTGATGTGCCCGAAGGTATTGTACCCATCGGTTGCAAGTAGATCTTTAAGAAAAAAATCGAAGTAGATGGAAAGGTAGAGACCTATAAAGTAAGGCTAGTGGCTAAGGGGTATCGTCAAAGGCAATTTGTTGACTATGACAAAACCTTCTCACCCGTAGCAATGTTGAAATCCATCAGAATTTTATTGGCTATTGCAGCACACTATAATTATGAGATCTGACAGATAGATGTGAAAACCGCATTTCTCAATTAAAACCTTGAGGAGGAGGTGTATATGATGCAACCTAAGGGATTCGTGTCCAAGAACTGCCCAGATAAGGTGTGTAGGTTATTTAGATCCATTTATAGACTAAAGCAAGCTTCCCGAAGTTGGAACATAAGATTTGATGAGGCAATCAGATCTTATGACTTCGTTAAGAATGAAGATGAGCCTTGTGTGTACAGGAAGGTAAGTAGGAGCGCTATCACTTTTTTGATATCATATATAGATAACATCCTGATCATTGGGAATAACGTAGGAATGCTATCCACAATAAAGGCTTGGTTATCTATACACTTCTCCATGAAGGACTTAGGGGAAGTATCCTATATCTTGGGGATTAGAATATATAGAGATAGATCCAAGAAGATGATTGGCTTGTCCCAATCCAAGTACATAGAAACCATTGTCAAAAGGTTTGGTATGAAAAATTCTAAGAGAAGTCTCATATCGATGAGACATGAGATATCGCTTTCTATGAGTATGTCCCCAAGGACTCCAGAAAAAAGGGCGAACATGGATATGATACCTTATGCCTCAGCAATAGGGTCTATCATGTATGCCATGCTATGTACTAGGCCTGATATAGCACATGCTCTGAGTGTCACGAGCAGGTATCAGGTGGATCCAGGCTTGGAGCACTGGAAAGTAGTAAAGTGTATCCTTAAGTACTTAAGAAGAACTAAGAATCTTTTACTAGTATATGGAGGTAATAGCCTTAAGGTTGAAGGCTACACAGACTCAAGTTTCCAGTCTGATATCGATGATAGTAAGTCGAATTCGGGGTACGTGTACACCTTGAATGGAGGCGTAGTGTGCTGGAAAAGTGCCAAGCAAGATACTATTGCTGACTCGACCATAGAGGTGGAGTACATTGCTGCATCAAATGCAGCAAAGGAGAGAGTCTGGGTGAAGAAGTTCATCATAGATTTAGGAGTCGTGCCGGGTAACGAGGAGTCGATCTCCTTATATTATGACAACAACGGGTGATTGCTCAAGCGAAGGAACCTAGGTCTCATCAGAAATCTAAGCATGTTCTGAGGAGGTTCCACCTTATCAGAGAGATCATAACCCGAGGAGATGTAGTAGTAGAAAGGGTTCAATCCGAAGATAACATTGCAGATCCACTAACAAAGTCGTTGTCTCAAATTATCTTTGAGCGTCACAGGGGTCTGATGGGGATCAGACACATAGGTGATTGGTTTTAGGTCAAGTGGGAGATTGCTAGTCATAGGTGCCCAGCAAGCTATTCACGTGAGTGATGGTACGTGTGACTTGATAAAGAATCTTTTTACTTATTATATTTTGGCATATATCACTTTATAACTATTGCACATATGCATATATATATTATGATGCCCTTGGATTTGTGCAATGGGAATCGGATCGTGATGAGATCACAAAAATGAGATCGATTCACCTTTAAACACATATTCTAAATAATCCCGGTCATAGGTTACTCGAGAGGGACATCATGATAACCGGACAGACTAGTGTGCAGTATACCCGTCCATATGATGGATGCAGCTAGTCTCATAGCTGCTCGTGTAGGGACACTAGAGATACAGTATAGGTGCTCATTGGAGAATGAGTTCACTAATTGATCCGCTTACGGAATGCTGGATGGTTGATGATGCCTTATTGTCAGATAGCGATTCCGTAGTCCTAGTGGTATATCTGGTCCTTAGACTTGAGATACCAAGGATGTTCTGTATGAGTGCTCCACTCTTTGATACTAGACTTATAGGTTTGGTTGTCCCATATCTAGTACAATTGGTCATTGGGAGTGGTAGTCGACCTTATGAGGGCTATTGAGTGTCGATAGAGGATCATCCACTCTCGACGTCATGAGAGGAATATCCCATGTGTTCTTGCTCAAACAAATCCCTAGCTAGGGTCATTCGGGTTGAGAGAAAAAGAGTTCTCTGGGAGAATCCGATTAGAGCGAGACTCGAGTATAAACTGTATGGGTTTGACAGCTCCATGCTCGATATACGGTCTTTGGGATATTAGATGTATAAGGGACTATAGGTACATAGTAACTGAGGACAAACAGGTCCAAAAGATTGGATTCCCCTGTATCGTTTGGGGACTACGGCGTAGTGGCCTAGTACGTCCATAGTCGATGAGTCGAGTGAATTATTACAAAGATAATAATTTACTAAGTTAAAATGAGTTCTAACAGGTATGACTCCCGGCCAGCTCAATATTGTGCCTAGAGGGTCACACATATATGTAGGCATTGCGATGAGTAGAGATTCAAATATGAGATATCCGACGGAGCCCTTATCTTATTGGTTATCCAATAAACCTTTGAATTATTGGATCCCATGGACAAGATCCAATAAGAGCCCATGAGAGATTTTTGGATAGACATCCACTAATCTAAAAGGCTTGGGTTTTTGGATACAGATCCAATACCCACTAGGGGAGGATCTATTAGGGTTTGACAAAGGACCTCTATAAATAGGAGGGATTCAGAGCCTCATAGGCTAGAGCCTTTGCTTGCCTCTCCTATTCTCCTTCCCCTCTCCACCTCAGAGCAGGCTTAGAGTTTTGAGGAGCGTCATCGCAGCCCTGTTGTGTGGATTACCGCTAGAGAGGAGGATACTCGACCTTCTTCACCATCTTCTAAAGATCTACAAGGAAACAGGGATATACTATCTCCTTAGGTAACATAATCTACTTTACATGCAGTTTTTCAGTTTCACGGATTTTGCGCACCAATCATCGCACGACGTTGAACATCTTTTTGAGAATTGGGGATTTTGTTTTCTTGTTCTTCTGCTGCACATCTGATGTCGCCCCCAAGATTTCCCAACAGTAGTTAGCGCATGCTGTGCATAAGTTGTATGGATGAAAAACACCTTAGAAGATTATAAAGTCCTTCTTAAAAATATTCCAATTAAATGTGATAACAGAAGTGCAATATGTTTAATAAAGAATCCCATTCAACACTCAAGAATAAAACATATTGATATTAGACATCACTTTATACGAGATCATATCACTAATCATGATGTAATCATAGAGTTCATTGATACTAAGCATCAACTAGCTGATATATTTACAAAATCTCTCAATGAAGAACAATTTGATTTCATTAGAAGAGAATTAGGAATGTTAATATGTCCGAATGCATGAACTTGTTAAGATTATTTTTCGGACTTTTTTGATTTAATGATCAAATCACTTAATTGCCATGATGATTTTACACAATTACATGTTGGAAATTATGTGTTTTAGATACAAAAATTTTCATGGTAAGAAGCTTGTTTTGTCTTCATGATTGAATTTGAAAATCTATAGCAAAACCTTATTCGAATATATGAAAGTGTTAAATTTCATTTTCGGACCTTCTTAATCCTAATAATCGGATTTTCTCGATACATTATTCTCTTCCAGACTTAATAAACATATGTCATATCGAGTTTGATTTACATTATTGATTTTTGACATATGAAATCAACTAGCAAATGCATCTCTTATAGATTTATCATGTGAAAAATATCTTTCGAGAAATGGATTTGATGATTCCTTCTTATATCAAGGATGATTTGATGATTTACGTGCAAGGATTTGATTCACACACATATCTTGATCTTTGTAAAAACGAAGCATGCTTGATATTTTATCAATTTTAACTTAATTCGAGTAAGCTCACAAATGACTTTCCTTCTTCGTGCAAAAATATAATAACAAATAAAGAGGAAGAAGTAATGAAAGTTACCTCCATGTCATATTTTCCTTGAGATGTTTATATAATTGGAATCCTATCACTCATTGTTGACAAATGACATAAACCTAGTTAAAATTTGCCTATATCGTTCTCCTTTTTGTTGATGACAAAGGGGGAGAAATATATGAATAGATACTATGAGTGCCATATTTGAATGATAAATATATGAATTGATGCTATGAGTGCCATATTTTAATTTAATGCTATATGAATTGAAGTGCCATACTTAAATTTGAATTATGTTGAGATATCAAAAACTTGCATCGAAATATATGATAAATTAGTGATAGAATTGCTATGATTACTATATTTGCACAATGCCATATTTGCACTATGCCATATTTACACTATGTTATGATATCTAGAGCTTATATCGCAATTCTACAAATTGATATCTTGTCAAGTGATGAAATGCTATGATTACTAAACACTTGAAATATTTGTATTATATTCATATATCAAGAACTTACATCGTAATTTTACATGTTGATATATTGCCATATGATGAATTACTACAATTGCTATCTTTCACATTTGAAATGTAAAACCTGAAAATGGATGTCAAGCGTTGACATCATTTTCAGAGAAATACATCATGATAGGAATCATGATGGAAGTATTGATAAGGTTAAATGATCTTAACTTATCAATATATCTCTTGAATACAAAAGCTTTGAATTCAAGAATGACTTATCTCAAGTATGGCATACAGATAGGGAGAGTTAAGGTTAACTCCGTTATCAATTGATTGTTATCATCAAAAAGGGGGAGATTGTTGAATCTCAGATTTTGATGATGAAGTCAATTGTCATTTATTATCTAATCCATATGTTGAGATAAGTGTGCAGGATTAACTATGATGGCAGTAAGACATGTAGCAGGAGTTGCGCCGGAGTCAAGACCATGATCACATTGGGGGTTTGAGAGTTCGTTGGAAGTCCTGACGGTTGTCGGAGGTTCTACGAGAACAAATCTGAGAAGTTCAGGAGTTTGCCAAATAAGCTCGTCGGAACTCGCCAAGTGGATCATCGCAAGTCTAGGAGATTTGCCGAAAGTCCGCCGGAGCATTGCCGAGGGTTCGTCGGATATTCGTCGGAAGTTCGCCAGAAGCTCGCCGGAAGAAGCGATTGACGCATTGGAACAAGTTGCAATAAATGTTTAAGAAATATCGTAGTTAGCATGTAGATTAAGCTAGGAATGGGAGGTGATCCCATTAACTTAATCTGGGGGCAATTGAGCCCTTGACAGACCCAAATTGGGCCGAATGGATCAGCCTATTTAGACCCAGATTTCATGGCCGGCAATGGCACCGCTTGGGTCGGCGATGGCATCACCCAGGAGCTCAGTCTCCTAGGAAAACTAGGAGGTGGAACTGCCCTAGTCAGGTGGTGGCACCGCCAGAGCTCGGTCTCCGAGCTCTGTCAAGCGGTCGTACCACCCAGTCTGGCGATAGTATCGCCAGGACCCCGAAAATCCGGGAGATAACATTTTTGAGCTCCAAATTCAAACCAGTTTGGGGCCTATATATACCCCACCCTTTCCTGTATAAAAGGGCACCGAAAATCCAATCTTACTCTGTGATTTTTAGAGTTTAAAAGTGTTGTAAATGCTAGAAGTTCTCCTCCCTCTTTTCTTCCAAGTTTTGATCTTTCAAAAGAAGAGAGAAAATTCTGTAAGGGTTGTGTCCTAAGCTTGTCAAAAGGAGTGAAACTGTAAAAGGGTGGTTGGCCTTCGCCTATCGAAGGAAGGCCTCAAGTGGACGTCGGTGACCTCATCGGAGGAGGAAGCCAAAAGTGGATATAGGTCAAGATTGACCGAACCACTCTAAATCTCGGTTTACATTTACTTTCTATTTTCTATCTTAACTACAAACTGCCTCCATAACTTTATTTTAATTACACTTCGCCTAATCTAAGTTAAAGCAATTTCTGAATTGGCTTTCATACCGAAATCGTTTTTATCGTATGAACGTCGTATTTCGGTTTGTAATTACATTTTGTTCTCTATCTTAAACTGCAAACTGCCTCTATATCTTTACTTTAACTGCATCTCGCTTGATAATAGGCTTCTCTTTTTTAGATGCACTTGATGTAATATCTCTCATTTTTGAAAATTATTAATAAAGATTTATTTATAAATCGGAGGATCTATATGTAAATATAGAAATATCAAGGACTAAGAGAAAACAGAAAATTTCGGTTTTATCCCACCACCTCCCACGCTCTCTATTTCTCGAGAAACAGAGAGAGGAGCCGTGGGGCGTGGGGAGAAGAAGAAGAGAAGTCGAGGGAGAAGAGAAAAAAGAAGAAGAAAGAGAGGGAAGAGGGAGAGGAAAGAGAGATAGCTGCAGCCCTAGCTGCTGCAGCACCTCTGTTTCGTCTAGACGAAACAGAGGAGTTCATGTGTGGGGCGTCGGAGAGGAGAAGGGAAGAAGAGGAGAAGAAGAAGAAGAAGAAGTAGAAGAAAAGAGGAGGTGGCTGCGGCAAGGGCTGCAGCGAGGAGCTGTGGGGCGTTGGGGAGGAGAAAGGAAGAAGAGGAGAAGAAGAAGAGAGAAAAGAAGAGAGGAGGAAGAAGAGGGAGAAGAGAAGAATAGAAGAAGAAAAAAAAAAGACAGGGTAGTGGGAGAGGAGCGAAAGGTGGCAGCAGCTAGGGCTGCATTAACTCTGTTTCCTGCAGGCGGAAACAGAGGAGACGAGGTGTGGGGCATTGGGGAGGAGAAGAAGAAGAAGAGGAAAAAGAAGAAGAGAAAAAGAGAAAAAAGTAGGATGGCTGCGGCATGGGCTGCAGTGAGAAGGTGTGGGGTGTCGGGTAGGAGAAGAGAAGAAGGAGAAGAAGAAGAAGAGGAGGAGAAGAAGTAGAAGCGGGTGAAGAGGCGGCACCTCTGTTTCCTGCAGGAGGAAACAGAGGAGAGGAGGTGCTGTTCGACGGGGAGAAGAAGAGAAGAAGAAGAAAGGAAGGAGAAGGAAGACGAGAAGGGAAAGAAGTAGCTGCGGCTGCGGCTGCGGCTGTGGCAGCTGCAGCTGTGGCAGGGAAAGAGGAAGAGGAAGGAAGAAGGGAAGGAGAGGAAGAAGAGAAGGGGAAGAAGGGGCTGCGGCTGCGGCGATGGCAGCTGCAGTTGGAAGAGAAGGAGAGGAAGATGAGCAGGGGAGGAAGAAGAGGCTGCGGCCGTGGCTGAGGCTGCGACTGCAGCAGTTCAGCTGGAAAAGAAGAGAAGGAAAGGAAGAAGAAGAGAAAGGAAAAGGGAAGAAGAGAGGAAGAGGAGAAGGGGAGGCAGCTGCGGCAGTGGCAGCTGCAGCTGGAAGAGAATGAGAGGAAACAGAGCAGTGGAGGAAGAAGAGGCTGCGCCTGCGGCTGCGGCAGCTGCTTTTGGGAAAGAGAAAGAAAGGAAAGGGGCAAAAAAAAAAAAAATAAATAAAAAAAAGGGGGATGTGGCTGTGGTGGCGGCTGCGTCTGCGGCAATTGTGTTTGGGACAGAAAAAGTAGAAACGAGAAAAGTGAGGAAGGAAGTAGTGTAGTGGAAGGGGTTACGGTTGTGACAGCAGCTGCGATCGTGGCTACGACTATGGTAGTGGCAACGACGATGGCTGCGACAGTTGTGTTTGAAAAAAAAACCGAAGGAATGAGAGTAAGAGAGAGTAGGTGACTATGCCTCTATGTTCTGCATGAGCTGTAGTTGTGAAGGAAAAAAAAAAAGACATATGTAGAAAACGAAACAGGGAGAGGACACGGAGAAAAAGTAGAAGGATTTGGGCTGACACCTTCTTTGGATCTTCGGATCAAAATCTTTGAAAGGCAAGTTTTCTGATCCTTCATATTGCAAGTGTTCCGATCCTTTCTATTGCAAGCTTTCTAATCTTTCCTATTGCAAGTGTCCTGATATTTCCTTATTGCAATTTTATCTCTACATTTGCATTGAATATGAGGAACTTTGAATTGTTCTAGCCTTGCATTTGATATATCTTCTATTTAGACGTAACGATTTGAATCTGTGCAACTTCTGAGATTCTGACCCTTCTATCTTGTTATGGTTATAACTTCATGTATTGACCTCTGATTTGGACAAAACTTATTTGATCAGAATATAGACTCATAAACTTTTCTTTTGATAGCTTATTTTAAGAATTCGGTGTAAGTTTGCCTGCCCAAACTTCTGTTTCAAGTGAGCCTACAGATTCTGCAAAATAGGGATCATAATTTCTGACTTTTTGATACTGAGCTGCCTATAAGTCGATGTTGAAAACGCCGATTTGTTCAAAACTGATTTTATTAAAAACTAGACTCGTAGATCTTTCTTTTGTTATATGGATTGAAAGATTTGGATTCCAAACACTTGTCCAGTTATCTATTGAATTTGACCTTATGAATTCTGCCAAACAGAGATTGTGTTCTCCGACCCTTGTTTATCAAATTATTTGTAACTCTCTGGTGGACAGTTCAATTCATATAAAGCTTGTTTTTCTGAAAGTAGATTGAAATATCTTTCCAATGATATATTTCTAAGAAAATTGGAGCATGATTGATAGTTTGAATCATTTATTCAATGTGCCTCTTGAATTCTACCAAAAATCAAGCTTCGGTCGATTTCGCATATTCTGGTTTCATTCCTTTAGAAATTGATATCCTTTAGCTTTCTTATTCAATTGAGCTTTATATTATTGCTTTGAATTCTTGTATGCTATTGTCCTTAAAATTATTTGCATTCTTGAAAACTATTGTATAACGTTTATACTATATCGTATTGACTCATATAGGCACATGTATATCCCATTGTTCTGCATTTGCTTTCGATATGTGCTTATTCCAGTTTCATTCCTTTGGACATTGAATTCATCTAATCTTCTTATTTGAATTGAGTTATATGTGATTGCTTAGAATCGTTGAATGCTCTTGCTTTCATTTCCTTTCATCTAAAATTATTTGCATTCTTGAAAACTATTGTATAACGTTTATACTATATCGTATTGACTCATATAGGCACATGTATATCCCATTGTTCTGCATTTGCTTTCGATATGTGCTTATTCCAGTTTCATTCCTTTGGACATTGAATTCATCTAATCTTCTTATTTGAATTGAGTTATATGTGATTGCTTAGAATCGTTGAATGCTCTTGCTTTCATTTCCTTTCAAATCTGAATACAATTGTGAAAGATTATTGCTTACTTCGTATTGACTCGTAAAGGCACATGTACGTTTTGTTGTTCCACGTGTGCTTCCGATATGTGCTATTCATTGTTCATACTATCCTTTTGTACTCTGGTGTTTGTGGGATATTGTGAACCTTTGGTAGAAATGGTGAAGGGAGTTATGCATAGAGCTTGTGATGCTCTGCCGGCCCTTATGACTTCACTCAGACGTGGGTGGATGGAGCTCCGAAACGTGGGAGACCTCCTAGACGTGACAGACTTATGTTTGGTGGTCATTCAGAAATGGATGTACCATATTATGTTATGGTCCCACTTCACCTTCTATATATTTGATATGGTATCCAGAGCTTTGGTTATGTGTTTCTATACATGCTTTGGATAAGAATGAAATGAATGCAACGTCAATTTGACGTTTGAGCTTCTGTTTCGTATTTGTTCTTTGAAATGCTCCGAAATAGTCCATACACCGTTGATATGTTCTGAAATGTTTCATTTGTTATTGATATGCTCCGAAATACTTCTTTCATTGTTGATATGCTCTGAAATATTCCATACACCATTGATATGCTTCGGATCATTTCATATGCCATTGATAAGCTTCGAAACATTTCATTTGTTATTGATATGCTCTGAAATGTTCCATTCATTGTTGATATGCTCCGAAATGTTCCATTCATTGTTGATATGCTTCAAAATGTTCCATACCCCATTGATATGCTTCGGAACATTTCATATGCCATTGATAAGCTCCGAAACGTTTCATTTGTTATTGATATGCTCCGAAATGTTTCATTCGTTGTTGATTTGCTCCGAAATGTTTCATCTGTTATTGGCATGCTTCGAAATGTTTCATATACCGTTGATATACTCTGGAACATTTCCTACGCTATTGATATGCTCTAATTACTCTATACTTCATTGTTTTGTTACTAAATATGTTTCGATTGAAATGATACATATGATTTTGCATCTAATGAGATGGTATCCTTGAGAATTCTTGTATTCTGTCTTGCATTATGATACCTTACTTGTTTGAAATCGTTCCTTTTGTTCTGAATATGCTTTGTCACTTGCTAAGCTGTTTTTAGCTCACTCCATTGTTATATAAAATCTTTCAGGTCAGCTTGCCACTCTTTGAGATTTTGAATTGGGCTGAGGCAATGGAGAGCTATTCATAATTATGGGCAAGTCTTGTTGGTTATTATGTTATTGTTGTATAAGCATATTTTGTATGTAATAAAATGTTGTCGATGAATCGAAATGGATATACCTTGTAAAAGTGTTAGGCGATCTCTCTTATTTAGAATTTCGAAATGTCAAGTCTAGTTTACGATAATATGAACTTGTGGTAAATGGTTGGAGTTCTGATTGTATAAATTACTTAGCTTGTGGATTTATAAATGTTGTTCATGTTTGTTAAGTTGGCTTGGGTTGCCATAAATGTGAATTATTGAGTGATGTGATATATGATTATAAAATGCACAGGTTTTGTAAATTTGATAGAATATTTTTCAATGTCCTCAAATGTTAGTTTGGACCCTGGATTAGTTTGTGATAAAAAATTTAATATTATCGATATTTTTGAGGGGCGTGACACTTGAGTCATCCCATATTACTTTAAGATCCTTCTTCTTTAATTGCCTCTTGGCTAGGGGACATTCGCTTTTGTAATGTCCCGACTTCTTGCATTCATAGTATATTACTTATCTTTCTTGGGTTCAAATTTATTTTTAGTGTCATTTTTAAATTTATTTTTTTATGAATTTTTTGAATTTCTTTGTTAAGAGTGTTAAGTCTTCATCAAGGTCCTCATCACTTAAGTTTTCTTTCAAATGGTCTTCTTGTTAGGATCAAAAGTGGCACTAAGTGGGGTGGGGGTGAATTAGTGGAGCGGAAAACTTTCATGATTTCAAAAGTCTATGTTTCGATTAAAACTAACTTCGATGAAAATCGTTTTGTAAGGAGTTTAACTTGAAGGCGTACATGAGTGTAGAGAAGGCAATAAGAAGGTAATGTAGTTTGCAGTAATGAAACTTGCACAAATTGAAAAGCAAACTAGGATTTAGAGTGGTTCTGTCAACGTGACCTACATTCACTTTCGGATTCCTCCGACGAGGTCTCCGGTGTCCACTAAAGGCCTTCCTTCAATAGGTGAAGACCAACCACCTCTTTACAATACTTTCTCCTTTTCACGGGTTTAGGAGAGGACCCTTACAAGTCTCATTCCTCTTTTGAATGATCTCAAAATATAGAAAGGGAGGAGGACTCCAACACTTGTTTACAAAACTTTTACACTCCCACAACTTAAGATTATCTCAATGTTTTTGTTCCCTTTTATGTAGAAAAGGGTGAGATTTTTATAGGCCCCAATGGCTTCAAAATTGAAGCCAAAAGGTGTCATATCCCCGAAATTCGGGGTACTAGCGGTACCATCGCTATTACTGGGCGGTACTACCATCGAACAGGGGCGGTACCACCATTGGCAGCACTACTGCTGGCGGTTCCACTACCCAGATATCTTGGGGCGCTATCTTCCAAGCGGTGCCACTATAGGCCAATAATTCAGGGGTTGAATTAGGTGCTCAATTCGGCCCAATTCAGCCCTGTTTAAGGGCCCAGTTGGCCCATAATTAAGTTAATGGGATTATCTCCCAATCCTAACTTAATTTATGCTCTAACTATGATAATTAAGATAATTTACAGTGCATCTTGTTCCGGTGCGTCAATTGCTCTTCTGGGAAGCTTCTAGCGTACTTCCGGTGAACATCCGATGAACTTTTGGCAATGTTCCGGTAGACTCCTGGCAAGCTCTTGGATTTTACGATGATCTTCTTGGCGAGTTCCGATGAGCTTCTATGGCAAGCTCTTGGACTTCTCGGTTGGTTCCTGCAGAACTTCCGACGAACGTTCGGACTTCCGTCGAACTCTCGAACTCCCAATGAGATCTCGTTCTTGACTCCAACACAATACCTGCTTTATGTCTTACTGCTATCGTAGTTAATCCTGCACACTTTTCTCAACATATAGATTAGATCAAACAACTTACAATTGACTTCATCATCAAAATTCGAGATTCAACTATCTCCTTCTTTTTGATGATGACAATCAATTGATGATGGAGTTAACCTTAACTCTCCCTTTCTATATGCCATACTTGAGAAAAGACATTCTTGAATTCAAGGCCTTTGAATTTAAGAAACAAATTGATAAGTTAAATTCATTTAAACTTATCAATACACACATCATGATAGGAATCATGATCTATCATTCTCAAAATGATGTCTAGGCATGACATCCATTTTGAAGTATGATATTTCAAATATAAAAGATGACAAAGATAGCAATTCATCATTCTATAGAAAGATATCAATTACAAAATAGCAAGTTAAGCTCTAGATATCTTATCATAATGAAAGAAATTTATCAAGCAACCATTTCAAGTATATATGATGAAATACATTGCATACATTTGTCATCAATTTACCATATTTTGGTATTATTTCTCCCCCTTTGTCATAAAAAAAAAGGAGAGCAATTCAATAATGCAAGTTTGGTGAAAAAATCGAGCAAGTTTCACACTCAAAAGTTCTCATCATTAGATGTTATCAACATTAAAACGATAGATTCCAACAACTTCTCCCTCTTATCATCATAATTTTGCATGAAGAAGAGGAAAGAAGGCAAGGAGGGAATCTATTAAGAACTAAGTTTGTGAAATTATTTGAATCAAGTAAAAAATTTTAAAACATGCTTTCATTTTGACAAAGGGAAGGGATTCTTGAAAAGGATCGAGATATCCACATGAAATCAAATCCCCACAAAAATTATCACACATATGCTTTCATTATCACACACGACAATTCATCTTTCAAGGATTAAGATATCCATTGGAATTCCTTCAATTTTCATGAGAAGAATTCATGGGAGAGGAGTATCACATGAAGGAGAAATTCATGAATAAAACTTCATATTAAGAAGAGCATTACATCAAATCCATTTCTCATCAAAAATTCATAAGAGTGAAATCTGTGAGAGATGCATTTGTCAATGACTTCCATGAATCAAACATCAAGATATGTATAAATACTTCATGCATTTATAAAATATTTTGTCATAGCTTTTCATCACTACTTGCATGAGGTAATATCATTAGTGCTTTG
This sequence comes from Musa schizocarpa, assembly GCA_900464855.2. Classification (NCBI taxonomy): domain Eukaryota; kingdom Viridiplantae; phylum Streptophyta; class Magnoliopsida; order Zingiberales; family Musaceae; genus Musa; species Musa schizocarpa. The sequence continues at coordinate 30,528,571 of LS990921.1, forward strand.
TAGTACTCAAAGATTAAGAATCCGATGTATGATTAAAACTTCTCACTATTCAATAGAAATCATAATCATCAAAGTAAACATGATATTGCATCATTGTATGATAATATGTTCATCATCATAGAAACTTTTAGAATCAAAGCACAAAATTTCCAACATCAAAGTAAACATGTTATTGAAGCACACAACCTTATCATCATGTAAAATTCGTATCATAAAATTATCAGCACAGAATTTAAGTGAGTGATCAAAGAATCAAGAAAGTCTGAAAACGATATTTAACAAGTTCAGGCATTCGGATAAATTAACATTCTTAATTCTCTTCTAATAAAATCAAATTGTTCTTCACTTAAGGGCTTTATAAAAATATTGGCTAATTGATATTTCATATCAATAAACTCTAAGATTACATTATGATTATTAACATGATCTCAAATAATGTGATGCCTAATATTAATATATTTAGTTCTAGAGTGTTGAATGAGATTTTTCGTTAAACATATTGCACTTGTGTTATCATATTTTATGGGAATGTTTTTAAGATGAATTTTATAATCTTCTAAAGTGTTTTTCATCCACACGACTTGTGCACAACATGCACTAGCTACAATATACTCGGCTTCGGTTGTAAATAGTACAACTGAATTTTGTTTCTTGGAAGTCCAAGAAACAAGTATGTATCCTAAAAATTAATATGTTTTTTATGTGCTTTTTCTATCTAATCTACATTTAGCAAAATCCGCATCAGCATAAGCAATTAGCTTAAAGTTCTCGGATTTTGGATACCATAATCCTAGATTTGTGGTTCCTTTAAGATATCTAAGTATTCTCTTAACTGCTTTAAGATGAGATATCTTAGGATTAGATTGAAACCTAGCACAAAGTCCTATACTAAACATGATATCCTGTCTAGTTGCGGTGAGATAAAGTAAACTTCCTATCATACCCCTATAAGCTTTTTTATCAAAACTTTCTCGACTTTCATCAATTTCTAACTTAGTGGAGGTGCTCATAGGAGTATTGATAGCCTTTGAGCTATCCATATTAAACCTTTTTAGCAAATCTAAAGTATATTTTTTTTTACTAAGAAATATACCATTACTTAGTTGTTTGATTTGTAAGCCCAAAAAGAAAGTTAATTCCCCCATCAAACTCATTTTAAATTTAGGACTCATACTTTTAGCAAATGACTCACATAGAGATTCATTCGTAGAACCGAAAATAATATCATAAACGTAAATTTAAATAATAAGAAAATTATTTTTAAAATTTTCGATAAACAACGTCGTATCAACCTTGCCTTTAGAGAAATTATTTTCGATAAGAAATGCGCTAAGTCTCTCATACCAAGCACTTGGGGCTTGTTTCAATCCATAAAGAGCTTTAGTTAATTTAAACACATGATTAGGGAGATTATCATTTTCAAATCTGAGAGGTTGTTCAACATAAACTTCTTCGAAAATAAAGCCATTAAGAAAAGAACTTTTAACATCCATTTGAAATAACTTAAAATTGTTACTACTAGCATAGGCAAGGAGTATCCTTATGGCTTCTAATCGTACCACAGGAGAGAATGTCTCTCTTTATAATCGATCTCTTCTCCTTGGTTGAAACCCTTAGCCACTAATTTAGTCTTGTTTCTAACCACGATACCAAATTCATCTTGCTTGTTTCTAAAGACCCATTTAGTACCAATAACTAAATGGTCATTTGGCCTAGGAACAAGCTTCCATACCTCATTTCTCTCAAATTGATTTAACTCATCTTGCATTGCAATGACCCACGAATCATCTTTCAAGGCTTCGTCAAAGCATTTTGGTTCAATTTAGGAGAGAAAAGCAGTGTTGGCATAAAAATTCTTAAGAGAAGAATGAGTTTGAACCCCTTTAGATGTGTCTCCTATAATTAGCTCCTTAGGATGAGCATCTACATACTTTCAATCCTTGAGTAAGGATGTTTCAGAAGTAGATGCATCCAAGTTGCTAGATGGAGAAAGGGTTTTATTTAAATTCAAAGCATCAAAATTAACATTATCATCAAAATCATTTTTCTTAATTTCGGAAACCTCATTAAAAATAACATGAATGGATTCTTCTATAATCAAAGTTCTTTTATTAAAGATACAAAATGCTTTAGAAATAGAAGAATAGTCAAGAAAAATTTCTTCATCGGATTTAGCATCAAATTTTCCTAAAGCATCTTTTTCATTCAAGATAAAACACTTACACCCAAAAACTTTAAAATATGAAACATTAGGTTTTTTATTGTTCCATAACTCATAAGGAGTTTTGGTGAGTAAGGGTCTTACTAGAACTCTATTCATGACATAGCATGCCGTGTTTACGGCTTTAGCCCAAAAATATTTGGGTAGGGTATGTTCATTTAATATGGTTCTTGCCATTTCTTGTAAGTTTCTATTCTTTCTTTCTACTACTCCATTTTGTTGAGGATTTCTTGGACTAGAGAAGTTGTGGTTGTATATATTAGATTCACAAAATTCTTGAAAATCATGGTTTTGAAATTCACCACCGTGATCACTTCGAATTGATGAACTCATAAAACCCTTTTCATTTTGAATAAGTTTATAAAACTTAGGGAAATACCTAAAGCATTCACTTTTGTGTGCCAAAAAATAAGTCCATGTGTATCTACTATAATCATCCACAATGACCAATGCGTATTTGCTACCTCATGGGCTTGATGTAGCAATTGGTGCAAACAAGTCCATATTGATCAATTGCAAAGGTCTAGAGGTGCTTATTTGGTTCTTAGGTTTGAAGCTACTTTTTATTTGTTTTCCTAGTTAACAATCATCTCACACATTATCTTTGACAAACTTGATATAAGGAATTCCTCTTACAAGTTCTTTAGATGAAATTTGGGTGATTAGTTTCATGCTAGCATGACCTAATCTCCTATGCCAAAGCTAAGCATCGTCATTCAAAATCGAAAAACACATTTCATTGCAAAGATCTTTAATGTCAATGGTGTATACGTTATTTTGTTTTAGTACAATTATAGATGTGTTTTTGTATGGTTTTTCAATAATACAAGCATTAGATTCAAATTTAATAATATATCCTTTACCACACAATTGACTAATGCTCAAGAGGTTATGCTTTAAGCCATCAACTAACAATACATCTTCAATAAAGAAGTTAAATTTGTTACCAATGGTTCATTTGCCAATGATTTTACCATTGTTATTGTCTCCGAATGTGACATATCCTTCGTCTATGCTAGTGAGCTTAGAGAATTAAGATAGATCTTTGGTCATATGTCTTGAGCATCCACTATCGAGGTACCATCTCTTGCTCCTAGCTTATGATAGTACATTTTTCTATAAAAATAATAATTTTTAGGTACCTATTTGACCTTGGGTGCCTCAAAAATTGATCTATATTGCTTATCATGTTGCATTAAGTCATTTGAGGTTCTTTTAGGAACCCAAATCAATTTATGTAGACTACACTTCTTAAATAGATAATGATAAGCTACATGCCCAAATTTGTAACAAAAGTTGCATTTCTTTTGGGGTGAAACATGCAAAGTAGGGCCTTTAACAAAGGTAGTTGGATTATGGTGAGAGCTACTCATAAATCTGATTCCGCCTTTTCTATGAATGTGACCCTTATTGGCAAGGATCATGTTCAAGGATTTGCTACCAACCTCAACCTTTTCTAAGGTTTTCTTAAGTAGCAAGATTTCTTTTTGAAGTAATTCTAAATCATGGCTTTTTGTGCAGGGAGCTAAGCTATGTTCATGCTCAATCTTTACTCTATCAAAATTGCTAATAAGAGAAGCATATTCCTTTTTCAAAGAATTATACTTTTTATTCAAAATTCTACACTCATCAAAAATTCATAAAAAGCACTTGAAAGCTCATTGAAAGTTAAATTTGTGTCTAATTAATTTGTTACCTCATCTCCAATGGTCATTAGTTCATAGTGGGCAACTTGCTCGGTATTGGTTGGCTCCTCTTCTTCGAAAGCACTTGAGTCGTCCCATGTAGTTTTGAGCGCCTTCTTCTTTGGTTGCCTCCTCTTTGCTTAGGGACATTCACTCTTGAAGTGTCCCGGCTTCTTGCATTCATAGCATATCATTCATTCTTTCTTTGGTTCAAATTTATTTTTAGTATCACTTTTAAATTTATTTCTTTTTATAAATTTTTTAAAATTTCTTGTTAATAGTGCAAGTTTTCATCAAGGTCCTCATCACTTGAGTTTTCTTTCAAGTGGTCTTCTTGTGTTCTCATTAGTGACCCTTTTAGTTCTTCAAGAGGAAAATTATTTAGATCTTTGGCCTCTTAAATAGTCAATTCTTTAGGGTCCCAATTTTTTGGTAAGGATCTTAAATTCTTATTAATAAGTTCAAAATATGAGAAACCTTTACCAAGTCCTTTTAGACCATTGACGACATCTGTAAATCGGGTGTACATGTCTCCAATTATCTCACTTGGTTTCATTCGAAACAACTCATAAGAATACATTAAAAGATTAATTTTTAACTCCTTCACTCTACTAGTCCCTGATAAGACCCTAAAGTCTTATCGTAAAAAAGAAAAGAGAAAGGGATGATCACTTCGAGGGGATCGGCCTCCTTAATCGCTTCGAGGGGATCGGTCCTCTTTGATCGCTTCAAGGGGATTGGCCTCCTAAGGTTTGTCAAAAGACAGAATAGTATTTTTCATAGATAACTAAAAAGAAGCAGTTACATCCCTTTTTATAGAGTTCTACTCAGAATCCATCAAGACTTGAACTCTAATAATAAATAAATATTAAATAAACCTCTACTTGACTCTAACTGAACCAAACCGACTCAATAAACAACTGGACTAAATATACTCAATAAACATTATTTAAAAGCTCAGAAAAAAGGTCCTAATAATTCCTCCATCTTCAAATCAGCCTTATCCTCAAGGTTGAGCAGCATCAATCTCGGGGAGCTTCTCTTTCAGCACTTTAATCATAGGCTATCTGCAACGCATCACACCTTATTGATCAAGTAAGTATGGTCTCCACTTTTTGACAGTGTAAGCAATAGGTTGATCTTTTAGTATAGTAATGATTGTAAGAAACTCCTGGCCTTTGCTATCACAAGTTAAAATCCGTCCATCAGTAATCTTTACTTTGAATTTGTCACAGCCTTCAATGCAGTAAGCTAATCAGGTTGCAACTTTCCTGTCCATAAAATTGTTAGTGCTGCACGTATCAATCAACATAGTGATAGGCTGATGCTTCAAAGTTCCTCTGATTTTCATGGTTTGTGGGTTATTATAGCTAGCCAATGCATGCACTGTATGTGTGATGGCTTCAATATCTTCATCAGTTTCCACACTTTCATAATCGGAGTCCAACTCTTCTGCTTTCGGTTCCTCTCCAATTGGCTCAATCATCATATGTTGCCCTTGTTTACATTGGTGCTCCATACTCCACTTTTCATCATAGTATAAACCCTTTGCTGATCTTTCATTAAGTTCTTCTTGGTTTAGTCTTCGGGTGTCAAGGCTTTGGTTGGGAATAGATGGGGCCAGTGGCTTACTAATCATCTGGTTGTTGTCACTTCTGTTTCCATAATTTTCCCTGTTGATTTTTTTCTCATGTAGATGTGCGATTGAGATCGTAGCTATCATAGTGCGGGGTTGATGAGCCTTAACTTCACACCGAATCTCCGGAATAAGCCCTTCAATAAATGTATCCAGAAGTTATCGTTCCGACCAATCTCTAGCTTGATTTGACAATCTTTCAAACCTACTATGATATTCCAATACTGTAGAAGTCTGACAAATTTTGGCGAGCTGTCCATCCACCTTCATGTATGAGTAGATTGTGTCATAATCTTGGAGCCCTTTTCTAGTATTTCCATATCTGTGCAATGTAGAACTTGAGCTCCCACCTTGTTGAAATTTACTAAGGCTCCCCAGTAAGTCCTTTTTGAAATCATTAAATACTTCTTGTAACCGGTTCTCAATTCTAATTTCCAATGCTTCCATTTGTGCTTTCACTGAGTTATTGGTGGCCATTTCGTAAGACTGCAAATCTGTAATCTCAACTCCTATTTTTGGTGTTGGTCAAGGGCATCAATTACTGCCCTATTCGGTGCTGCTGTTGTGATGCAATCGGTGGCAACACTATGGGAATAAAGGGTTACTGCGAGGATGCAGGGATGTAGCTGCAGTTGCCGCGTGGGAGGCAGCGATGCTTGTTGCGATCGCTACGTAGAGGGATCGCTGTTGCTGAGGGCTTGGAGACAGCTATGGTGGTGCGTGCTAGTCATAGGTGCCCAACAAGCCAATCATGTGAATGATAGCATGTGTGACTTAATATAGAATCTTTTTACTTATAATATTTTGGCATATATCACTTTATAACTATTGCATAAATGCATACATATATTGTGATGTCCTTGGATTTGTGCAATGGGAATCGGATCGTGATGAGATCACGATAGTGAGATCGATTCATCTTTAAACACATATCCTAAATAATCCCAATCATAGGTTACTCGAGAGGGATATCGTGATAACCGGACAGACTGGTGTGCTGTATACCCGTCCATATGATGGATGTAGCTGGTCTCATAGCTGCTTGTGTAGGGATACTAGGGATACAGTACAGGTGCTCATTGGAGAATGAGTTCACTGATTGATCCGCTTACGGAATGCTGGATGGTTGATGATGCCTTATTGTCAGACAGCGATTCCGTAGTCCTAGTGGTGTATCTGGTCCTTACACTTGATACACCAAGGATGTCCTATATGAGTGCTCCACTCTTTGATACCAGACTTATAGGTTTGGCTATCCCAGATCTAGTACAGCTGGTCATTGGGAGTGATAGTCGACCTTACGAGGGCTATTGAGTGTCGATAGAGGATCATCCACTCTCGGCATCATGAGAGGAATATCCCATGTGTTCTTGCTCAGACAAATCCCTGGCTAAGGTCATTCGGGTTGAGAGAGAAAGAGTTCTCCGGGAGAATCCGATTAGAGCGAGACTCGAGAAGAAACCGTATAGGTATGATAACACCATGCTCGATATACGGTCTTTGGTATATTAGATGGATGAGGGACTATAGGTACACGGTAACTGAGGACAAACAGGTCCAATGGATTGGATTCCCCTGTATCGTCTGGGGGCTATGGCGTAGTGGCCTAGTACGTCCGTAGTCGATGAGTCGAGTGAATTATTACAGAGATAATAATTCACTGAGTTAGGAGTTCTGATAGGTATGACTCACGGCTAGCTCGATATTGGGCCTAGAGGGTCACACACATATGGTAGGCATTGAGATGAATAGAGGTTCAGATATGAGATATCCGACGGAGCCCTTTTCTTATTGGATGCAGATCCAATACCCACTAGGGGAGGACCCATTAGGGTTTGACAAGGGACCTCTATAAATTGGAGGGATTCAGAGCCCCATGGGCTAGAGAACTTTTGTTTGCCTTTTCCTATTCTCCTCTCCATCTCCACCTCAGAGTAGGTCTGGAGTTTTGAGGAGCGTCGTCACAACCCTGCTGTGTGGATCACCGCTAGAGAGGAGGACGCTTGACCTCCTTCACCCTCTCCTAAGGATCTGCAAGGAAACAGGGATATACGATCTCCCAAGGTAACACAATCTACTCTATACGTAGTTTCATGTTTCGTGGATTTTTGCGTACCAATCTTCGCACGACGACGAACAACTCTTTGGGAATCGGGGATTTTGTTTTTCTTGTTCTTCCGCTGCGCATATGATGTCGCCCCAAGGATTTCCCAATAGTGCGGCTAGGGTAGCACCGCCAAGGGCTCACCACTGCGATGGCTGCGACGACGCGGATGGAAGGCAGCATTGCTCTGTTTCTGTCACACTGCGGAAGGAGGCGTTGGTGAGAGGCAACGATGCTTGTTGCAGTCGCTGCGTGGAGGGATTGCTGCTGCTGAGGGCTGGGAGGCAGCGATGGTGGTGTGGTTGGGGGCAGCGCCGGCAAGGACTCGCCACTGCAGTGGCTGCGACGAAGGAAGAGTTGCTGCCCTATATTTTTGTCACTATGTGAGATGAGAGCGCCAAGACTGAAAAGCGACGGTTGTGACTGCTGTGACCCAAGGAAGCAATCGCTGAGCAGCCGAGTTGAGGCTGCGGTGATGGCAACCAACAACTGCAGCAGCAGAGGTAGAACAAGAGGGAGGTGGCGTTGAAGCGACCGGGGTTGAGGTTGTAGTGGTGGCAACCAGTGGCTACGACAAAGATGCAGAGCAAGGGGGCTGTAGCAATGGTGCAGATCGAGGGGGTTGAGGTGAAGGCTGCGGTGGCTGGCAGCAGTAGTCGTTGCTGGCCGGAGCGCAGCGGTGGCGGTGGAGAAGGAGGCAGCGAGGGTCATGGCAGGCTGGGCGACGAGCGGCGTCATTGCTGGCTGGGCAACAGTGGCGACGGTGGTGGCAACCGACGTTCACAGCAGCAAGGGGATCCGCGACTACGGCAATAAGGGGACTCGCGACTACGACGGTGGTAACTGCCCTGTTTCGGTCACCACGGATGCAGAGCAAGGGGGAGCAGTGGCTGGGAAGCTAGCAGGAGTAGCGGTTGGGAGGCGAGCGGCGGTCATCGCATGGGGGAGCAACGGCTGGAAGGCGATGGTGACGGCGCTCGAAGCGACGGTGATGGCTGGAAATAAGGGCAACAAATGTGAGTTGCCCGTGATTGCCTTGTTTCAGTTACAAAAGATGCAGAGTAAGGGGGAGCGGTGGCTGGGAGGCGAGCAGCGGTCCGGTTAGGGCAGCGTCACCGACGGACAGCTACGAGGAGTGGTCCGCTAGCTGGGAAATAGCAGCCGCGACCTTCTTGCTCGGGCGAGATGGGGAAGCAAGGAGAGGAGGTTGCTGGCCGGGGCACAGCCGCGGCGGTTGGCGCTGGGCAAGGAGCAGCGGTGGAAGTGGTTGTCGGCCGGGAAGCAGCGCCGGCGGTAGAGAAGAGGCAGTGGTGGTCGGCGCAGGGAAGCAAAGGTTCCTTCTCGGTTGATAAGGAATAACGTGCGGGGCTGCTGGCTTCACCTTTTCTCACAAATTTTTTTTTTTTTTGAATGATAGCTATGGCAACACAGCGAGAACGTCAAGGATCGTCGCTCTGATACCAAATGATAAGACCCTAAAGTCTTATCGTAAAAAAGAAAAGAGAAAGGGATGATCACTTTGAGGGGATCGGCCTCCTTGATCGCTTCGAGGGGATCGACTCTCCTTGATCGCTTCGAGGGGATCGGCCTCCTAGGGTTTGTCAAAAGACATAATAGTATTTTTCATAGATAACTGAAAAGAAGCAGTTACATCTCTATTTATAGAGTTCCACCCAGAATCCATTAGGACTTGAACTCTAATAATAAATAAATATTAAATAAACCTCTACTTGACTCTAACTGAACCAAACCGACTCAATAAACAATTGGACTAAATAGACTCAATAAACATTATTCAAAAGCTCAAAAAAAGGGTCCTAATAGTCCCTTCATGAGTCACTTCGAGTGTATGCTAAATATCAAAAGTCATTTCATAAATCGATACTCGATTAAACTCGTTTTTATCTAATGCACAAAACAAGGCATTCATAGCCCTTGCGTTTAAAGCGAAAGTCTTCTCCAAATCATTCCAATTGTTCATTGGAAGAGAAGACTTTTGAAAGCCATTTTCTATAATACTCTATAATTGAAAATCTATTGAAATTAAGAAGATCCTTATTCTAGTCTTCCAATATGTGTAATCCATCCTATTGAAAATGTGTGGATGTTAATTGAATGACCCTCTAGGTTACCAGCAAATACTATCTCTCTTGTGTTTAAAATCAAATGATAGTAAACCTTGCTCTGATACGAATTGTTAGGATCAAGAGCGGCACTAAGAGGGGGGGGTGAATTAGTGCAGCAGAAAACTTTCGCGATTTTAAAAGTCTATGTTTCGATTAAAACCGACTTCGATGAAAATTGTTTTGTAAGGAGTTTAACTTGAAAGCATACATGAGTGTAGAGAAGGCAATAAGAAGGTAATGTAGCTTGCAATAATGAAACTTGCAAAATTTAAAAGCAAACCAGGATTTAGAGTGGTTCGGTCAATGTGACCTACATCCACTTTCAGATTCCTCCTCCGACGAGGTCTCCGACGTCCACTAAAGGCCTTCCTTCAATAGGTGAAGACCAACCATTGCTTTTATAGCACTTTATCATTTTCACGGGTTTATGAGAGAACCCTTACAAGTCTCACTCCTCTCTTGAATGATCTTAAAACATAGAAAGGGAGGAGGACTCTAGCTCTTATTTACAACACTTTTACACCCCTACAACTCAAGATTATCTCAATGTTTTCATTCCCTTTCATGTAGAAAAGGATGGGGTTTTTATAGGCCCCAATGGTTTCAAAATTGGAGCAAAAAATTGTCATATCCCTGGAATCCGGGGTACTAGCGGTACCACCGCCGTTATTAGGTGGAACTACCTTCGCTGATTTAACTCTGGGCGGTACCACCAACGAACAGGGACGGTACCACCATGGCAGCACTATTGCCGGTAGTATCACTGCCCAGATATCCTGGGGCACTATCTTCCAAGCGGTGCCACTATCGGCCCCGACGGTGCCATTGCCGGCCAATAATTCAGGGGGTGAATTAGGTACACAATTCGGTCCAATTCAACCCTATTTAAGGGCTTAGTTGGCCCATAATTAAGTTAGTGGGATTACATCCCAATCCTAACTTAATTTATGCTCTAACTATGATAATTAAGACAATTTACAATGCATCTTGTTTTTGTGCGTCAATTGCTCTTCCGGTGAGGTTCCGACGTACTTCCAGCGAACATCTGACAAACTCTCGTCAATGTTCCGGCGAACCCCCCGTAAACTCTTGGACTTTACGATGATCTTCTTGGCGAGTTCCGAGGAGCTTTTATGGCAAGCTCCTGGACTTTTCGGTTTGTTCCCGCAAAACTTCAAACGGACATCCGGACTTCCATCGAACTCTCGAACTCCCAATGAGATCTCGTTATTGACTCCGGCACAACACCTGCTTTATGTCTTACTGCCATTGTAGTTAATCTTGCATAATTTTCTCAACATATAGATTAGATCAAACAACTTACAATTAACTTCATCATCAAAATCCGAGATTCAACAATCTCTCCCTTTTTTATGATGATAATCAATTAATGATAGAGTTAACATTAACTCCCCCTATCTCTATGCCATACTTGAGAAAAGACATTCTTGAATTCAATTGGTCTTCTTGGGTTTTTAGTGCCATATCTTTCCTGTTCTTTGGAATGGTGTCCTTAAGCTCTTCATAAGCTTTATAAGTCATCTTATAGGTCATTAGTGACCCAATTAGTTCTTCGAGAGGAAAATTATTTAGGTCTTTGGCCTCTAGAATGACCGTAACTTTAGGGTCCCAACTCTTTGGAAGGGATCTTAAAATTTTATTAACAAGTTTGAAATCTGAAAAACCTTTACCAAGTCCTTTTAGACCATTAACGACATCTGTAAATTAGGTGTAAATGTCTCTAATGATCTCACTCGGTTTCATTCGAAATAACTCATAAGTATTTACTAAAAGATTAATTTTTGACTCTTTTACTCTACTAGTGCCTTCATGAGTCACTTCGAATGTGTGTCAAATATCGAAAGCAGTTTCACAAATGGACACACGATTAAACTCGTTTTTATCTAAGGCACAAAATAAGGCATTCATAGCCTTTGCATTTAAAGCGAAAGTCTTCTTCTCCAACTTATTCCAATCGTTCATTGGAAGAAAAGACTTTTGAAAGTTGTTTTCTATAATATTCTATAATTCAAAATCCATTGAAATTAGGAAGATCCTCATTCTAGTCTTCTAATATGTGTAATCCGTCCCATTAAACATCGGCAGACGTGTAATTGAATGACCCTCTAGGTTGCCAGCAAATGTCATCTCTCTTGAGTTTAAACCCAAATGAGAGTAAACCTTGCTCTGATATCAATTGTTAGGACCAAGAGTGGCACTAAGAGGGGGGATGAATTAGTGCAGTGAAAAACTTTCCTGATTTCAGAAAAATATTTGTTTCGATTTAAAATCGATTCTAACGAAAATGGTTTCGATTCAATTCATTTCAAAGAGAAATTGAACTTGAAAGCTTTCATAAAAGTGCAAGAGAAGATTAAGGAGATTTGCAGTAATGTAAATTGCACAAATTGAAAGCAAACCAGAATTTAGAGTGGTTCGGTCAATGTGACCTACAGCCACTTTTAGATTCCTCCTCTGACGTGGTCTCTGATGTCCAATAAAAGCCTTCCTTCAATAGGCGAAAGCTAACCACCTTTTACAGCTCAGTCTAATTTTGCCGGGTTTAGGAGACAACCCTTATAAGTCTCTCTCCTCTTTCTTGGATGGTTACAAGGCTAAGAAATGAAAGAGGAGAACTCTTCACTTTTACAACACTTTAAGACTCAAGAACTCAAGATTATGCCAATAGCATTTATGCCCTTTCATGCAGAAAAGGGTGGAAGATTTATAGACCCGAATGGCTTTCAAAACTGGAGCCAAAAAGTGTCTCATCTCGGATTTCTGGGATACTGGCAGTACTACCACCATTACTGGGTAGTACTACCGCCTGACACCCGACACTAGGCTGTACCACCTAACAGAGCTCGAAAACTGAGCTCTAGTAGTACCACCGCCTAGACCACCTGGGAGATTGAGTCTCCCATGCGGTGCCACCACCAACTCTCCAATGGTCTCACTCGATTTCATTCGAAATAACTCATAAGTTTGCACTAAAAGATTAATTTTTGATTCCTTCACTCTACTAGTGCCTTCATGAGTTACTTTGAGTGTGTGGCAAATATCAAAAGTAGTTTCACAAATAGACACACAATTAAACTTGCTTTTATCTAAGGCACAAAATAAGGCATTCATGGCCTTTGCGTATAAAGAGAAAGTTTTCTTCTCCAACTCATTCCAATCATTCATCGGAAGAGAAGACTTTTGAAAGCCATTTTATATAATATTTCATAATTCAAAATCCATTGAAATTAGGAAGATCCTCATTCTAGTCTTCTAATATGTGTAATCCGTGTCATTAAACATTAGCAAATGTATAATTGAATGGCCCTCTAGGTTGCCGGCAAATGCCATCTCTCTTGGGTTCAAAACCAAATAATAGTGAACCTTACTCTGATATTAATTGTTAGGATCAAGGGATCAAGAGCGACATTAAGAGGGGGGGGGGGGAATTAGTGGAGCAGAAAACTTTCTTGTTTTCCGAAAAATGTTCGTTTCGATTTAAAACTGATTCCGACAAAAATGGTTTCAATTCAATTCGTTTCGGAGAGAAGTTAAACTTGAAAGCTTTCATAAAAGTCCAAGAGAAGATTAAAGAGATTTGCAGTAATATAAATTGCACAAATGAAAAGCAAACCAGTATTTAGAGTGGTTCGGTCAATGTGATCTACATCCACTTTCAAATTCCTCCTCCGACGAGGTCTCCAGCGTCCACTAAAAGCCTTCCTTCAATATGCGAAAGCCAACCACCTTTTACATCTCTTTCTTATTTTGCCGAGTTTAAGAGATAACCCTTACAAGTCTCTCTCCTCTTTCTTAGATGGTTATAAGACTAAGAGATGGAGGAGAACTCTTCACTTTTACAATACTTTAAGACTCAAGAACTCAAGATTATGCCAATAGCATTCATGCCCTTTCATGCAGAAAAGGGTGGAAGATTTATAGACCATAATGGCTTTAAAAAATGGAGCCAAAAAGTGTCTTGTCCCGGATTTTCGGGATATTGGCAGTACTACCACCATTACTGGGTAGTACTACCGCCTAACACCTAACACTGAGCTGTACCACCTAACTGAGTTCGAAAACTTAGCTCTAGCGATACCATTGCCTAGACCACCTAGGAGACTGAGTCTTCCATGCAGTGCCACCGTCAGCTCTCCAATGGTCTCACTCGGTTTCATTCGAAATAACTCATAAGTATATACTAAAAGATTAATTTTTAACTCCTTCACTCTACTAGAGCCTTCATGAGTCACTTTGAGTGTGTGGCAAATATCAAAAGTAGTTTCACAAATGGACACATGATTAAACTTGTTTTTATCTGAGGCACAAAATAAGGCATTCATAGCCTTTGCGTTTAAAGAGAAAGTCTTCTTCTCCAACTCATTCCAATCATTCATTGGAAGAGAAGACTTTTGAAAGCCATTTTCTATAATATTTGATAATTTAAAATCTATTAAAATTAGGAAGATCCTCATTCTAGTCTTCTAATATGTGTAATCCGTCTCATTGAAATTGGCAGATGTGTAATTGAATGGCCCTCTAGGTTGCCGGCAAATGCCATCTCTCTTGGGTTCAAAACCAAAGGAGAGTGAACCTTGCTCTGATATCAATTGTTAGGATCAAGAGCGGCATTAAAGGGGGAGGGGTGAATTAGTGCAACTGAAAACTTTCTTGATTTCAGAAAAATGTTCGTTTTGATTTAAAACTGATTCCGATAAAAATGGTTTCGATTCAATTCGTTTCGGAGAGAAGTTGAACTTGAAAACTTTCATAAAAGTGTAAGAGAAGATTAAAGAGATTTGCAGTAATGTAAATTGCACAAATGAAAAGCAAACCAGAATTTAGAGTGGTTCGGTCAATGTGACCTACATCCACTTTTGAATTCCTCCTTCGACGAGGTCTTTGGTGTCCACTAAAAGCCTTCCTTTAGTAGGCGAAAGCCAACCACCTGTTACAGCTCTTTCTCATTTTGCTGGGTTTAAGAGACAACCCTTACAATTCTCTCACCTGTTTCTTAGATGGCTACAAGGCTAAGAGATGGAGGAGAACTTTTCACTTTTACAACACTTTAAGACTCAAGAACTCAAGATTATGCCAATAGCTTTCATGCCCTTTCATGTAGAAAAGGTTGGGGGATTTATAGACCCTAATGGCTTTCAAAAATGGAGCAAAAAAGTATCTCATCCTAGATTTTCGAAATACTAGCGGTACTATCACCTGATGTGGGACTAAGTGGGGTGTTACACTATCCCCCACTCAATTAGCTTAACGTCCTCGTCAAGGCCCAACATAACTCAGATCAGACTAAGTGGCTCTACGCCGTGATGAGTTCTCTGACTCCATCCATGGGTAGCCCTTTCCTACTCGAGCCCTCTCACCCTACCAAAATGCTAGGTCGGCTCTGATACCAAATGTCACGACCCGAGCCTGATGAGTCAACTAGCCAATAACTTCATTTTGGTCCTTCAACCGTGGACCAAAATGCATAAGCAGGAGTTATCGTAGTATATTCATCAGGCCCATATAAGCCAATCATAGTCATTGCCCACTTCCGATGTGGGACTAAGTGGTGTGTTACACCCTGGCGGTGCCATTGCCAGCTAGGCTTTTAGGTGTTGAATGGGTTGATCAATCCAACCCAATTCAACCCTATTAAGGGCCTAGTTGGCCCCTAATTAAGTTAGTGAGATTACCACCCAATTCTAACTTAACCTATTGTCTAACTACAATTACTAAGACATAATCCAAGGGACTCTTGTTCCAGTACGTCAATTGCTCTTCCGGCGATCTTCCGGCAATCTTCCGACGAACTCTCAGCAATTTTCCGGTGGACTCCCGGAAAGCTCCTAGACTTTATGACAATCTTCTTGGTGAGTTCCGACGAGCTTCTTTGGCAAGCTCCTGGACTTCTTGGTTAGTTCCGGTAGAACTTCTGACAAACGTCCGGACTTCCAACGAACTCTTGAACTTTCAACGAGATATCAATCTTGACTCTGGCATAACACCCGCTTTATGTCTTACTACTATCATAGTTAATCCTATACACTTTTCTCAACGTATAGATTAGATCAAATAATTTACAATTGACTTCATCATCAATATTCGAGATTCAACATCAGCGATATGAGATATCCAAGAGCCTCTTACGAGCTAGGATGACTAAGGGGATACTGATTTAGAACCATGACCTAAAAATGATTGAGTGGACAAAGAAATTGATAGGTCTAGGAATGGTCCTAAAGGATAACTTATGTGTGGACATTGTGCTTCAGTCTCTACCAGATTCCTTTTCATAGTTTATAATAAATTTTAATATGAACAAGCTTGAGGTGACTCTCCCGGAGCTCGTCAATATGTTGAGGGAGGTAGAGAGCGCTATCAAGAAAGAGAAGCCAGTTCTCTACACTAGTGAGACCAGAAAGAAAAGGAAAGCAGAAAATTCCCTTAAGAAGGGCAAGGGCAAGGGTAGACCAGGTAAAGCCAAGGTTGCTAAGAAAGACCCGGCAAAGGACAAAGGCCAGTGCTTCCACTATGGCAAAGATGAGCATTGGAAGAGGAACCACAAAGAGTACCTTGTAGAGAGGGTGAAACAAAAGCTTGGAGAAGCTTCAGGTACATTCATGATCAGTCTCCATTTGTCAAACTCTTATGATAACACATGAGTATTGGATACCAGTAGTGCTTATCATATATGTAATTCGTTGTAGGTTCTGGCAAGACCTAAGAGATTGGCGAGAGGAATACTACATAATGGTTTGTTTATGCTAGACACTGCTCACATATCATGAATGTAAGTGTGTCCAAGAGGAAACGAGATGAGGTGAACAGTGCATACTTATGGCATTGTAGTCTAGGTCACATCCATGAGGAAAGGATTCAAAAGTTGCTAAATGATTGATATCTAGATCAATTCGACTATAAGTCATATGTAACTTACGAACCTTGCCTTCGTGGAAAACTAACCAACTCTCCATTTAGGGGAACCGCAGAGAGAGCCATTGAGCTGTTGGAACTCATACAGTGGGATATATGTGGACCTATGTCAACTCATGCCATAGGTGGTTACTCCTACTTTATTACTTTTATTATTGATTTCTCAAGGTATGGACATGTATACTTGATGAAGTATAAGTCTGAGGCTTTTGAGAAATTCAGAGAGTACAAGAATAAAGTGGATAATCATATTGGAAAGAGTATCAAGACTCTTTGATCAGATCGAGAAAGTGAGTACTAGAGTACAAAGTTCACCTAGTTGCTCAAGGACCATAAGATTCTGTCACAATGGACACCTCCTTATACATCAGCTCAATGGTGTATCTGAAAGTAGGATTCGTACACTAGAGACCGTAGCATATGTTGGGGATACACCCTAAGACCGCAACTTACCTTCTAAACAGAGTTCAAACTAAATCGGTAGTGTCTACACCATGTGAGATATGAAAAGGAAAGAAGCTCAATCTTGAGATTGTTAAGATTTGGGGCTACCCTGCCTATGTTAAAAGTGCTAGTCATAGGTGCCCAGCAAGCCAATCACGTGAGTGATGGCACGTGGGACTTAATATAGAATCTTTTTGCTTATTATATTTTGGCATATATCACTTTATAACTATTGCATAAATGCATACATATATTGTGATGTCCTTGGATTTGTGCAATGGGAATCGGATCGTGATGAGATCACGATAGTGAGATCGATTCACCTTTAAACACTTATCCTAAATAATCCCGGTCATAGGTTACAAGAGAGGGATATCGTGATAACCGGATAGACTGGTGTGCTGTATACCCGTCCATATGATGGATGCAGCTGGTCTCATAGCTGCTTGTGTGGGGACACTAGGGATACATTACAGGTGCTCATTGGAGAATGAGTTTACTGATTGATCCGCTTACGAAATGCTGGATGGTTAATGATGCCTTATTGTCAGACAGCGATTCCGTAGTCCTAGTGGTGTATCTGGTCCTTAGACTTGAGACACCAAGGATGTCTTGTATGAGTGCTCCACTCTTTGATACCAGACTTATAGGTTTGGCTGTCCCAGATCTAGTACAGCTGGTCATTGGGAGTGGTAGTTGACCTTACGAGGGCTATTGAGTGTCGATAGAGGATCATCCACTCTCGGCATCATGAGAGGAATATCCCATGTGTTCTTGCTCAGACAAATCCCTGGCCAGGGTCATTCGGGTTGAGAGAGAAAGAGTTCTCCGGGAGAATCCGATTAGAGCGAGACTTGAGAAGAAACCATGTGGGTCTGACAACACCATGCTCGATATACAGTCTCTGGTATATTAAATGGATGAGGTACTATAGGTACACGGTAACTGAGGACAGACATGTCCAATGGATTGGATTCCCCTGTATCGTCTGGGGACTACGGCGTAGTGGCCTAGTACGTCCGTAGTCGATGAGTCGAGTGAATTATTACAGAGATAATAATTCACTGAGTTAGAAGGAGTTCTGACAGGTATGACTCACGGCCAGCTCGATATTGGGCCTAGAGGGTCACACATATATGGTAGGCATTGCGATGAATAGAGGTTTAGATATGAGATATCCGACGGAGCCCTTGTCTTATTGGATGCAGATCCAATACCCACTAAGGAAGGACCCATTAGGGTTTGACAAGGGACCTCTATAAATAGGAGGGATTCAGAGCCCCATGGGCTAGAGAGTTTTTGTTTGCCTTTTCCTATTCTCCTCTCCATCTCCACCTCAGAGTAGGTCTGGAGTTTTGAGGAGCGTCGTCGCAACCCTGCTGTGTGGATCACTGCTAGAGAGGAGGACGCTTGACCTCCTTCACCCTCTCCTAAGGATCTGCAAGGAAACAGGGATACACGATCTCCCTAGGTAACACAATCTACTTTATACGCAGTTTCATGTTTCGTGGATTTTTACGTACAAATCTTCGCACGACGACGAACATCTCTTTGGGAATCGGGGATTTTGTTTTACTTGTTCTTCCACTGCGCATATGATGTCGCCCCCAAGGATTTTCCAACAAAAAGACACAACCCCGATAACTTGAAATTGAGGACGGAGTAGTGCAAGTTCATGGGATACCCTAAGGAGACTTGTGGATCTTATTTCTATCATCCCGAGGACCAAAAGGTCTTGTAGCCAAGAGAGCAGTGTTTCTTGAGAAGGAACACATTCTTGGTAGAGACAATAAGAGTATGATAGAGTTGAGCGAGGTTGGGGAACCTAGCTCAAGCACCACTCCATAGCCCGAGTTTGTTCAGGTACCTAGCACACAAATTTCGACTTTACATTGGTCCGGTATAGTATCCCATCCTCCTTAGAGATATGTCGAACATATTAGAGGAAAGGATATTGAGGATATTGATCCTCAGACCTATGAGGAGGCTATTATGAGTATAGAATCTGGGAAGTGGCAAGAAGCCATGAATTCTAAGATGGATTCCATGTACTCCAATAAGGTTTGGAAGCTAGTTGATGCACCCGAGGGTATTGTATCCATCGGTTGCAAGTAGATCTTCAAGAAGAAGATCGGAGTAGATGGAAAGGTAGAGACCTACAAAGCAAGACTAATAGCTAAGGGGTATCGTCAAAGGCAAGGAGTTGACTATGACGAAACCTTCTCACCCTTAGCCTTTCTAAAATCCATACAAATTCTATTGGCTAATGCAGCACACTATAATTAGGAGATTTGGCATATGAACGTGAAAACTGCATTTCTCGATAGCAACCTCGAGGAGGAGGTGTATATGATATAACTTAAGTAATTCGTGTCCAAGGACCACCCAAATAAGGTGTGTAGGTTGTGTTGGTCTATTTATGGACTAAAGCAAGCTTCCTGATGTTAGAATATAAGATTTGATGAGGCAGTCAGATTTTATGACTTCGTTAATAACGAAGATGAGGCTTGTGTATACAGGAAGGCATGTGGGAGTGCTATCACCTTCTCGGTGTTATATGTGTTGGGAAATCTTCAGGGCGACATCACATGCATAGCAAAAGAATAGAAAACAAAATCTCCAATTCCCAAATATATGTTCGTCATCGTGTGAAGATTGGTGCGCAAAAATTCATGAAACAGAAAACCACGTATGAGATAGATTGTGTTACATAGGGAGATCATATATCCCTGAATCCTTGCAGATCTCTAGGAGAGGGTGAAGTAGATCAAGCGCTCTCCTCTCTAGCCGTGATCCACATAGCAGGGCTGCGATGAGGTTCCTCAAAAACTCCAGGCCTGTTGAGGTGGAGAGGGGGAGGAGAATAGGAGAAGGTAACCAAAATGGCTCTAGCCTATGAATCACTAGTTCCCTCCTATTTATAGAGGTCCCCTGTCAACTTAACCCTAATGGATCCTGGCCTATTGGGTATTGGATATCCATCCAACTACCGAAGCCTCTAAGATTAGTGGATCTCTATCCAATAATCTCTCATGGGCTCTTATTGGATCTCATTCATAAGATCCAATAATTTATGGGCTTATTGGATATCCAATAAGATAGGGGCTCCAACGGATATCCAATATCCGAACCTCTACTCATTGCAATGCCTACCATATGTGTATGACTCTTTAGGCCCAATATCGAGCTGGCCGCGAGTCATACCTATCAGAACTCCTTCTGGCTTAGTGAATTATTATCTCCATAATAATTCAATTGACTCATCGACTACGGACGTACTAGGCCACTACACCGTAGTCCCCAAACGATACAGGGGAATCCAATCCATTAGACCTGTCTATCCTTAGTTATCATGTACTTATAGTCCCCCATTCATCTAATATCCTAGAGACCATATACTGGACATGGTGCTGTCAGACCTATATAGTTTCTACTCGAGTATCGCTCTAATCGGATTCTCTTGAAGAACTCTTTCTCTCTCAATCTGTATGATCCTGGCTAGGGATTTGCCTAAGCAAGAACATATAGGACATTCTGCTCATGACACCGAGAATGGATGATCCTCTATCGATACTCAATAGCCCTCCTAAAGTTGACTACTACTTCTGATAACCGATTGTGCTAGATCAGGGATATCCTAACCTATAAGTCTAGTATCAAAGAGTGGAGCACTCATATAGGA
Source organism: Musa schizocarpa (assembly GCA_900464855.2). Classification (NCBI taxonomy): domain Eukaryota; kingdom Viridiplantae; phylum Streptophyta; class Magnoliopsida; order Zingiberales; family Musaceae; genus Musa; species Musa schizocarpa. Next base: position 30,549,402 of record LS990921.1, read on the forward strand.
CATCCTTGGTGTCTCAAGTTTAAGGACCAAATACACCACTAAGACTACGGAATCGCTATCTGACAATAAGGCATCATCAACTATTTAGCATTCCGTAAGCGGATCAATCAATGAACTCATTCCCTAATGAGCACTTATATTGTATCCCTAGTGTTCCTACATGAGTAGCTATGAGACCAGCTGCATCCATCATATGGATGAGTGTACAACACACCAACCTATCCGATTATCTCGATGTCCCTCTCGAGTAACCTATGACTGGGATTATTTAGGATCTGTGTTTAAAGGCGAATCGATCTCATTTTTTTGATCTCATCATGATCCGATTCTTATTGCACAGATCCAAGGATATATATATATATATATATATATATATATATATATATATATATATATATATATATATATATATATATAATAAGCAATATAAAGTGATAAATACTCAAATATAATAAGCAAAAAGACTACGTATCAAGTCACACGTGCCATCACTCACGTGATTGGCTTGTAGGGCATAGATGACTAGAAATCTACCACTTGACCTAAAGCCAATCACCAATGTGTTTGATCCCCATTAGACCCCTGTGACACTTAAAGATAATCTAAGACAACGGCTTTGTCAGTGGATCTGCAATATTATTTTCGGATGGAACTCTTTCTAATGCTATATCTCCTCGGGTCACAATCTCTCTAATAAGTTGGAACCTCCTCAAAATACTTTTGATGAGACCCGGGTTCTCTCATTTGAGCAATTGCCCCGTAGTTGTCGCAATATAAGGAAATTAGCTCCTCGCTACTTGTCACGACTCCTAGACCTGTGATGAACTTCTTCATCCAAACTTCCTCTTTTGCTGCCTCTACTACAGCAATGTACGCCGCCTCTGTGGTCGAGTCAAAGTAGTATCTTGCTTGGAACTATTCTAACACATTGCTCCTTCATTTAAGGTGTACACATACCCCGAATTTGACTTGCTAACATCGACATCAGACTAAAATATCGAGTTTGTGTAGCCTTCAACCCTGAGGCTACTACCTCCATATACTAGTAAAATATCCTTAGTCTTTCTCAAGTATTTAAGGATGCACTTTATTTCTTTCCAATTTTTTAAGCCTAGATCCGCCTGATACCTACTCGTGACACTCAGAGTATGCATTATATTAGACCTGGTACATAGCTTGGCATACATGATAGACCCTATTACTGTTGCATTGGGTATCCTATCCATGTTCGTCATTTCTTTAGGATTCTTTGGGGACATACTCCTAGAAAGCAATATCCCATGTCTCATCGATATAAGACCTCTTTTGGAATTTTCTATGACAAACCTTTTGACAATGGTGTCTATATACTTGGACTGAGACAAGCCAAGCATCCTCTTGGATCTATCTCTATAGATCTAAATCCCCAAGATATAGGATGCTTCCCCTAAGTCCCTCATAGAGAAGTGTCTAGATAACCAAGTCTTTACTGTGGATAGCATTCCTACATCATTCCCAATGATCAAGATGTCATCCATATATAACACCAAGTGTTGAATCTCATATTTTAATGATGAAACCAATTGATAAGTGTTTACGATTTAATATGCATTTTGAGTGATACAGGATGCTTTGATCAAGGAGAGACAATTAAAGCAAGAAGAATCATGTTGGGCCGGAGGAAAACATGTTAGAAGATTAGACATCGGGGCGGAGGATCGATTGATGTATCGACAGAAGGCTTCAGGGCATGGAATCGGGTATCGGGCCAAGGATATCGGAGTTGCAGAGATCAACTAGCCGATTAGGCAATAGGCCATAAGATTGGACGATATGCCAAAGAATCGGATGATACGCCGAAGAATCGGACGATGCGCCGAAGAATCAGACAAAGCGTCGATGGACAAATGACATGCTGGACGACATGATTCATGCTTAGTAATAATTGTCTAGATTGAAGTGTGTTTTTATGTGTGCAGAATTAACTACGATAGCATGACATAAAGCAAAATGAAGTTCCGAAGTCAAGAATGCGATTTCGTTGGGAGTTTGAGAGTTCGTTAGAAGTCTGGACATTCATCGAATGTTCTACCAGAACCAACGGAGAAGTCCAGGAGCTTGCCAAAGAAACTCTTTGGAACTCACTAAGAAGATCGCCATGAAGTCCAGGAGCTTGCTGGGAGTCCGTCGGAACATTACTGGGAGATCGTCGGAAGTTCACTAGAAGAAACCAGACTTATCTTGTTTAGAATATGTCTTAGGAATCATAGTTAACACATAATTAGAGTTGGGATTGGGAGGTAATCCAATCAACTCTGTTAGGGGCCAACTAGCCCGAAGTTTGGATGGTTTGGGCTGAACTCAAGGCCCAACTAGGGTGCTAAATGCTTGGCCGACGATGGCACCACCTAGGGAACATCACCCCAGGAAATATGGGTGGTGGTACCACCAGCAGCATTGCTGCCAGCGGTGGTACCACCCCTGTTCGATAGTGATACCGCCTAGTGGTAGATCCTGTGACGGTAGTACCGCCCAACAACAATGGTGGTACTACCAGTACCCAAGAAACTTGGGATGAGACCTTTTTTTGCTCCGAGTTTGAATCAACTTGAAGCCTATAAATGCCCCTCTCATCCTTGGTTAACTAACACAAGCACAGAGAATTTAAAAAGGGAAACACACTGTTATAATCTCTTATAAGAATCCTCCTCTTATAGTCTAAGTGTTAGAATAGTTTGAGAGAGAAGTGAGTGCTTGTAAAGGTTGTCTCCTAAACCTGTGAAAAGGATAAGATGGGTGTAAGAAGGAGGTTGATCTATTGAATCTCAGATTTTGATGATGAAACCAATCAATATGTGTTTATGTTTTAATCTGCGTTTTTGAGTGACACATGATGCTTCGATCAGTATGAGACAATTATAGCAGGAAAATCATATTGTGCCGGAGGAACATGTCAAAAGATTAGATGTCAGGCCAGTGGATCAGTCGACGTATCGATAGAAGGCTTCGAGCCGTGGATTCAAGTATCGGGCTAAGAAGAGCGAAGATTGTGCTAAGGATATCGGAGTTGCAGAATCAACTGGCCGATTGAGCAATAGGCCGCAAGAGAGGACGATGTGCCAAAGAATCAGATGAAGCTTCAAGGGACTAATGACATGCCAGACAACTTGATTAATTGCTTAGGATTAATTGTCTCGATCGAAGTTTTGTTTTAAGTGTACAGGATTAACTACGATAGCTTAAAGATATAAAGCAAATCTATCGGAGTTAAGTTTGATGGGTGTTCGAGAGTCCTTCTAGAGTCCGAAGATTCATCGGAAGTGCTACCGATACCAACCGAGAAGAAATCGAAGACTTGCTGAAGTTTTCGGAAGTCCACCGGAGAGATTGTCGGAGGTTTGCGGAGATCACCGAGAAGGTTCGGCTACTTGCCAAATACTCGCTGAACTCGCCACTAGACCGGGAGCCTACTGGGAGTCTATTGGAAGAAATCCGAGGGTGTATCGGAAGTCCGCCAGAAGTTCGCCGAAAAGCTCGCCGAAAGGAAACTCGACACTGTCGGTTAAAAACTTGCTTAGGACTATGTCTTAATTTTGTAGTTTACATGTAATTAGTATTAGGATTAAGGGTTAATCCTATAACCTAGTTATGGGCCAATTGGGCCCAAGTTCGGATTGACTTGGGCCAAGTTTGGAGCCCAACCAATGAGCTGAAATAGTCTAGGCGGTGGCACCGTCAGACTGGGTGGTGGCACCATCTAGAACCCGAGAGTTCTGATGGTGGCACCACCAGTAAATTGCTAGATTGGGCAGTTGCACCGCCAAGCACCCGAGAGGTCCGACGGTGGCACCGCCAGTACACTGTTATTGTCAGACACTGACAGGTGGTGGCACCGCCAGCATCAGGAACCCAAAAGTAATTCAAATTTGGAGCCCAAATTTGAATCCTCTTGGGGCCTATAAATATCCCTCAATTCTCAGTAGAGAGAACAACCTTTGAGAAGTTAGAAATTGTGAAAAGCTTTAGCAAAAGTCTTGTTTTCAATAGCTTAAGTGTTCACCTCCCTCTTTCTCATTGAAAAATCTGGAAGAGTGTGAATCACTTGTAAAAAGGTTGTAAGAGGGGTATTTGGTCCTTTCCCTTCAAAGTGATTTGCTAGTGGAAGTTGGGAGCCTCATCAAAGAAGGCTTCGCAAGGTCATTTGAACGAACCACTTTAAATTATTATGTTCCTTGAATGTGTGAGAGTTTAACTTTCTAAAACCTTTATTTACTTAGCAGCAAGCCCTTAGTTTTCATCTCCTTAATTTACTCGAGCTACTTTTACTAAGTCATTCTTTGTCGAATCGAAATCTCTACATATTTACGAAATCATTTTCAAACTTACGAGTTTTAATCCGCTGCACTAATTCACCCCCTCTCTTAGTGCCATTCCGATCCTAACAATTGGTATCAGAGCCATGGGTTTATACTTTGGTTTAACACCCAAATAGAAATGGCTCTTTTCGGCCTTCAAGAGGGTTACTCTCTCATTCATCCTCCCTTTTTCAATGGGACGGACTATGGAAAACTCGAATGAGAGTTTTCTTACTTTCTTTGGATTTGAATTTATCGCACATAGTCGAAAATGGATTTGAAATATCTTCTCTTCCAATGAACCATTGGAATGATTTGGAGAAGAATATGTTTTCTTTAAATGCAAAGGCTCATGCCTTATATTGTGCGCTCGACAAAAATGAATTTAATTGCATTTCTATTTGTGATTCGGTTTTTGATATTTGGAGAACTCTTAAGATCACTCATGAAGGCACTAGCCGAGTGAAAGAGTCCAAAATCAATATTCTTATGCATTCTTACAAACTTTTCTGGATGAAACCAAGTGAGTCCATCGGAGACATGTACACCCGTTTCATGGATGTCATCAATGGACTCAAAGCTCTTGGTAAAGGTTTTTCTAACTTTGAATTAGTAATTTAAAATTTTAAGATCCCTTCCAAAGAGTTGGGGTCCAAAAGTTATGGCCATTCAAGAGGCCAAGGACCTTAAAATATTTCCTCTCGAAGAATTTATTGAGTCTTTAATGACCTACGAAATGAACAATGCGGCAAAAAGGAAACTCGAGAACAACTTTCCAAAAAACAGGAAGGATTTGGGACATAAAACATTTGAAGACCACTTGAGCATAAGCTCAAGTGATGGTGAACCTAAACTACAAATAAAACAAAAATTAAAAAGCAAAAAGAACGGAACTACTTACTATGAATGTAAGAATAAGAACAAAAATTGGGATGAATCGAGCTCCTCTGAAGACGAGGAGAAAATAAAAAAAGGCGAAGTGGCAAACTACGCCTTAACCGCTTTCAATGATGAGGTAATCGAAACCCCCTTAATTTATTTTGAAATTACTTGATGTTTTCCATGATGTATTTTTTTTAGAATAATTATTTTTCTTAAAAATTATATGTTTAAAAAATTAAAAATATAAAAATATGATCATTATTGTAATTTTGAAAATAATAATAAAAATTATATATTTTATGTTAATGGAATAAAATGTTAGATTTAAATCTAATGATCATATGTATGTTTTTCTTAAGAAGAAAAAATGTGTATCTTGATGATTTCCGATTTTGATTGAAACCATACTTGATGTCTTAATGAAAATATTAAAAAGTTTAATATCATGCTTAATGATGATGTATGACTTTTGTATGGAAAACTATGCACGAAAAGATAGATTCACCTAAAAAGAAAAATGCATGTCTACAACAAATAACAAAATGATTTTGGTTGAAAATACCTTATGCCCAATGAAACCATCATTGATGAATATGCTTTATGTTTAATAGTTTCATTGGCTTATATGCCTTATCATGATAAATGTTTTGAAAAGTTTGTATCATACTTGATGATTATTATACATGATGATTTATTGGTCTTGAAGTTATTCGATTTTGATTAAATGAAATTATGTTTGACTTGAAGTAATGAGTTGAAATTATTTTTTTGAATTATGCATTGCACTATTTTTTATCTTGATGATTTTTTATCTTTCCATTTTAAACGATGATGCATGGATTTGAAAGAAAAGGACATGCATATATGGAATCAATTAATAAGTTGAAACAAAAGGAGGAAAGAATTTTTTATTAAAAAATTTCTTTTTCTCTATCTTATTGATTTCTACCTAAGAGACCAATAAAATTATTTATGCCATTTTGAATCTCTTGAAAGAAATGTTGAGATTTTGATGATTTGGACGATTTGAATTTGAATGAGTTTTATCCAAAATCATGATCTTGATTCCATGATATTTACAAATTAAGATTTATTATGAATCAAGATTTTTTCATTAATCGATCTTATTGATTAATGAAAGAAATCAAGATTTTCTTCTTGATTAATGAAAGAAATCTAATCGATCTCATTAATCAAGATTTTCTTCTTAATGAAAGAAATCAAGATTTTCTTATTGATTAATCGATCTTATTGATTAATGAATCAAGATTTTCATACAAATCAAGATTTATTATGATCCTAAGATTTTCTTTTGATTATTTATGAGTAGGTTTTTCAAAAAGAAATCATGCCTTTTGGTATTCATATGTTCTAATCTTTCATGGTATGATTTTTATGCAATTCCTTGTATTCATGAAATGTTTATCTCATCACCCAATTATTTTCTTCTTGATATTCCTTATGTGGTGATATAAAATTATGCATGAAATACTCTTGATATTATTTTGATACATATAAATGAAAAGTTATGATCATGCATGGTAGGATGCAATTTGACAAATTAATACCATCATGATCTGAAATATTTATGATTTGGAATGATGCATGCAATACTTATGCTTTTTATTATGATAATGTATGTGATGTATTGCATATGATGTGTATCATGAATGCTTTAGATGATAAATGTTTTGATATCATGATTGATGATTTTGTTCTATGTAAGAGATTTTCGAAATTATGCATGATGAATCTTGTGATTTACGGATTATCGATTTTTACCATAATGAAAGTATCTTATTGATCATTGTCGTAATAAATCTCATACTTTCGACTTTAAACATGATACATGTTTTTATTTGACATAAATAAAAGGGGCATGCTTGAATGAAATAAATCACATGAATTGAAACAACTAAAAAAGAACATTTTTCTTGAAAATTATTTTTCTATATCTTATTGATTTTGATGAATCCATTTGTATTATTTTTATGAATCTCATGGATTAAGAAAATGATTTGAATTTAATGGGTTTTATTGAAATCATGACCTTGATTTCTCACAATTATAATTTAAATTTTCTATTGAATAAATCAAGATTGTTTTCTATTTAAAAGGAGATTTGTCGAAATGTTTCATGGTCTTTTATTATTCATGATCTTGATAATTATGTTTTGAAACTTTATGTAAATCAAGATTCTTCATCATGATTCTCTCGTTTTGTAAAAGATGAGATCTTCTATGTGAACCATAAGATTTTATATGTATGAATTGAGATTTTGTTCACCTATAATTCTTTTTGCTATTAACTAACAAGAAACTTGTTCTTGTAAACCATGATATGCTATTTGACATCTTGATAATTTATAACTTGAGTTTTCTCTTTGAATCAAGATTGTTTCCTATCATGCTTTCTATTTACAAAAGAAGAAATTTGTCAAAAATGATATATGTCTTTTGACATTCATTTTTCATCTTTGTTATTTACCCTTGTCATGATTTGAAGATTATAGTAAAAGGAAATGAATTACATGATTGTATTGTTATTCCCTTCTATTTGACAATGACATAGGGGGAGCAAATTTTGCTAGCTTGCTAGCTAGCTTACATATTTCAAGAAGAAGCAAAAGTGCTATCTTGCAAATCTCAAAAGAAGCAATATGTGCCAAGTTACACATTTCAAAAAGAGGCAAAATAGTCCATCTTGCACATCTTTTTGCTAACTTTTTATGTGTAAAAGTTGATAACTTGCATACTATAAATTTGCATACCAAAAATGCAATCTTGCCTACCTCAAGATACAATACATGCTAACTTGCACTTTGCAATGGAAGCAAAATTGCTAGCTCAAACATTACAAAAGAAGTAAAAATTTGCTAGCTTGTAACATGTATATTTCAAGAAGCAAGAGTTGCGTTCTTGATCATCTCTAATTTGAAAGCTAGCATGATGTAGAACTTGCTATCTTGAACATTACAAAGAAATGCCATCTTGCACATTGCAAAGAAAAGCAAATATGCTAACTTGCACTTTGCAATTGAAGCAAAATTGCTAGCTCAAACATTGCAAAGGAAGCAAAAATTTGCTAGCTTGCAACTTCCATATTTCAAGAAGCAAGAGTTGCGTTCTTGAACATCTCTAATTTGCTAGCTAGCATGATGTAGAACTTGCTATCTTGAACATTACAAAGAAATGCTATCTTGCACATTGCAAAGAAAATCAAATATGCCAACTTGTACATCTTTAAATTTGCTTGCTTGTATGTTGTAAAACTTTCATATCTACTATCACGCCCCCTCGAATTTAATTTTAATTCAGGAGGTGTGAACCTAACTCAAAATTGATAATATTATAATTCAACAAATTATCCAGGATCCAATCATACATTTGATGTCACTAAGAAAAACATTCAAGTCATTCACCTCTATAATCCACAATTCACAAAACCTGTGCAGTTTATAATCATACATCATGTCACTGTTGAATCTCGTATTTTGATGATGAAACCAATTGATAATTGTGTTTATGCTTTAATCTGTGTTTTGAGTGACGCAGGATGCTTCGATTAGGATGAGACAATTAAAGCAGGAAAAATCATGTTGTATCGGAGGAACATGTCAGAAGATTGGACGTTAGGCCGATGGATTGGTCGACGTATCGATAGAAGGCTTCGGGCCATGGACTTGGGCATCAGGCCAAGAAGAGCGGGTATTGTGCCAAGGACATCAGATTTGCAGAGTCAACTGGCCGATTGGACAATAGGCCGCAGGAGAGGACGATGCTCCGAAGAATCGGACGAAGTGTCGAGGGACCAATGACATGCCGGACAGCTTAGTTAATTGCTTAGGATTAATTGTCTCGATCAAAGTTTTGTTTTAAGTGTTCAGGATTAACTATGATGAAAGAAAGACATGCAGCAGGAGTTACGCTGGAGTCAAGACTATGATCACGTTGGGAGTTCGAGAGCTCGACGTAAGTCCAGACGATCGTCGAAGGTTCTACGGGAACAAATCCGAGAAGTCCAAGAACTTGCCAAAAGAAGCTCGTCGGAACTTGCTAAGTGGATCGTCGCAAGTCCAGGAGTTTGTCGAAAGTCCGTCGGAGCATCGCCGAGGGTTCATCGGATGATCGACGGAAGCTCGCCGGAAGAAGCGATTGACGCACTGGAGCAAGTTTTAGTAAATGTCTTAAGAAATTCGTAGTTAGCATGATGATTAAGTTAGAAATGGGAGGTGATCCCATTAACTTAATCTTGGGGCAATTGGGCCTTTAACAGACCCAAATTGGGCCGAATGGATCAGCCCATTCGGATCCAGATTACTTGGCCAGAGGTGGCATCGCCTGGGTCGGCGGTGGCACAGCCCAGGGCTCAGTCTCCGAGCTCTAGCTAAGCGGTGCAACTGTCTCTGACAGAGGTGCAATCGCCTAAGATCGGTCTTCGAGCTCTAGCAGGAGGTGCAACTACCCTTGACAAGCGGTGGCACCGCCCAGAGGCTCAGTCTTCGAGCTCTGCCAAGCGGTGCAACCGCCCCAATCAGGCGGTGCAACTGCCATACCCCGGAATTCCGAGAGATGACAGTTTTGAGCTCGGAATTCAAACTGGTTTGGGGCCTATAAACACCCCACCCTTTCAGCAATGAAAGGGCAACCAGAAACCACCGAAATCCTGATCTTACTCTGTGATTTTTAGAGCTAAAAAGTGTTATATGAGTTAAAAGTTCTCCTTCCTCTTTTCTTCCAAGTTTTGATCTGTCAAGAGAGGAAAGAAAATTCTGTAAGGGTTGCCTCCTAAGCCCGTCAAAAGGAGTGAAAATGTAAAAAGGTGGTTGGCCTTCGCCTATTGAAGGAAGGCCTCTAGTGGACATCGGTGACCTCGTCGGTGGAGGAAGCCAAAAGTGGATGTAGGTCAAGATTGACCGAACCACTCTAAATCTCGGTTTGCATTTACTTTGAGCATATTATTTTTATTGCAAACCTCCTCAATAGCTTACTGCCTTCTGCACATTTACAATCGTGTTTCAAAGTTCACTATTTTCTGAATCGGCGTTTAGACATAAATCAGTTTTATCGTATGAACATCATATTTCAGTTTATGCTTACATTCTAATTTTCATCATAACTGCAAACTACCTTCATAGACTTGCTTTAACTGCATTTTGCTTGATCACAAGTTAAATTGATTTACGAATCGGCATTTCTACCGAAATCGCTCTTATCGTACGAACGCAGTTTTAATCGTCGAAAGTTTTCCGCTGCATTAATTCACCCCCCCCTCTTAGTGCTTTTGATCCTAACAATTGGTATCAGAGCCCGGTATTTCTCATTTTGGATTTACACCCGAGAGAATTGGCTCTTCATAGTTTAAAGAGGGTTTTTCGGTTGTTCGTTCACCGTTATTTAACAGATTGGACTACACTTATTGGAAAACTCGAATGAGAGTTTTCTTGATTTCTATGAATTTGGATTTATGAAATATTGTTGAAAACGGTTTTTAACTTCCCTCGAAACCGATGAACGAATGGTCGGATTTGGAGAAGAAGTATTTTTCTTTAAACGCAAAGGCTGTGAATGCCTTATTTTACACTTTGGACAAAAATGAGTTCATTCGGGTTTCTTTGTGCGAAACGACTTTTGACATATGGCACACTCTTGAAATTACACACGAAGGCACTTCTAGAGTTAAAGATTCGAAAATCAACTTTTAATGCATGATTTCAAGCTTTTTTAAATGAAGCCAAGTGAAACCATTAGTGACAATGTACACCCATTTTACAGATGTCGTCAATGGTTTAAGAGCTCTTGGAAAATGTTTTTCGGATTTTGAACTCGTAAACAAGATTTTACGTTCTCTTTCTAAGAAGTAGGATTCAAAAGTTACTGCAATATAAGAAGCTAAAAATCTAAACAACTTACCACTTGATGAACTAATTAGTTCGTTGATGACATATGAAATGGTGCACAATGCATATGATGAACATGATGAACAAAACAACCTTCCAAAGAATAGGAATGATTTGGAACCCTGAACAAATGAATACCACTTGAGCGATGACTCAAGTGATGAGGACAATGATGAACTTGAACTTCGAACACTAAATCTTAATAAGTTTATTAAACAAAAATCTAAAATAAACAATGAACTTGAACGGAGGAAGATGCCAAAGAAGAAGAACACAAAGTGGGATGAATCGAGCTCCTCCGAAGACGAGGAGAAAATCAAGAAAGGCGAGGTGGCAAACTACGGCTTAACCGCTTTCAATGATAAGGTAATCGAAATCCCCCTGATTTATTTTGAAATTACACGATGCTTTCATGATGTATTTTCTTTTTTAATCTAGAATTAATTTTCTTAAAAAGTACATATTTAAAAATAAAAATACAAAAATTATGATCATGCTAGTAATTTCGAAAATGATAATATTACATATTTTATGATAAACAAACAAAATGATTTTGATTGAAAATATGAAATCATGGTTAAGAAGTAATAATGTGTATCATGTTTGATTAACATTGTTGAATAAAATCATGTTTGATTTAAAGTAATGCATAATAATGTAATGAAAATATTAAATATTTTTGATACAATGATTGATAATTTTATGCATGAGATTTTAAGTTATACATGATGATAAGCATGTGTTAGTTTCATGATTGTATTTGAAAAACATATGGCAAAACCATGTCCGAATGCATGAAAGTGTTAAATTTTATTTTCGGATTTTCTTGACTATAACAATTCATTTTTGAGAATCTATTGATCTTGATGGTTTTATGACAAAATTCATTTTTCGATCCTAAATGTTGATGCATGTTTTTATTTAACATAAATAAAAAAGCATGCTAACATGAAATCAAATACTTAAAAAAAAGGGAGAAAATATATTATCAATGAAATCATGAATCTACCTATGTTATGAATTTTGTGAACCATAAAAGTAATTTTGATGATTTAAATTTGAAATGAGTTTTATCAAAATCATGATATTGATTTCTTGGAATAACATGAGATTACCTTTGATGATCATTTTGATTCATGGAATTTTGGATTCATGACTTGGTCTTACATTTATTTATGAGATGGTTGAAATCTTCCTACCTTTGAATTCTTCCCTTCTCCTTTCAATTTTTGAATTTATGCATGTTATATGTTGAAGATTTAAAACCATGTTTTGGTATCATGCATATCTAAGAAATATTGATATGACAAATTGAATGAGTTGAAAATGAATGATGATTTTTCTCTTGAATATAACTTATGAAATTTTTTATATAAATCATCATTTTGATTTCTCGACATTCGATACATGAGATTTTATTATAAATCAAAATTTCTCATTAATCGATCTTCTACGATTTTACTTGATATTCTCTTGAGAGGAGATTTTCTAAATGAATCATGATATTTCCTTGTGAGTTCTTGGAGTTATTACATGATTTTCTTTTAAAACAAGATCTCTTCTTTGTACCCCTATGATTTTTCTTGATATTTTATTTAAAGAAGATATTTACTATATGAATAATGTCTTTTGGTATTCAAATTATTTTATCCTTCATGACATGATTTCTTTGTATTTATGACTTGCATGGCTTGAAATGTTTTGGTATGATGCATGCAATGATGAAATATTCATGAAGTTAAAATGATGTATGCAATACTTATGATAATGATGTAGATGATATATTTATTGCATATGATGTGTATCATGAATGCTTTAAATGATGAATGTTTGGTATCATGATCAACATGTTGATAAATGCTTAAAAATTTTAATATTTGAGTATCATGTATGATATGCCTATTAATGATGATTGATTTATTTTTCGGTATCGTGCATGAAAAATAAGGTTTTTGAAATTGTGTATGTTTTAATTTGAATATATAATGATGCACAAATAAGATTGATACTTACCTTTGTCATAATATGAAAATTGATATAAGGGTCTTCCCTTCTTTTTGATAATAACAAAGGGGGAGCAAGAATTTCTAGTATGGACATCATGAAAAGAGGAAAATTAGCTAGCTTGTACGATTCATGATGAAAGCAAAAATTGTACTTCTCGAAAGAGAAGATGCAAATGTAACATTTGCCAAATTGTTTGCTTGCCTCATGTAAAACATTATCTGTTGCTAGTTTGGCATTTTGCTAGCTTGCACTTTGTAAAGAAAGCAAAACTGACACTTCTCAAAAGAGAAGAAAGAGCTTGTTATCTTGAACATCACAAGCTTGCCTATCTTAAGAAACAAAAATTGCAAAAGTGCTATCTTGCCTATCTCAAGAAGCAAAACTTGCAACTTGCACATTGCAATAGGAAGCAAGAATCATGAGCTTACACAAGAAAGCTATCATGCATTTGCTTTCAAAATTTTTTCTAGCTTGTATATTGTAAAACTTACATATCGTAAAAATTGCTAGCTTGTAGTCTAAAGAGAAGCAAAAAGTTGCTATCTCAAAAGAAGCAAATGTGCTATCTTGCCTATCTCAAGAGGCAAAAATGCTAACTTGCACATATAGCAAAACTTGACAAATTTGCATATTTCAAGAAGCAAGAGTTGCTTTCTTGAACATCTCAAAACTGCTAGCTTGCATGTTCTAAAATATTATAAAATTTGCTAGCTTGATGTTGTGGAACTTGCTATCTTACTACCTTGCATATCTATGATGATAGCAAAATTGCATGAGGATACTATGTTTTTCATGCAATGAGTTGAACTTATATAACAAACACAAAGAATAGTTGTACTTCTCCTTTTTGTTGATGACAAAGGGGGAGAAGTATGTTGATGACATGACATGTTATGCATAAGTTTATGCATATGTTCATGATGACATGTTGCAAGTATTCATGATGAATATTACAATGATTTAAATTCAGTTTGAATTCTAGGTTCTATCAATATGGCATATTGATAGGGGGAGTTTGTTTAAACTCCGAGAGTTAAGTTTAACTTCGTCATCAATTGGTTGTCATCATCAAAAATCGAAAGATTGTTGAATCTCGTATTTTGATGATGAAACCAAATGATAATTGTGTTTATGTTTTAATCTGCATTTTTAGTGACGTAGGATGCTTCGATCAGGATGAGACAATTAAAGTAGGAAAAATCATGTTGTGCTGGAGGAACATGTCAGAAGATTGGACGTCGGGCCAATGGATCGGTCGACGTATCGATAGAAGTCTTCGAGCCATGGACTTGGGCATCGGGCCAAGAAGAGCGGGTATTGCGCCAAGGATATCAGAGTTACGGAGTTAACTGGCCGATTAGGCAATAGGCCATAGGAGAGGACGATGCGCCGAAGAATCAGACGAAGTGTCGAGGGACCAATGACATGCTGGACAACTTAGTTAATTGCTTAGGATTAATTATCTCGATCGAAGTTTTATTTTAAGTGTGCAGGATTAACAATGATGAAAGAAAGACATGCAGCGGGAGTTACGTCGGAGTCAAGACTATGATCACGTTGGGAGTTCGAGAGCTCGACGGAAGTCCGGACGGTCGTTGAAGGTTCTGCGGGAACAAATCCGAGAAGTCTAGGAGCTTGCCAAAAGAAGCTCGTCGGAACTTGCCAAGTGGATCGTCGCAAGTCTAGGAGTTTGCCGGAAGCCCGTCGGAGCATTGTCGAGGGTTTATCGGATGATCAATGGAAGCTCGCCGGAAGAAGAGATTGTTGCACCAGAGCAAGTTGCAGTAAATTTCTTAAGAAATTCGTAGTTAGCATGATGATTAAGTTAGAAATGGGAGGTGATCCCATTATCTTAATCTTGGGGCAATTGGGCCCTTGACAGACCCAAATTGGGTCGAATGGATCAGCCCATTCGGACCCAGATTACTTGGCCAGAGGTGGCACCACTTGGGTCGGCGGTGGCACCGCCTAGGGCTCAGTCTCTGAGCTCTGGCTGGGCGGTGCAACTACCTCTGACAAAGGTGCAACCGCCCTTGACAATCGGTGGCACCACCCAGAGGCTCAGTCTTTAAGCTCTGTCAGGCGGTGCAACCGCTAGACCCCGGAATTCCGGGAGATGATAGTTTTGAGCTCAAAATTCAAACTGGTTTGGGGCCTATAAATACCCCACCCTTTTAGCAATGAAAGGGCAACCAAAAACCACCGAAATTCTGATCTTACTCTGTGATTTTTAGAGCTCAAAAGTGTTATATGAGTTAAAAGTTCTCCTTCCTCTTTTCTTCCAAGTTTTGATTTGTCAGGAGAGGAAAGAAAATTCTGTAAGGGTTGTCTCTTAAGCCCGTCAAAAGGAGTGAAACTGTAAAAAGGTGGTTGGCCTTCGCCTATTGAAGGAACGCCTCTAGTGGACGTCGGTGACCTTGTCGGTGGAAGAAACCAAAAGTGGATGTAGGTCAAGATTGACCGAACCACTCTAAATCTCGGTTTGCATTTACTTTGAGCATATTATTTTTAATGCAAACCTCCTCAATAGCTTACTGCCTTCTGCACATTTACGATCGTGTTTCAAAGTTCAGTATTTTCCGAATCGGCGTTTAGACGTAAATCAGTTTTATTGTACGAACATCATATTTCAGTTTAGCTTGCATTCTAATTTTCATCATAACTGCAAACTGCCTTCATAGACTTGCTTTAACTGCATCTTGCTTGATCACAAGTTAAAGTAATTTACGAATCGGCTTTTCTACCGAAATTGCTCTTATCGTACGAACGCAGTTTTAATCATCGAAAGTTTTCCACTGCACTAATTCATCCCCCCCCCTCTTAGTGCTCTTGATCCTAACAGTCACTAGATGATTCTTAAAATCTAAAAGCAATTTAACTAAATCATAACCATATCATAAATTCATAGTTATGAGAATCTATACAATTACAAAACCAACATGTACCACATGTTTATATCATTTATTACATAATTTTAACTTAATATTCCCAAAATCCTAACATGAGAGGTACTTTTCAAATATTTATAGGATACATCAATATTTATAGGATACACACAAAAGGAACTTATACAACATCAACATATCAAGTACGAATGATTTGCCCCAAAATCTTCTAGCTTCCCACTGCCTCAACCCAAACTACATACTTTAGTGAGCGATAAGCTATCCTGAAAAATTTATATATCAACGGGGTGAGCATATAAAGCTTAGCAAGTGACTAACATATCCATAGCAAAGAGGACAGTTTTTCAAACAAATAAGGTATCAAAAATACAAAGCAGAGATACAAGATGAAACAGAAGCATGTGTTGTTTGAATGCAGAATTATGATGTCATTTTGTTCGAAGCATGTTTTGTTCATATAATTGAGGAAGGGTAATTGGAGCATATCATTGACATAAGGAGCATATCCATGGTATATGGTAATTTCAAGGTATAACAAAGACTTATAACATTTCAGAAACATATCAAAGAACAAAACATGAATAGAAGTTCAAATGTCACATGACGATGCATTCATTTCATTCTTATCCAAAGCATGTATAGAAACATAGTCAAAGCTTTAGATATCATATCAAACACATAGAAGGTGAAGTGGGATCATAACATAATATGGTCCATCCATTTCTGAATGACCACCAAACATAAGTCTCCCACTTCTAGGAACTCCATCCACCCACATTTGAGTAAAGTCATAGGGGGCCAGTAGAGCATCACAGGCTCTAAGCATAACTCCCTTTACTATTTCTAGCAAAGGTTTACATTTATCCCACAAACACAAGAGTACAAAGGGACAGTATGAATAATGAAATTAGCATATATCGGAAGCACATGCGGAATAACGAAATGTACATATGCCTTTCGAGTCAATACGATACAAACATAATCTTTCACAAATGTATTCAGATTTGAAAGGAAACAAAAGCAAGAGTATACAAGGATTTCAAGAAATCATATATAGCTTAATTGAAATAAGAAAGTTAGATAAATTCAATGTCCAAAGAAATGAAACTGTAAGAGGCACATATCGAAAGTAAATGCGGAACAATGGGATGCATGTGCCAAATCATTACGATGCAAACATGAACTTTAGATGATAGCTACAGATGTACAAATAAATAAAGGACAAAAGTATATAGAAATTTATGGTAATAATGTAAAGCTTAACTGATGTAAGAGTTTTTGCCAAAATCGATTTCCAAATTGAAGAAACATGAAAAGATGAAATCGACCAAAGCTCGATTCTGGCAGAATTTGATAGGAACATTGTATGAACTATTTGGATAACCAATTATACTCCAATTTATAAAAAATAGATGTCATTAGAAAGATTTTTCAATCTAGTTTTAGACAAATTAAATTTTACAAGAATTGGAATTTAAAACAGGGAGTTGCAGATAATTTCGTAGCTAAAGATCTGAAAATATTAGCTTTGTTTTATTGAATCCATAGGGTCGATGAATACAGATATTTCGGTTAGCAATTGTACTCCAAAAATTTCAAATCACATGTATATAGAAAGAATTTTGAGTCTAGCTTCGAATAAATCATATTTTGTATGAATCTGAGTTCACAACAAAAAGTTAGCAGTTAAGCAACAAGAGGTCAGAAATTTCAGTCCCTGTTTTGCAGAATCTGTAGGGTTAATTTAAATAGAAGTCTTAGTAGGCATTTAAACTTGATATCATTCAATCTTAGTATCAAAATAAATATTTTTTTGTCTACTTTCAAATGGAATAGGTTTTGTCTAAATCAGAGTTTATTACAAAATGATATGACCGAAACATTGCATAGAGGTCAGATTACCAAAAAATTACAGATTCATGGCTTTGTATCAAAACGAAAGAAGGTCTAGTTCTCAGTTGAAATCTCTCAAATTTTGCAGAATAAAAATGGAAACAGAGATTAAGGTTACTATGGGACAGGGTTAGAACACTTGCTTTAAAATTATTTGAATTCCAAATGTGGGAAAATTGATGAAAAACCTTAAGCTCTTCTTCTTCTTCTTCTTCTTCTTCTTCTTCTTCTTCTTCTTCTTCCCTTCTCTTCTCTTCTCTTCTCTTCTCTTCTCTTCTCATACTCACATTGGCTGCAACTCTTCAGGTTTGTTTTCTTTAACCTTTCATCTAATTCTTTTTTTTTTTGTTGGGTTTTGGCTAATGCAAAAGTTGCAAGGTGTCATGCATGCATGAAAGGGGCTAGGTGTCATCTTTAGAGTAAACATAAGTGGCACCATTAGGTTAGCTAGTGACACATGTCCACTATTTTTTTTTTTAACTTAAATCAGAATCTTTCATAAATTATATCAAACTTCTAATATTTATTCTTAGGTCCCTAGCCATAAACTTTTAATATAATATTATTTAATATAAAATAATTATTAAATAATCCTTTTTTTTACAAACAAACCTTTTACTAAATTTTAAAAAATGGGGAATATTACATCTATAACTTTATAGCTTGAATGTTCTAAGCATGATGTAACACTTGCTAAATTTTCAAGCTTACAACTTGTATGATGATAAAAATTGATATTATGTTTTTCATGAAATAAGTTGAACTTGTATATCACAAATACTTGATTGTGCTACATCTCCTTTTTATTGATGACAAAGGGGGAGAAGTATATTGATTATATGTAATAATTTTATCATGACATGTTGCTTGGATTTTTGAATCTAAGAGTTTATATTAATATGGTATATTGATAGGGGGAGTTTGTTTAAACTCTAGGAGTTAAGATTAACTCCATCGTCGATTGGTTGTCATCATCAAAAAGGGGAAGATTGTTAAATCTCGGATTTTGATAATGAAACCAATCAATATGTGTTTCTATTTTAATCTATATTTTTGAGTGACACAGAATGCTTCGATTAGGATGAGACAATTATAGCAAGAAATTCATGTTGTGCCAAAGGAACAAGTAAGAAGATTGGACGTCGGACCAGTGGATCGGTCGACGTATCGACAGAAGGCTTCGGGCTGTGGATTCGAGCATCGGGCCAAGAAGAGTGGAGATTATGCCAAGGATATCAGAGTTGCAGAGTCAACTGGCCGATTAGGCAATAGGTCGTAAGAAAGGACGATGTGCTGAAGAATCGGACGAAGCGTCGAGGGACCAATGACATGCCGGACAACTTGATTAATTGCTTAGGATTAATTGTCTCGATCGAAGTTTTATTTTAAGTGTGCAGGATTAACTATGATAGTTGAAGATAAAAAGCAAGTCTACCGTAGTCAAGTTTGATGGGTGTTCGAGAGTCCGTCGAGAGTCTGAAGATTCATCGGATGTGTTGCCGAAACTAACCGAGAAGAAATCGAGGACTTGTCGAAGTTTTCGGAAGTCTGCAGGAGAGATCGTTGGAGGTTTGCGGAGATCACCAAGAAGGTTCGACTACTTGCCAAAGACTCGTTGAACTCGCCACAAGACCAGGAGCCTGCTGGAAGTCCGCCGGAAGAAATCCAAGGGTGTATCAGAAGTCCACCGGAAGTTCACCGAAAAGCTCGTCGGAAGAAACTCGACATTGCCGGTTAAAAACTTGCTTAGGACTATGTCTTAATTTTATAGTTTACATGTAATTAGGGTTAGGATTAAGGGTTAATCCTATAACCTAGTTAGGGGCTAATTGGGCCCAAGTTAGGACTTGTTTGGGCCAAGTTTGGAGCCTAACCATTGAGCTGAAATAGTCTAGGCGGTGGCACCGCTAGATTGGGTGGTGGCACTGCCCAGAACCCGAGAGTTCCGACGGTGGCACCACTAGTAAATTGCTAGAATGGGTGGTGGCACCACCGAGTACCTGAGTGGTCCGGCTTTTGCACCGTCGGATTGGGCAGTGGCACCGTTAGTACATTGTCAGTGTCAGACATTGACAGGCGGTGGCATCGCCACTGATAGGCAGTGGCACCGGCAGTAGCGGGAACCCAAAAGTAATTCAAATTTAGAGCCCAAATTTGAATCCTTTTGGGGCCTATAAATACCCCTTAATTCTCAGTAGAGAGAATAACTTTTAAGAAGTTAGAAATTGAGAAAAGCTTTAACAAAAGTCTTGTTTTTAATAGCTTAAGTGTTTACCTCCCTCTTTCACTTTGAAAAATCTGTGAGAGTGTGAACCACTTGTAAAAAGGTTGTTAGAGGGGAATTTGGTCCTTCCCTTTCAAAGTGATTTTCTAGTGAAAGTTGAGAGCCTCATCAAAGAAGGCTTCGCAAGTGGATATAGGTCATTTGACCGAACTACTTTAAATTATTATGTTCCTTGAATGTGTGAGTGTTTAACTTTCTAAAACCTTTATTTACTTAGCAGCAAGCTCTTAGTTTTTATCTCCTTACTCTACTCGAGCTACTTTTACTAAGTCATTCTTTGTCGAATCGAAATCACTACACATTTATGAAATCATTTTCAAACTTACGAGTTTTTTAATCCGTGTGGCATCCCCCCCCCCCCCCTCTTAGTGCCGCTTGGATCCTAACATGATCTTCGCCAATTAAAGGAAGATCGATAGTGGATGCCAGTGGCCTTGACGGAAGAGGAATCGACGGAATGGATGTAGGTCATGATGACCAAACCTCTATAAAAATCCAGTTTGTCTTTTCTTTTGTACAATTTATCTTATTGTAAATCTCCTTACTTGCTTACTGCTTTCATCATGTTTACGAATATGCTTTCAAGTTGAGCAAGTTTCCGAAATTGATTTTATCGTGCGAAACAAAAGAAATTTTCAGAACCGACGTGGTTCTTACTACTGCACTAATTCACCTCCCTCCCCTCTTAGTGCCAACTCATTCCTAATAGTTGGTATCAGAGTCTCAAATTTCTCATTTGGTTTAACACATAAGAGAAATGACTCTTTTCGGCTTTCAATAGGGTCACTTTCTCATTCGTCCTCCCTTGTTCAATGGAACGGACTACATATATTGGAAAACTCGAATGATAGTTTTCTTACTTTCCTTAAATTTAAATTTATGGAATATTATTGAAAACGGTTTTTGAATGTTTTCTACTCTAATGAAAGAATATAATGATTTGGAGAAGAAAATGTTTTACTTAAATGCTAGAGCTATGAACGCTCTATTTTGCGCTTTGGATAAAATTGAGTTTAATCATGTTTCTATGTGCGAAACGACTTTCGATATTTGAGACACTCTTGAAATCACACGTGAAGGCACTACTAGAGTTAAAGATTTTAAAGTCAATCTTTTAATGCATGATTTTGAATTTTTTCGAATGAAGCCAAGCGAAACCGTTGTTGACATGTACACCCGTTTTATGGATGTCGTCAATGATTTAAAAGCTCTTGGCAAATGCTTTTCTAATTTTGAACTCATTAGCGATATTTTATGATCACTTTCTAAAAATTAGGATTAAAAAATAATAGCTATTCAAGAATCAAAAAATTTGAATACTTTTTTGATCGAAGAACTTATCGAGTCTCTAATGACCTATGAAATGACGTACAATGCATGTGAAGAACTTGAGAACCACCTTCTAAAGAACAGGAAGGATTTCAGACTAAGAACAATTGAAGACCACTCGAGCATAAGCTCAAGTGATGGTGAACTTGAACTCACTATGAAATTTAAAAAGTTCATGAAACAAAAATTAAAGAACAAAAAGAATGCAACTACTTACTATGAACACAAGAAAAGGGAAAAACTTTAGGATGAATCGAGCTCCTCTGAAGATGAGGAGAAAATCAACAAAGGTGAGGTGGCAAACTACGCCTTAATGGCTTTTAACGATGAGGTAAACGAAACTCCCTTAATTTATTTTGAAATTACATGATGCTTTTAATGAGTTATTTTTAATTTAGTTTAATTATTTTTCTTGAAAATTGCATGGTTAATAATATAATGAAAATGCTAAAAAATTATGATCATGTTTATCATTCTAGTAATTTTGAAAATGATCATGAAAATTATGTTTTATGATAAATGAACAAAAATGTTAGACTTAAATCTAAAACTTAAGATAAATCCTATATAGGATTTAAGAAGTAATAATGTATATCTTGATGATTTTTTATTTTGTTTGAAAATGCCTTATGCTCAATGAAACCATGATTGATGAATATGCTTTATGTTTAATGATTTCTTTGACTTATAGTCTTATCATGATGAATATTTTAAAAATAAATATTTGTATCATACTTGATGATTTTTATGCATAAGGACTTGAAGTAATGATTTGAAATTATATGTTACACTTTTTGATCTTGATAATTTTTTTATCTTTCCATTTTAAACATTGATGCATGGTTTTGACATAAGAACAAATATTTGGGCATGCTAATATAAAGTCAATCACACAAATTAAAACTAAAAAGGTTTAGATATTTTTAAGAATCATTCAACATTATGTTTACCGAAACCATGCTTGATGTCTTAATAAAAATGTAATGATGATTTGAAAGCATGCTTAACGAGTTTATATTTAGAACTTATGCATGATAATTTTTGCAATCTTTTGAAAGTTCTTTTTTTGTGTTAATGAATGATGCATGAATTTAGCATAAAAGAAAAGAAAATTAATGTATGAAATCATTCAACAAGTTGAAACAAAAAGAGGAAATGTTGAGATTTTTCACTACCTTTTTAATCCCTACCTTATCGATTTTTCACTATGAGATTAATAAAATTATTTATGCTATTTTGAATCTCTTAAAAGTAATGTTGAGATTTTGATGATTTGGATGATCTGAATTTGAATAAGTTTTATCAAAATCATGATATTGGTTTATTAGAATTACTTGAGATATATTTTTTTTAATCAAGATCTTTTCTTTGTACTCCTACGATTTTTCTTTGTATTTTACTAAAGAGAAAAATTTCCTAAATGAATCATGATTTTTCGGAATTACAATTTTTATGATTCATAATGAATTGAGAGATTTTATATGCATGAATTAATATCTTATTCACCTATAAGATTGAATGAATTTTATCTATATCATGATTTCCTAAGAGGAGATTTGTTAAAATGGATCATGGTTTCTCTTGATTTCTTGAATTTTAGACTTGATCTTTCTTTTTTGATGATTGAAATAATGATTGAAACATTGATTATATGAATGCATGAAATACTCATGATATTGTTTTGATACTCTAAAATGATATATATTTACTAGGTTATGAGTTTCATGTATGATATGATAATTGATTAATTTTTAGTATCATGCATAGAGTAAGGATGATATGTAAAGTTTTAAAATTGTGCATATTGTAAATTGAAACTATAATGATACACAAACATATTGAAATAATGATTGAAATATTAATGTAATTATGAATGATGATTTGATATTATGCATGCAATACTTCAACTTATGATAATGATACATGCAATGATAAAATATTCATGATGAAAAATTATTTTGACATTCATAACTTGATTTTTCATATTTGATTATTCATCCTTTGTCATAATTTAAAAATTATTGTAAAGGAAAAAAGAGATACGAAATTGTATTCTTCCCTTCTTTTTGACAATGACAAAAGGGGAGATAGCTAGCTTGCTAGCTAGCTTGCAAAAGTCAAGAAGATACAAAAACTTGCTTGCTTGCTTGCACATCTAAAGAGAAGATGCAAACGAACTTTATGTAGCTTGCTTCATGTAAAACATTGTATCTTGCTAGCTTGTTATCTTGTATTATTTTTCAAAAACTTACAAGCCGTCATACTTCAAAGAGAAGTAATACTTGCTAAATTACTAGCTTGATTGTTGTAAAATAATATAAAATTTTGCTAGCTTGCACTTTGCAAAGGAAGAAAAAATGACACTTCTCAAAAGAGAAGAAAGAGCTTGCTATCTTGAAAATCACTATCTTGCCTATCTCAAGAAGCAAAACTTGCAACATGCACATTACAATAGGAAGCAAGAATCGCTAGCTTACACACTTCAACAAGAAAGCTATCTTGTATTTGCTTTCGAAATTTTTGCTAGCTTGTATATTGTAAACTTGCTATCTTACTACCTTGCATATCTAAAACTTGATAGCTTGCATGATGTACCACTTGCTAAATTTTCTAACTTACAAATTGCATGATGATAAAACTTGATATTATGTTTTTCATGCAATGATCTAAACTTATATCTCAAACACTTGATAGTTGGAACTTTTCCTTTTTGTTATTGACAAAGGGGGAGAAGTGTAACATCCCCATTTTTAAAAATTTAGTAAATGCTTGTTTGTAAATAAGAGGATTATTTAATATTTTTATATTAAAAAAAATTATATTAAAAGATTATGGCTAGGGACCTAAGAGTAAATATTAGAAATTTGATATGATTTATGAAAGATTCAGATTTAAGTTAAAAAAAAAAATAGTGGACATGTGTCGCTGGCTAATCTAAGGTTTGTGCCACTTATGTTTACTCTAAAGATGACACCTAGCCCCTTTCATGCATGCAAGACACCTTGCAACTTTTATATTAGCCAAAACCCAAATAACTAAATGAAAGGTTAAAGAAAGCAAAATGAGCTGCAGCCAACGTGAGTTTGAGAAGAGAAGAAAAAGAAGAAGAAGAAGAAGAAGAAGAAGAAGAAGAAGAAGAAGAAGAAGAAGAAGAAAAAGAAGAGCTTGAGGTTTTTCATCAATTTTCCCACATTTGGGATTCAAACTATTTGAAGGCACGTGTTCTAACCCCATCCCATAGTAATCCTAATCTTTGTTTTCATTTTAATTCTACATAAATTTGAAAGATTTGAGCTAAGAACCATATATTTCTTTCATTTTGATACAAAGCTATGAATCTATAATTTTTTCGGTAATCTGACCTCTATGCATTGTTTCGGACCTAACTTTTAGTTCTAAACTCTTAATTAGGCAAAGTCTAATTCATTTGAAAGTAGACTCAAAGATGTTTATTTTGACACCTAGTTTAACTGATTTGGAGTTTAAATACTTACTCAGACTTCTATTTTAATTAACCCTATAGATTCTGAGAAATAGGGACTGTAATTTTTGATCTCTTGTTGTTTTACTGCTTATAACTTTATTCTGGGAACTCAGATTTATGCAAAGTATGATTTGTTCGAAGCTATACTCAAAATTCTTTCTATATATATCTGATTTTAATTTTTGGAATAAAATACAAACTGAAAACATCTATTTTCATCGAACCTATGGATTCAGTAAAACAAAGATGATATTTTCAGACCTTTCGCTACAAAATTAATTGTAACTCCTTATAGCTAACTCCAATTCATGCAAAACTTGATTTACCTAAAACTAGATTGACACATATTTCAATAATTTGTATAAATTGGAGTATAATTGGTTATCTAAATAATTGATAGAATGTGCCTCTCAAATTCTGCTAGAATCAAGCTTTGGTTGATTTTGCCTCTTTTTGTTTCTTCTCTTTGGAAATCAATTTCAGCAAAAACCCTTACTTCAGTTGAGCTTTACATTATTGCCTTACATTTCTGTATACTTTTATCCTTTATTTATTTACACATCTGATTTTATTATGCAAAGTTCATGTTTATAACGTAATATTTCGTATTAGGTACATGCATTCCATTGTTCCGCATGTGTTTCGCCTTAAATTCGTCTCTTCTTGTTTCTTTTCTTTGAAAATCAATTTCAACAAAAACCCATATTTCATTTGAGCTTTACATTACTGCTTTAAATTCTAGTATACTCTTGTCCTATAATTATTTGTGTACCTAATTTCATTATGTAAAATTCATATTTGTATCGCAATGTTTCATATAGGCACATGCATTCTGTTGTTCCGCATGTATTTCTGATATGTCCCAATTTTATTATTCACTATCCTTTTGTACTCCGGTGTTTGTGCGATAAATATAAAACTTTGCTAGAAATGATAAAGGGAGTTATGCTTAGAGCCCGCGATGCTCTGTCGGCCCCCTATGACTTCACTAAAACGTCAGTGGATGGAGCTCCCAAACATGGGAGACTTATGTTTGATGGTCATTCAGAAATGAATGGACCATATTATGTTATGATTCCACTTCACATTCTATGTGTTTGATATAATATCCAAAGCTTTGGCTATGTTTCTATGCATGCTTTGGATAAGAATGAAATGAATGCAACGTCATATGACATTTGAGCTTCTATTCATGTTTTGTTCTTTGATATGTTTCCGAAATATTATATGTCTTTGGTATGCCTTGAAATATACCATATGCCATTGATATGCTCCATATTCCAATGATATACTCTAAATACTTTTCCTCGATTATATGAATAAAACATGCTTCGAACGAAACGACATCGTAATTCTACATTCAAATAAAACATGCTTCGAACTTTGTATTTTGATATCTCATTTGTTTGAAAATTGTCCTATTTGCTATGGATATGTTAGTCATTTGCTACACTTTATATGCTCACCCCATTGCTATATAAATTTTTCAGAATAACTTATCGCTCACTAAAATTTGTAATTTGGGTTGAGGTAGTGGAAAGCTAGAAGATTTTGGGACAAATCTTTCGTACTTGATGATAAGTAGATGAGATTTCCTAACTGATATGTTAATAACAATCAACTACCTCTACAACTTGTTTATCTATTTATTTTCTAACATGGTATCAGAGCAGTTCCTCCTTGGCGTATCGCCGTGTGTTAGCCAAGTGGCCAAGCGGCCACAGTAACATGCTGCCTCAAGCGGAGTCACTGAAGAAGCACAAGATAGGGATTCAGAACCAGTAACGAGCATCGTCTTGGCTCTGCTCATCCACTTCTTCTCTTTCTTCATCGCCGGTCTAGCTTTTCTTTGTCGGCCTTGCTCCCTCTCCTATTTGCTGCCTACAGCAGACACTCTCCATCGTCGTCACGCAAGGAGGAAAACATTCTCTCACTGCCTCCTCAATAGCGGTGAACGGCGAACAACGGTGCCTTCCTCGCTTCCTCGCCATTCACCGCTATTGCTGTTTATCTATTTATTTTCTAACACTTGATATGTTGATGTTGTATAAGTTCCTTTTGTGTGTATCAATGACAAATCTAGATTGATGTATCTTGTAAATGTTTGAAAAGTACCTCTCATGTTAGGATTTTGGGAATGTTAAGTTAAAATTATGTAATGATATAAACATATGGTACATGTTGGTTTTGTAATTGTATAGATTCCCACAACTATAGATTTATGATGTGATTATGGTTTAATTAAGTTTCCTTTGGATTTTAAGAATCATTAAGTGACATGATGTATGATTATAAACTGCATAGGTTTTGTGAATTATGGATTATAGAGGTGATGACTTGAATGTTTTTTTCTTAGTGGCCTCAAATGTCTTATTGGATCTTGGATTATTTGTTGAATTATAATATTATCAATTTTGAGTTAGGATCATACCTCCTGAATGAGAATTAAATTTAGAAGGAATGCTAGAGGTGGTATTAGAGCATGATTTGACACTAAGATTCTTTTTTGATATCCTAGATGCACAATAAAAAAATTTGGAGGTTTAGTGACTTTTATTCATAGATTGTTCAAAAAAATTCTCTTTTGTTGTTTTTAGGAAGCGAGGATGACGAGGTCATCTGGTTCCCCTGTTGTATCTACTGTTGATCAATTGAGTAGAATTATGAGAACTCTGGAGACTATGACACAAGTGATGCAACAACAAGTCCAATAAGGAAGAAATGATAGAACGGGGACATCAAACCAAACTGGATTGGGAATTGAATAGTTTAAGAAGCTTAGTCCTCCCAGTTTTAGTGGTGAGCTTGATCCAATTGTAGCAGAACGATGGATGATGCAGATAGAGAAAATATTTAATATCTTAAATTGCCCTGAAGACCAAAAGGTTTCTCTTGTAGCCTTTATGTGGGAAGGAGAGTCTGAGCACTGGTGGAGAATGATTAAAAGGATTTCTGAAATCACACATGAGCCAATCACATGGAAGGCATTCGTAGAAAAGTTCAACAATAAATATTTTTCAGATTATATTAGAGAGCAGAGAGAATTGGAGTTCTTGGATCTCATCTAGGGAAATTTGACAGTTGCAAAGTATGAATCCAAATTCACTAAGCTCTCTAGATTTGCCACTCATATAACTGATGATAAAATTAGAAAAGCAAAAAATTTGAAAGGAGCCTAAGGCCAGCTATAAGAAGTCAGATATCAGTATTAAAACTCCAAGCTTATGCTGATGTGGTCGAAAGGGCATTGATAATTGAAAGAGACTTGGAGGAAATTCAAGAAATCAAGGACAAGAAAGATAAGAAGTTTATCAGCAAAAACAAGAGAGGGAATGAATCTGAAACAAGTTATAAGAGGGTCGAGAAGTCTAGATTTGAGAAAAAAAAATCACCACAAAGGACTCGTTCATGTGCTAAATGCGGATTAAATTATGAAACAAGTTAATGTTTTCGGACGATTGGAGCTTGTTTTACTTGCGGGAAGTTAGATCATAAAGTAAGAGATTGCCCACTAAACAAGAAGAAAGAACTATTGCCTCTTAAATCAACAGCCCATGCTAGAGTATATGATATTACTAAACAAGATTCTAGAGCCTCTAAATCAGTGGTTGAAGGTATTCTTCAAGTTTCTAAAAGAAATGCAAAAGTTTTGTTTGATCCTGGTTCCAACTTATCTTTTGTTTCACAATACTTTGCTTGTTACTTGAGCATTCAACCTCGACCCTTGGATTATATGTTGTGTAACTATTGCTATTGGGGATTCTTTGACAACAAACTTGGTTTATCCATCTTGTTTGATTTCTATCGGAGAATGTGAACTTCTTGCTGATTTGATTCTCCTAGAGATCTAGGGTTTTGATATTATACTTGGCATAGATTGGCTATCTTTCTATCATGCTAGTATTGATTGCTATACAAAAATAAATACTTTCTGCATATCAGATCAGCTTATATTTTACTTTGAGGGTATTAGGCATGATTTGCCTCCTTGCTTGATATCAGCACTTCACGCTTGTCGTTTTATGCAGAAGGGTTATTTTTGTTATATGGTGTGTGTAAAGGAGCATTCAAATCAAGAAACTTACCTAAATGAAATTACAGTGGTCAAAGAGTTCCCTGATATATTTCCAAATGACTTACCTGGTTTACCTCCAGATAGAGAGGGTGAATTTACTATTGATTTAGTCCCTGGGACAACCCAATATCTAAGAACTATAAGAACTAGAGTAATTGAAAAAGCAACTATAAGAACTATTAGACAAGGGTTTCATTCGACCTAGTGTTTCACCATGGGGTACTCCAGTGCTATTAGTTAAGAAGAAGGATGGAACATTGAGGCTTTGTATTGATTATAAACAATTGAATCAGGTGACCATCAAGAACAAGTATCCCAGAACAAGTATCCCCTACGCAGAATTGATGATTTGTTTGATCAATTGTAGGGTGCACAAGTATTCTCCAAGATTGATCTAAGGTCTGGTTACTATTAGTTGAAGATCATGAAGTAGGATATTTCAAAAATAGCTTTTAGAACTCGATATGGTCACTATGAATTCATAGTAATGCCTTTTGGTATAATTAATGCCCCTACAGCTTTTATGGAACCGATGAATAGGATATTTCAACCATTCTTGGATGATTATGTAATTATATTTATTGATGATATATTAGTATATTCAAGGAGTAATCAGGAGCATGAGGAACACTTGAAAAATATATTGTCCATACTATGAGAAAATAAGTTGTATGCAAAGTTCAGCAAATGTGAATTTTGGTTGAATGAAATTGCTTTCTTAGGCCATATGATTTCAGGGAAGGGCATATCTATTGATCCAAAGAAAGTGGAAGCTGTAGTTAAGTGGGAAGCACCAACAAATGTAATAGAAGTCAGAAGCTTCTTAGGCATGACAGGTTATTATAGGAGATTTATGAAGGGATTTTCTCGAATCGCTCAACCTCTCACCAAACTCACTCAAAAGAATGTGAAATTTGTATGGGGTGATGATTGTGAGCAAAGTTTTCAAGAGTTAAAAAGGAGATTGACTAGTGCCCCTATTCTCACTATTCCAAGTGGTGACGAGGGATTTATGGTTTATACTGATGCCTCAAGAAAGGGCCTTGGATGTATTTTGAGGCAAGAAGGGAGAGTGATTGCTTATGCTTCTAGACAACTAAAGAGTTATGAACTGAATTATCGAACTCATGATTTGGAATTAGCAGCAATTATTTTTGCTCTAACGATTTGGAGGCATTACTTGTATAGGCGAACATTTGAAATCTTTACTGATCACAAGAGTTTAAAGTATATTTTTACTCAAAAAGAGTTAAACATGAGGCAAAGGAGATAGATAGAACTTCTAAAGGATTATGATTGTACCATTTGTTATCACCCGGGTAAAGCTAATGTTGTAGCAGATGCCCTTAGTAGAAAATCTACAAGTTTTATGGCGACTTTGATTGTGAAGCAATGAAAGTTATTAGAAGAGAATTATAATTTGAATGTTATGAGAAAAGGGCAAGACTCAATGATATTAATGACCTTCATCCAAGTGCAATATGATCTCTTTCAACAAATTAAAGGACAACTACGAGATTGATGCTTAATCTGCTTAAAGAATGAAGTAGAAAAGGGATTGAAACCGAATTTTCAAATTTCAGAGGATGGTCTATTGAGATTTGGGGATAGAATATGTGTTCCAAATGACTCAGATATCAAAATTCAAATCTTGAGGGAAGGTAACAATTCAAAGTACACCATGCATCCTGATAGCACTAAGATGTATAGAGATCTCCAAAGTCATTATTGATGGCAAGGCATAAAGAAGAAGATTGCAATATATATTTTAAAGTGTTTGACTTGTCAGCAAATCAAAGCAGAACACCAAAGACCTGGAGGTTTGTTGCAACCTTTAGATATTCCTGAATGAAAATGGGAATGTATTACCATAGACTTTATTTTAGGACTACCCCGAACTTCTAGAAAGCATGATGCTATTTAGGTTATCATTGATAGGTTAACGAAATCTGTATATTTCCTTCCGATCAATATGACTTATTCTCTTGATAGGCTTGCATATTTATATATCAATGAAATAATAAGACTTTATGGTGTTCCAAAGGTTATCATCTCTAACAGAGACTCCAGATTTCTATCTAAATTTTGGAGAAGGTTACAGGAATCTATGGGCGCTAAAGTCAAGTTTAGCACTGCTTATCACCCTCAAACTAATGGTCAATCAGAAAGAACCATTCAAACACTTGAGGATTTGCTTCGAGCCTATGTTATGGATTGGAATGATGAATGGGATAAAGATATATCTCTTATTGAGTTTACTTATAATAATAGTTATCATTCAAGTATTGAGATGGCTCCTTGTGAAGCTTTATATGGGTAAAAGTGTAAGACGCCTATATGTTGGGAAGAAATTCGTGATAAAAAATTATTAGCACCAAACAAAGTATAAGAGACTACTAAGAAAATTCAACTTATAAGAAAAAGGTTAAAGACTGCTCAGAGTCATCAAAAGAGTTATGCTGATAATAGAAGATGAAATATTGAGTTTCAAATCAGGGATTTTTGTATTCCTGAAGGTCTCCCCTTCTAAAGGCGTTGTAAGATTTGAGAAGAAAGGAAAGTTAAGCCCAAGATTTATTGAACCTTTTGAGATTCTTGAAAGGATTGGTTTTGTCACTTACAGGATTACCTTGCCATCATCATTATGCCATATCTATGATATATTTTATGTTTCAATGATCAGAAAGTATATACCTGATCCCTCTCATTTCATTAAGTATGAGCCTATGTTGATTGATAAAGACATGTCTTATATAGAAGAGCCCACTCAGATTATTGATAAAAAAGAAAAGATCTTGAGGAATCGGGTCATCCCTCTAGTTAAAGTGATATGGAGATATCATTCTGGAGAGGAAACAACCTGGGAGCCTGAGGTAGAAATGAATAAAGCTTATCCTCATCTTTTCGTTTAAGGAGGTATGATAAATTCAGAAGACTAAAATTTTCTTTTGAGGAGGGGAGAGTGTAACATCCCCCATTTTTAAAAATATAGTAAATGCTTGTTAGTAAATATGAGGAATATTTAATATTTT
This sequence comes from Musa schizocarpa, assembly GCA_900464855.2. Taxonomy (NCBI): domain Eukaryota; kingdom Viridiplantae; phylum Streptophyta; class Magnoliopsida; order Zingiberales; family Musaceae; genus Musa; species Musa schizocarpa. The sequence continues at coordinate 30,581,528 of LS990921.1, forward strand.
TTTGTATGAAATAATATTATATTAAAAATTTATGGCTAGGGACCTAAGAGTAAATATTAAAAATTTGAAAAAGAAGAAGAAGAAGAAGAAGAAGAAGAAGAAGAAGAAGAAGAAAAAGAGCTTAGGAAGAGCTTGACGTTTTTCATCAATTTTCCCACATTTGGGATTCAAACTATTTTAAGGCAAGTGTTCTAACCCCATCCCATAGTAATCCTAATCTTTGTTTTCATTTTAATTCTACATAAATTTGAAAGATTTCAGCTGAGAACCATATATTTCTTTCGTTTTGATACAAAGCTATGAATCTATAATTTTTTCGGTAATCTGACCTCTATGCATTGTTTCGGACCTAACTTTTAGTTCTAAACTCTGAATTAGGCAAAGTCTAATTCATTTGAAAGTAGACTAAAAGATATTTATTTTGATACCTAGTTTGACTAATTTGGATTTTAAATACTTCCTCAGACTTTTGTTTCAATTAACCCTATAGATTCTGAAAAATAAGGACTGTAATTTCTAACCTCTTGTTGCCTAACTGCTTATAATTTTATGCTGGGAACTCAGATTCATGCAAAGTATGATTTATTTAAAGCTAGACTCAAAATGATTTCTATAGGTATCTAATTTGAAATTTTTGGAATACAAAAGCAAACTGAAAACATATGTTTTTGTCGACCCTATAGATTCAGTAAAATAAAGCTGGTATTTTTAGACCTTTCGGTACTAAATTATTTGTAACTCCCTATAGCTAACTCCAATTCATGCAGACTTGATTTACCTAAAACTAGATTAACACATCTTTTGAATGAAAACTATTTTGTATAAATTTGAGCTTAAATGGTTATCTAAATAATTGATAGAATGTGCCTCTTAAAGTCTGCTAGAATCGAGCTTTGGTCGATTTTGCCTCTTTTTGTTTCTTCTCTTCGGAAATCGATTTCAGCAAAAACCATTACTTTAGTTGAGCTTTACATTATTGCCTTAAATTCCTATATACTTTTGTCATTTATTTATTTGCACATCTGATTTTATTATTTAATGTTCATATTTGTATCGCAATGCTTCGTATTAGGCACATGCATTCCATTCTTCCGCATGTGTTTTGTCTAAAATTAACCTCTTCTTGTTTCTTCTCTTTGGAAATTGATTTCAACAAAAACCCTTACTTCAGTTGAGCTTTACATTACTGCTCTAAATTCTTATATACTCTTGTCCTATAATTATTTGTGTACCTGATTTTATTATGTAAAGTTCATGTTTGTATCGCAATGTTTCGTATAGGCACATGCATTCTGTTGTTCCGTATGTATTTTTGATATATCCCAATTTTATTATTCACTATCCTTTTGTACTCTGGTGTTTGTAGGATAAATGTGAACTTTTGCCAGAAATGATAAAGGGAGTGATGCTTAGAGCCCACGATGCTCTGCCGGCCCCCTATGACTTCACTCAGATATGGGTGGATGGAGCTCCTAGATGTGGGAGACTTATGTTTGGTGGTCATTCAGAAATGGATGGACCATATTATGTTATAATCTCACTTCACCTTCTATATGTTTGACATGATATCCAAAGCTTTGGCTGTGTTTCTATGCATGCTTTGGATAAGAATGAAATGAATGCAACGCCATGTGACATTTGAGCTTCTATTCATGTTTTGTTCTTTGATATATTTCTGAAATGTTATATATCTTTGTTATGCCTTGAAATATACCATATGCCATGGATATGCTCCTTATGCCAATGATATACTCTAATTACTTTTCCTCGATTATATGAACAAAACATGCTTCGAACGAAATGACATCGTAATTCTATATTCAAATAGAACATGCTTCTTTTTCATCTTGTATCTCTACTTTGTATTTTGATACCTCATTTGTTTGAAAACTGTCCTCTTTGCTACGGATATATTAGTCGCTTGCTGAGCTTTATATGCTCACCCCGTTGCTATATAAATATTTCAGGATAGCTTATCACTACTAAAATATAGAATTTGGGTTGAGGCAGTGGAAAACTAGAAGATTTTGGGGCAAATCTTTCATACTTGATATGTTGATGTTGTATAAGTTCCTTTTGTGTGTATCAACGACTAATCTAGATTGATGTATCTTGTAAATGTTTGAAAAGTACCTCTCATATAAGGATTTTAGGAATGTTAAGTTAAAATTATGTAATGATATAAACATGTGGTACATATTGGTTTTGTAATTGTATAGATTCCCACAACTATGGATTTATGATGTGATTATGGTTTAGTTAAGTTGCCTTTGGATTTTAAGAATCATTAAGTTGTTGAATCTCAGATTTTGATGATGAAGTCAATTGTCATTTGTTATCTAATCTATATGTTGAGATAAGTGTGCAGGATTAACTATGATGAAAGTAAGACATATAGTAGGAGTTGCGCTGGAGTCAAGACTATGATCACGTTGGGAGTTCGAGAGTTCAACGGAAGTCCAGACGGTCGTCGGAAGTTCTACGGGAACAAATCCGAGAATTCCAGGAGCTTGCCAAAAGAAACTCGTCGAAACACGCCAAGTGGATCGTCACAAGTCCAGGAGTTTGCCGGAAGTTCGCAGGAGCATCACCGAGGGTTCATCGGATGATCGACGGAAGTTCGTCGAAAGCTCGCCGGAAGAAGTAATTGATGCACCGGAGCAAGTTGCAGTAAATGTCTTAAGAAATATCATAGTTAGCATGAGGATTAAGTTAGAAATGGGAGGTGATCCCATTAACTTAATCTTGGCGCAATTGGGCCCTTGACAGACCCAAATTGGGCCGAATGGATCAACCCATTCAGACCCAGATTTCTTGGCCAACGGTGGCACCGCCCAGGGCTCAGTCTCCGAGCTAGGCTGGGTAGTGCAACCGCCCCTGATAGGTGGTGGAACCGCCTGAGCTCGGTCTCCGAGCTCTGCCAAGCAGTGCAACCACCCTAGTCAGGCAGTAGCACCGCTTGGGCTTAGTCTCCGAGCGAGACTAGGCGATGCAACCGCCCCTGTCAGGCGGTGGCACCGCCTAGAGGCTCAATCTTCGAGCTCTGCCAAGCTGTGCAACCGCCCCTGACAGGAGGTGGCACCGCCCGGAGACTCAGTCTCCGAGCTTTGCCAGGCGGTGCAACCGCCCTAGTCAGGCGGTGCAACCGTTAGACTCCGGAATTCCAGGAGATGACAGTTTTGAGCTCGGAATTCAAATTTGTTTGGAGCCTATAAATACCCCACCCTTTCCTGCATGAAAGGGCACCGAAAGCTTGATCTTACTCTATGATTTTAGAGCTCAAAAGTGTTGTAAAGTCTAGAAGTTCTCTTCCCTATTTTCTTCCAAGTTTTGATCTTTCAAGAGAGGAGAGAAAACTCTATAAGGTTTGTCTTCTAAGCCCGTCAAAAGGAGTGAAACTGTAAAAGGGTTGTTGGTTTTCGCCTATTGAAGGAAGGCCTCTAGTGGATGTCGGTAACCTCATCTGAGGAGGAAGCCAAAAGTTGATGTAGGTCAAGATTGACTGAACCACTCTAAATCTCGGTTTGCATTTACTTTTAGCATCTTATCCTTACTGCAAACCTCCTCAGTAGCTTACTGCTTCTGCTCATTTACGAACGTGTTTCATAGTTAAGTATTTTTCGAATCGACGTTAAGACGAAAATTGATTTTATCGTACGAACATCATATTTCAGTTTGCGCTTACATTCTAATTTCCATTATAGGTGCAAACTGCCTTTATATCTTTTTTTTAACTGCATCTCACTTTATCATAAGTTAAAGTGATTTACGAATCGGCTTTCTTACCGAAATCGCTTTTATCATACGAATGCAGTTTTAATCATCGAAAGTTTTCTGCTGCACTAATTCCCCCCCCCCCCCTCTTAGTGCTCTTGATCCTAACAATTAGTATCAGAGCGGGGTTAACTCTCAAATAGATTAAAACCTAAGAGAGATAGCATACGTCGAAAACCAAGAGGGCCATTCCATTACACGTTCACCCATGTTCAATGGGACAGACTACACCTATTAGAAGACCCGAATGATGATCTTCATTATTTCAATGGATTTTGAACTTTGGAATCTTGTCGAAAATGGATTTTCGAAGTCTTCTCTTCCAATGATCGATTGGAATGAATTGGAGAAGAAGACTTTCGCTCTTAATACAAAGTCTATGAATGCCTTATTTTGTGCGCTTGATAAAAATGAGTTCAATCGTGTTTCAGTTTGTGAAACCACGTTTGATATTTGGCATACACTCTAAGTGACTCACGAAGGCACAAGTAGAGTGAAAGAGTAAAAAATCAATCTTTTGATACATTCTTTTGAACTTTTCCGAATGAAACCGAGCGAGACTATTAGCGACATGTACACCCGTTACACGGATGTCGTCAATGGTGTAAAAGGACTCGGCAAAAGTTTTTCGGATTTTGAGCTCGTAAATAAGATTCTAAGATCCCTTCCTAAGAGTTGGTACCCTAAAGTCACTACTATTTAAGAGGCTAAAGATTTAAACAACTTCCCTCTTGAAGAACTAATCGGGTCATTAATGACCTATGAAATGACTTGCAAGGCTCATGAAGAACAAGAAGACATCCTTCTAAAGAACAGGAAGGATATGACACTTAGAACTTTAGATGACCACTTGAGAGAAAACTAAAGTGATGAGGACTGTGACGATAACTTGGCACTTCTAACAAGGAAATTCAAAAAAATCATTAATAGAAACAAGTTTAAAAGTGACACAAAAAATAAACTTGAACCCAAAAAAGACCAAGTTATTTGCTACGAGTGCAAAAAGCCGGGACACTACAAAAGTAATTGTCCCCAAGCCAAGAAGAGAACATCAAAGAAGAAGGCGCTCAAAGCAACGTGGGATGACTCGAGCGCATCTAAAGAAGAGGAGTCCAACACCGAGCAAGTTGCTCATTACGCCTTAATGGCCATCGGAGAAGAGGTAACAAATTTAATTAATGCAGATTTATCATTTGATGAATTATTAAATGCCTTCCATGACTTATTTGATAAATGTAAAATAATTAGTAGAAAATATAAATTACTGAAAAATAAGCATGATAGTCTTGTTAGCAATTTTGATAAATTAAAAAGTGAATATCATGATAGTTTAGCTCATTTTGAAAAAATGCCATGATCTAGAAACTCTCCAAAAGGAAAACTTGCTACTTAAGGACACCTTGAAGAAATTCGAGGTTGGTAGCAAGTCTTTGAACATGATCCTTGCAAACAAGGGTCACGTTCCCAAAAGAAGTGGAATCGGATTTGTGAGAAGTCCTCACCAAAATCCAACCACCTTCATAAAAGGCCCTATCTTACATGTTCGACACCAAAGCAAATGCAACTTTTGTTGCAAATATGGACACAAAATGCATCAGTGTCCATTCTAGAATATTAGTCCGAACAAATTAATTTGGGTTTCTAAAAGAACCATGATAAACTCTATGCAACATGATAAACAATGTAGATCAGTTTTTGAGTCACCCAAAAGCAAATGGGTAACTAAAAATTATCCTTTCTTGTAGAGACATACACCATCACAAGCTAGGAGCAAGAGATGGTACCTTAATAGTGGATGCTCAAGGCATATGACCGAAGATCCATCTTAATTCTCTAAGCTCACTAGCATAGACGAAGGCTGTCACCTTCGGAGACAACAACAAGGGTAAACTCATTGGCAAAGGAACCATAGGTAACAAATCCAACTTCGTTATTAAATATGTTTTGTTAGTTGATGGTTTAAAACATAACTTCTTGAGTATTAGTCAAATATGCGATAAAGGATATATCATCAAATTCGAATCAAATGCTTGCATCATTGAAAAACCACACAAAAATACATCTATGATTGCATTAAAACAGAATAACGTATACACCATTGATATCAATGATCTTTGCAATGAAATATGTTTCTCGATTTTGAATGAGGATGCTTGGCTTTGGCATAAGCGATTAGGTCATGCTAACATGAAACTAATCACTCAAATATCATCCAAAGAACTTGTACGAGGAATTCCTCATATCAAGTTCATCAAAGATAATGTGTGTGATGTTTATCAATTAGGAAAACAAATTAAGGGTAGTTTCAAATCTAAGAATCAAATAAGCACCTCTAGGCCCTTAAAATTGATCCATATGGACTTGTTTGGACCAATCTCTACATCAAGCCTTGGAGGTAGCAAATACGCCTTCGTCATTGTAGATGACTATAGTAGATACACATGGACTTATTTCTTGAAACACAAAAATGAATGCTTTAGATATTTCACCAAGTTTTGTAAACTTGTTCAAAATGAAAAGGGTTTTATGATTTCATCAATTCGAAGTGATCACGGTGGTGAATTTCAAAACCATGATTTTCAAGAATTTTGTGAATCTAATGGATACAACCACAACTTCTCTACTCCAAGAAATCCTCAACAAAATTGAGTAGTAGAAAGAAAGAATAGAAATTTATAAGAAATGTCAAGAACCATGTTGAATGAACATAGCCTACCCAAATTTTTTTTGGCCGAAGCCATAAACACTACATGCTATATTTTGAATGGAGTTCTAGTAAGACCCTTACTCACCAAAACTCCCTATGAGTTGTGGAATAATAAACAACCCAATGTTTCATATTTTAAAGTTTTGAGGTGTAAGTGTTTTATCTTGAATGAAAAAGATACCTTAGGAAAATTTGATGCTAAATCTGATGAAGGATTTTTTCTTGGTTATTCTTCGATTTCTAAAGATTTTCGTATCTTCAATAAAAGAACTTTAATTATAGAAGAATCCATTCATGTTCTTTTCAATGAGATTTCCAAAATCAAGAAAAATGATTTTGATGATTATGTTAATTTTGATTCTTTGAATTTAAATGAAACCTCTTCTCCAATTAGCAACTTTGATGCATCCACCTCCAAAACACCCTTACCCAAGGATTGGAATTATGTAGATGCTCATTCCAAGGAGTTAATCCTAGGAGACATATCTAAGGGGGTTCAAACACATTCTTCTCTTAAAAATTTTTGTGCCAACGCCACTTTTCTATCCCAAATTGAACCTAAATGTATTGACAAAGCCATGAAAGATGATTCATGGATTATCGCAATGCAAGATGAGTTAAATCAATTCGAGAGAAATGAGGTGTGGAAGCTTGTTCCAAGGCCAAATGACCATTTAGTTATTGGTACTAAATGGGGATTTAGAAACAAGCAAGATGAATATGGTATCGTGGTTAGAAACAAGGCTAGATTAGTGGCCAAAAGTTTCAACCAAGAAGAAGGTATCGATTACGAAGAAACCTTCTCTCCTATGGCTAGATTAGAAGCTATAAGGATGCTCTTTGCCTATGCTAGTAATAATAATTTGAAGTTGTTTCAAATGGATGTTAAAAGCACTTTTCTTAATGGCTTTATTTCTGAAGAAGTTTATGTTGAAAAACCTACCGGATTTAAAAATAATAGCCTCCCTAATCATGTATTTAAATTAACTAAAGCTCTCTATGATTTAAAACAAGCCCCAAAGGCTTGGTATGATAGACTTAATACTTTTCATATTAAAAATAATTTCACAAAAGGCAAGGTCGATACTACATTGTTTATCAAAAATTTTGAAAATAATTTTCTCATTGTTCAGATTTATGTTGATGATATTATCTTCGGTTCTATGAATGAATCTCTTTGTGAATCTTTTGCTGAAACCATGAGTCTTGAATTTGAAATGAGTTTGATAGGAGAATAAACATTTTTCTTAGGCTTACAAATTAAGTAACTAAGCAATGACATCTTTATTAGTCAAACTAAATATGCTTTAGATTTGCTAAAAAGATTTAATATAGATAGCTCAAGAGCTATTAACACTCCTATGAGCACCTCCACTAAGTTAGAAGTTGATGAAAGTAGAGAAAGCTTCGATAAAAAAACTTATAGAGGTATGATAGGAAGTTTACTTACCTCACTACAACTAGACCAGACATCATGTTAAGTGTTGGACTTTGTGCTAGGTTTCAATCGAACCCTAAGATATCTCATCTCAAAGCGGTTAAAAGAATATTTATATATCTTCAAGGTACCACAAATCTAGGATTATGGTATCCAAAATCCGAGAATTTTGAGTTAATTACTTACGCTGATGCGGATTTTGCTGGGTGTAGACTAGATAGAAAAAGTACATCAGGAACATGTTAATTTTTAGGACATTCCCTTATTTCCTGGTCGTCTAAGAAACAAAACTCGGTTGCACTATCAACAACTGAAGCTGAGTATATTGCAGCTAGTGCGTGCTGTGCACAAGTTGTGTGGATGAAAAATACCTTAGAAGATTATAAAGTTCATCTTAAAAACATTCCCATTAAATGTGATAACACAAGTGCAATATGTTTAACAAAGAAACCCATTCAACACTCAAGAATAAAACATATTGATATTAGACATCACTTTATACGAGATCATATCACTAATCATGATGTAATCATAGAGTTCATAGATACTAAGCATCAACTAGTTGATATTTTTACAAAACCACTAAGTGAAGAACAATTTGATTTCATTAGAAAAGAATTAGGAGTGTTAATATGTCCGAATGCATGAACTTGTTAAGATTATTTTTCGGACTTTTTTGATTTAATGATCAAATCACTTAATTGCCATAATGATTTTACATAATTACATGCCTAAAATTACATGTTGGAAATTATGTGTTTTGGATACAAAAATTTCCATAACAATGATCATATTTTGTCTTTATGATTGTATTTGAAAATCTATAGTATAGTTTTGTCCGAATGCTTGAAAGTGTTAATTTCATTTTTGGATTCTCTTAACTAGTGGTATCCTAACAATCGGATTTTCTCGATACATTATCCTCTTTCGAACTTAATAAGCATATGTCATATCGAGTTTGATTCTCATCATTGATTTTTGACATATGGAATCAACTAGCAAATACATCTCTCATACACTTATCATGTGAAAAATATTTTTTTGAGAAATGGATTTGATGAAATGATTCCTGCTTGTAAATTCCTTCTTGAATTATGGATGATAGTGTTTTTACTTGCAAGGATTTGTTTCACATACATATCTTGATCCTTGTAAAAATGAAGTATGATTTAATCTCTCATCGATTTTAACTTCATTCAAAGTAAACTCACAAATAACTAGTATCACAAATAGACTTCCTCCTTCATGCAAAAAGATAATAACAAATAAAAAGGAAGAAGTATTCAAAGCTATCTCCATGTTATGTTTTCCTTGAGATGTTTACATAATTAGTATCCTATCACTCATTGTTGAAAAATGACATGAACCTAGTTATGGCATAATTACCGCACTTATGCTTAAAATTTGATTATATTGTTCTCCTTTTTGTTGATGACAAAGGGGAAGAAATATATAAATAAGAGATATATGAATTAATGCTATGAGTGCCATATTTTCACTATGTTATTGCCATATTTGCACTATGTTATTGTCATATCATGATAAAATATCAAGAACTTGCATAGCAACTTTACTTGTTGATATCTTGCCATGTGATGTTATGATTGCTAAACACTTGAAATGTTTGCTTTACATTAAGATATCAAAAGCTTAAATTGTAAATTTACAAGTTGATATCTTATGTTGAACTGCTATCATCATTCATATTTGAAATGTAAAACTTGAGAATGGATGTCAAGTCTTGACATCATTTTCAGTAAAATACATCGTGATAGGAATCATGATGAGAGTAATTGATAAAGTTAAGAGTTCTTAACTTATCAAAAAGTCTATTGAATTCAAAAGACTTGAATTCAAGAATGACTTATCTCAATTATGGCATATAGATAGGGAGAGATTGTTGAATCTCATATATTAATAATAAAATCAATTGTCATTTGTTATCTAATCCATATGTTGAGATAAGTGTGCAGGACTAACTACGATGAAAGTAAGATATGCAGTAAGAGTTGTGTCGGAGTCAAGACTATGATCACGTTGGGAGTTCGAGAGTTCGACGGAAGTCCGGACGGTCGTCGAAGGTTCTACGAGAACAAATTCGAGAAGTCCAGGAGCTTGCCAAAAGAAACTCATCGGAACTCTCCAAGTGGATTGTAGCAAGTCCAAGAGTTTGCTGGAAGTCCGCAGGAGCATCACCGAGGGTTCATCGGATGATCGACGGAAGTTCATCGGAAGCTCGCCGGAAGAAGAGATTGATGCACCAGAGCAAGTTGCAGTAAATGTCTTAAGAAATATCGTAGTTAGCATGATGATTAAGTTAGAAATGGGAGGTGATCCCGTTAACTTAATCTTGGGACAATTGGGCCCTTGACAGACCCAAATTGGGCCGAATGGATCAACCCATTCGGACCTAGATTTCTTGGCAAGCGGTGCCACCGCCCAGGGCTCAGTCTTCGAGCTAGGCTGGGCGGTGCAACCACCCTTAACAAGTGGTGGAACTGCCTGAGCTCGGTCTCTGAGCTCTGCCAAGCGGTGCAACCACCCTAGTCAAGCGGTGGCACCGCCTAGGATCTATCTCCGAACGAGACTAGGCGGTGCAACCGCCCCTGTCAGGTGGTGACTATTGGGAAATCCTTGGGGGCGACATCATATGCACAACGGAAGAACGAGAAAAATAAAATCCCTAATTCCCAAAGAGATGTTCGTCATCGTGCGAAGATTGGTATGCAAAAATCAGTGAAACATGAAACTGCGTATAGAGTAGATTGTGTTACCTAGGGAGATCGTATATCCCTGTTTCCTTGCAGATCCTTAGGAGAGGGTGAAGGAGGTCAAGCGTCCTCCTCTCTAGAGGTGATCCACACAGCAGGGTTGCAACGACGTTCCTCAAAACTCCAGACCTACTATGAGGTGGAGATGGAGAGGAGAATAGGAAAAGGCAAACAAAAGCTCTCTAGCCCATGGGGCTCTGAATCCCTCCTATTTATAGAGGTCCCCTGTCAAACCCTAATGGGTCCTCCCCTAGTGGGTATTGGATCTGCATCCAATAAGACAAGGGCTCCGTCGGATATCTCATATCCGAACCTCTATTCATCGCAATGCCTACCATATGTGTGTGACCCTTTAGGCCCAATTTCGAGCTGGCCATGAGTCATACCTATCAGAACTCCTTCTAACTCAGTGAATTATCTCTGTAATAATTCACTCGACTCATCGACTACGGACGTACTAGGCCACTACGCCGTAGTCCCTAGACGATACAAGGGAATCCAATCCATTGGACCTGTCTGTCCTCAGTTACCGTGTACCTATAGTCCCTCATCCATCTAATATACCAAAGATCGTATATCGAGCATGGTGTTGTCAGACCCACACGGTTTCTACTCGAGTCTCGCTCTAATCGGATTCTCCCGGAGAACTCTTTCTCTCTCAACCCGAATGACCCTAGCTAGGGATTTGTCTGAGCAAGAACACATGGGATATTCCTCTCATGATGTCGAGAGTGGATGATCCTCTATCAACACTCAATAGCCCTCGTAAGGTCGACTACCACTCCCAATGACCAGCTGTACTAGATATGGGACAGCCAAACCTATAAGTCTGGTATCAAAGAGTGGAGCACTCATACAGGACATCCTTAGTGTCTCAAGTCTAAGGACCAGATACACCACTAGGACTACGGAATCGCTGTTTGACAATAAGGCATCATCAACCATCCAGCATTCCGTAAGCGGATCAATCAGTGAACTCATTCTCCAATGAGCACTTGTACTGTATCCCTAGTGTCCCTACATAAGCAGCTATGAGACCAGCTGCATCCATCATATGGACGGGTATACCGCACACCAGTCTGTCCGGTTATCACGATATCCCTCTCGAGTAACCTATGACCGGGATTATTTAGGATATATGTTTAAAGGTCAATCGATCTCACTATCGTGATCTCATCACGATACGATTCCCATTGCACAAATCCAAGGACATCACAATATATGTATGCATTTATGCAATAGTTATAAAGTGATATATGCCAAAATATAATAAGCAAAAAGATTCTATATTAAGTCACACGTGCCATCAGTCACGTGATTGGCTTGCTAGGCACCTATGACTAGCAATCTCCCACTTAACCTAAAGCCAATCACCTATGTGTCTGATCCCTATCAGACCTCTATGACGCTCAAAACAAATCTGAGACAACGGCTTTGTTAGTGGATCTACAATGTTATCTTCGGATGGAACTCTTTCCACAACTACATCTCCTTGGGTCACGATCTCTCCGATAAGGTGGAACCTCCTCAAAACATGCTTAGATTTCTGATGAGACCTAGGTTCCTTTGCTTGAGCAATCGCCCCGTTGTTGTCACAATATAGGGAGATCGGCTCTTCGCTACCCGGCATGACTCCCAAATCTGCGATGAACTTCTTCACCCAAACTCCCTCCTTTGCTGCATCTGATGCAGCAATGTACTCCGCCTTTATGGTCGAGTCAGTAGTGGTATCTTGCTTGGAACTCTTCTAGCACACTGCTCCTCCATTCAAGGTGTACACATATCCTGAATTCGACTTGCTATCATCGACGTCAGACTGAAAACTTGAGTCAGTGTAGCCTTCAACCTTAAGGCTATTACCTCCATATACTAGTAAAAGATCCTTAGTCCTTCTCAAGTACTCAAGGATACACTTTACTGCTTTCCAGTACTCCAAGCCTGGATCCGCCTGATACTTGCTCGTTACACTCAGAGCATGCGCTATATCAAGCCTAGTACATAGCATGGCATACATGATAGACCCTATTGTTGAGGCATAAGGTATCATATCCATGTTCGCCCTTTCTTCTGGAGTCTTTGGGGACATACTCGTAGAAAGCGATATCCCATGTCTCATCGGTATGAGACCTCTCTTGGAATTTTCCATGCCAAACCTTTTGATAATGGTTTCTATGTACCTGGATTGGGACAAGCCAAGCATCGTCTTGGATCTATCTCTATAGATTCTAATCCCCAAAATATAGGATGCTTCCCCTAAGTCCTTCATGGAGAAGTGTCTAGATAACTAAGCCTTTACTGTGGATAGCATTCCTACGTCATTCCCAATGATCAGGATGTCATCCTAATACAACACCAAAAAGGTGATAGCGCTCCCACTTACCTTTCTGTATACACAAGGCTCATCTTCGTTCTTAACGAAGTCATTAGATCTGATTGCCTCATCAAATCTTATGTTCCAACTTCGGGAAGCTTGCTTTAATCCATAAATGGATCTAAGCAACCTACACACCTTATCTGGACAGTTATTAGATACGTATCCCTCATGTTGCATCATATACACCTCCTCCTCGAGGTTCCCATTGAGAAATGTGGTTTTCACATCCATCTGCCAGATCTCATAATCATAGTGTATTGTAATAGCCAATAGAATTCTGATGGATTTTAGCATTGCTACGGGTGAGAAGGTTTCGTCATAGTCAACACCTTGCCTTTGACGATACCCCTTAGCCACTAGCCTTGCTTTATAGGTCTCTACCTTTCCATCTACTATGATCTTTTTCTTAAAGATCCACTTGCAACCGATGGGTACAATACCTTCAGGCGCATCAACTAGGTTCCAAACCTTATTGGAGTACATAGGATCCATCTCAGAATTCATGGCTTCTTGTCACTTCCCGGAGTCTATACTCATAATAGCCTCCTCGTAGGTCTGAGGATCAATATCCTCTGCATCCTCTCCTCTAATATGTCCGACATATCTCTCAGTAGAATGGGATACTCTATCAGACCTGTGTAAAGTTGAAACTTGTGTATTAGGTACCTGAACAAACTTGGGCTATAGAGTGGTGCTTGAGTTTGGTTCTCCAACCTCGCTCTATTCTATCATTCTCCTACTATCTCCGCCAAGAATGTGTTCATTCTTAAGGAACACTACTCTCTTAGCTACAAAGACCTTTTGGTCCTCGAGATGATAGAAATAATACCCACAAGTTTCCTTGGGGTATCCCACAAATTTGCATCGCTCTGTCCTTGATTCTAACTTATCGGGGTTGTCTTTTAACATGTGCAGGGCAGCCCCAAATCTTAACAATCTTAAGATCAGGCTTCTTCCCTTTCCATATCTCATATGGTGTAGTCACTACCAACTTAGTTGGAACTCTGTTCAGAAGATAAGCTGCGGTTTCTAGGGCATATCCCTAGAATGAGATGGGTAGGTCAGCAAAACTCATCATGGACCATACCATATCTAATAATGTACGATTTCTCCTTTTAGAGACACCATTGAGCTGAGGTGTATAAGGAGGTGTCCATTGGGATAATATCCCATGGTCCTTGAGGAACTATGTGAACTCTGTACTTAAGTACTCACCTCCTCGATCTAATCGAAGAGTTTTGATACTCTTTCCAGTCTGGTTTTCCACCTCATTCTTATACTCTCTGAATTTCTCAAAGGCCTCGGACTTATACTTCATTAAGTACACATATCCATACCTTGAGAAATCATCAGTAAATGTAATGAAGTAGGAGTAACCTCCAATGGAATGAGTTGACATGGGTCCACATACATCACTATGTATGAGTTCCAACAACTCAGTGGCTCTCTCTTCAGTTCCACTAAATGGAGAGTTGGTCAGTTTTCCACGAATGCAAGGCTCACAAGTTGCATATGACACATAGTCGAATGGATCTAGATATCCATCATTTAGCAAATTTTGAATCCTTATTTCATGGATGTGACCTAGCCTACAATGCCACAGGTATGCACTGTTCAAATCATCTCGTTTCCTTTTGGACACATTTACATTCATGATATGTAGAGTGGTGTCTAATATAAATAAACCATTATGTAATGTTCCTTTCATGATGATCTTATCATCTAATAATATCGAACAACCATTGTTCTCAAAAATAAATTTATATCCACTAACTATTAAACATGAAATGGAGATAATGTTTTTGATAATAGAAAGAATAAAATAACATGCATCTAATGGAATAAAAGCTCAACTAGGCAGATGTAGGGTGACCTCGCCAACAGCTACTACAGTAACTTTTGCTCCATTACCCATCTTGAGGTCCATCTCGCCTCTCTCTAGTCTCCTAGGCCTTGCCTGAACCTACAACGAATTGCATATATGATAAGCACTACCGGTTGTTGAATCTCGGATTTTGATGATAAAATCAATTGATGGGTTATTTGATCTAATCCATATTATTGAGTTAAGTGTGCAGGATTAACTACGATAACCAGAAAACACAAAGCAAGGATATCGGAGTCAAGTTCGATGGACGTATAAGAGTTCGAAGAATCGTCGGAGATGCTGCCGGAACCAACCGAGAAAAAATCGGGAACCTGTCGGAATTTTCGGAAGTTCGCCGAAGAGATCGTCGGAGGTTCACGAAGATCACCGAGAAGGCTTGGCTACTCATTAATGTCATCACAAGTTCGGGAGCTTGCTGGGAACCCGTCGGAAGAAGTTCATAGGAAAGCTCGCCGGAACAAGACTCGACGTTCGCGGTTGAAAATTTGCTTAGGATGTGTTTTTGTTAAGTAGTTAACTTGTAATTAGGATTAGGATTAAGAAATAATCCTATATCCTGGTTAGGGGCCAACTGGGCCCAAAATTAGACGTGGTTTGGGCTAAGTTTGAAGCCCAACCAGTCAACCGAAGAGTCTGGCGGTGGCACTGCCAGACTGGGCGGTTGCACCGCCCAGCACCCGAGAGCTGGGCGGTGGCACCGCCCAGTGCCCGAGAGCCAAGCGGTGGCACCGCCCAGCACTGTCAGCTTGACACTGACAGGCGGTGGCACCGCCACTGACAGGCGGTGGCACCGCCAGCATCGGGAACTTCACGAGAATTCAAATTTGGAGCCCAAATTTGAATCCTCTTGAGGCCTATAAATACCCCTCAAATCTCAGCTGAGATCACAACTTTTTGAGCAGCAATAGTTTGAGAGAAAGGTCTTAGAAAAGTGTTAGCTTGTCTTCTTTTCAATTTGCTAGTGTTCACCTCATCTCTTCTCGAAATCTGTAAGAGAGTGAACCGCTTGTAAAGAGTTGTAAGAGGGGTATTTACCATTCCATTTCAAGAGACTTGCTAGTGGAAGGTGGGAGCCTCATCAAAGAGGGGCCTCGCAAGTGGAGTAGGTCATTTGACCGAACCACTCTAAAATCGACGTGATCCTTGGTTTGCATTTCATTATTGCTATTTACATTATTGCAAACCTTCTTATATACTTTAGTTCCTTATTACTTTTGTTGCGCATATTTAAGAATATGCTTTCAAGATTAAGCTTGTCAAGTTCCGCTCTTATCATACGAAAGATTTTTTTAAAATCGAAGTTTTAATCCGCTGCACTAATTCACCCCCCCCCTCTTAGTGCTGCTCCGATCCTAACAATTGGTATCAGAGCAAGGTTATCTCTCATATTTGGTTTAATACCCAAGAGAGATGGCTTACTCCGGCATGCAAGAGGGTCATTCTATCACACGTTCACCTATGTTTAATGGGTCGGATTACACGTATTGGAAGACTCGGATGAGGATCTTCCTCATTTCTATGGATTTTGAGCTTTGGACTATTGTTGAAAACGGATTTCAAAAATCTTCTCTTCCGATGAGCGAATGGAATGAATCGGAGAAGAAGGTTTTTGCTTTAAATACAAAGGCTATGAATGCCTTGTTTTGTGCACTAGACAAAAACGAATTTAATCGTGTTTCAATTTGTGATTCGGCTTTTGATATTTGGAGAACTCTTGAGGTCACTCATGAAGGCACTAGCCGAGTGAAAGAGTCCAACATCAACATTCTTGTGCACTCTTACGAACTTTTCCGAATGAAACCAAGTGAGTCCATCGGAGACATGTACACCCGGTTTACGGATGTCATCAATGGACTCAAAGCTCTTGGTAAAGATTTTACTAACTTTGAACTAGTAACTAAAATCTTAAGATCCCTCCCTAAAAGTTGGGATCCAAAAGTTACGGCCATTCAAGAGGCCAAAGACCTTAAAACATTCCCTCTTGAAGAACTCATTGGGTCTCTAATGACCTACGAAATGACATGTCAAGCTCATGATGAGCTCAAGAACCCCCTTCCAAAGAACAGGAAGGATATGGCACTCAAATCACAAGAAGACCACTTGAAAGGAACATCAAGTGATGAGGACAGTGACAATGACATTACACTTTTGACTCAAAAATTCAAAAAATATTTAAGGAAGAACAAATTTAAAAATAATACAAAAAATAAATTTGAACAAAAGAAGGACCAAGTGATTTGCTATGAATGCAAATTATCGGGACACTACAAGAACAATTGCCCTCAAGCCAAAAAGAGAACATCAAATAAGAAGGCGCTCAAGGTAACATGGGATGACTCAAGCACATCCGAAGAAGAGGAGTCCAACACCGAGCAAGTTGCTCACTACGCCCTAATGGCCTTCGAAGAAGAGGTAACGGATTTAATTAATGCAGATTTACCTTATCATGATTTATTAAATGCCTTCCATGAGTTATTTGATGAATGTAAGACAATTAGTAAAAAATATAAATTGCTAAGAAAGGAGCATGATAGTCTTACTTGTGCTTTTGATAAATTGAAAACTGCATATCATGATTGTCTAGCTCTATATGCTAAATGCCATGATTTAGAAACTCTACAAAATGAGAACTTAGTACTTAAGGACGCCTTGAAGAAATTCGAGGTCGGTAGCAAGTCCTTAAACATGATCCTTACAAATAAGGGTCACGTTCCTAAAAGGAGTGGAATCGGATTTGTGAGAAGTACTCACCAAAATCTAACCACCTTCATTAAAGGTCCTATCTTACATGTTCAACACCAAAGCAATTGTAATTTTTGTTGCAAATATGGACATATAACTTACCAATGTCCATTCAAGAAAATTAGTCCGAACAAATTGATTTGGGTTCCTAAAGGAACCATAATCAAGTCTATGCAACATGATAAACAAGTTAGATTAGTTTTTGATGCACCCAAAAGCAAATGGGTACCTAAAAATAATTCCTTCTTGTAGAAACATACACCATCACATGCTAGGAGCAAGAGATGGTATCTTGATAGTGGATGCTCAAGGCATATGACCGGAGATCCATCCCAATTCACCAAGCTCACTAGCATGGACGAAGGCTATGTCACCTTCGGAGACAACAACAAAGGCAAAATCATTGGCAAGGGAACCATAGGTAACAAATCAAGTTTTTCCATTGTTGATGTGTTACTAGTTGATGGATTAAAACATAATCTATTGAGCATTAGTCAATTATGCGATAAAAGTTATATCGTTAGATTTGAATCAAATATGTGCATTATTGAAAAACCAAGTCATAACATGACTATGATTGCTTTAAAACAAAATAATGTCTATACCATCAATCTTGATGAACTAAGTAATGAAATGTGTTTCTCCGCCATAAATGATGATGCTTGGCTTTGGCATAGGAGATTAGGCCATGCAAGTATGAAAACAATATCTAAAATCTCATCTCAAGAATTAGTATGAGGGATTCCGAATATGAAGTTTATTAAAGATAAGGTATGCAATGCATGTCAACTAGGGAAACAAATAAAAACAAACTTCAAACCAAAAAATCAAATTAGCACTACTAGACCGTTACAATTAATCCATTTGGACTTATTTGGACCAATTGATACAACTAGTCTAGGTGGAAGCAAATATGCTTTTGTGATTGTGGATAACTACTCTAGATACACTTGGACCTATTTCTTAGCTCACAAAAGTGATTGTTTCAAGTGTTTCTCTAAATTTTGTAAACTCACTCAAAACGAAAAAGGGTTCATGATTTCATCAATTCGGAGTGATCATGGTGGCGAATTTCAAAACCATGACTTTCAAAATTTTTGTGAAGTTAATGGATACAACCATAACTTCTCCACTCCTAGAAATCCCCAACAAAATGGAGTAGTTGAAAGAAAAAATAGAAACCTACAAGAAATGGCAAGAACTATGTTAAATGAACATAGTTTACCTAAGTAATTTTGGGCCGAAGCCGTAAATACGGCTTGCTACATCATAAATAGAGTCCTAATAAGACCATCCTTATCAAAAACTCCCTATGAATTATGGAATAACAAAAAACCCAATATTTCCTATTTTAAAGTTTTCGGTTGTAAATGCTTTATTTTAAATGAAAGGGATGCCTTAGGAAAATTTGATGCTAAAACCGATGAAGGCATCTTTCTTGGTTACTCTTCCGTTTCTAAAGCTTTTTCGGTTTTTTTTAATAAAAGAACCTTAGTAATTGAAGAGTCTATTCATGTAGTTTTTTAGTGAAGTTTCAAATTTAAAGAAAAATGATTTTGATGATGATCTTGGTTTTGATAATTTGAATTTAAATGAACTCCCTCCTCAAAATGGCAACTTGGATGCACCTTCTTCCGAAATTTCCTTACCTAAGGAATGGAAGTATATAGATGCTCATCCAAAGGAGCTAATTATAGGGGATACATCTAAAGGGGTTCAAACTCGTTCCTCTTTCAAGAATTTTTGTGCAAATGCCGCCTTTCTCTCTCAAATCGAACCTAAGTGTATTGACGAGGCCATAAAAGATGATTTTTGGGTTATTGCAATGCAAGAGGAATTGAATCAATTTGAGAGAAACAAGGTGTGGGAGCTTGTTCCTAGACCTAGTGACCATTTAGTGATTGGTACTAAGTGGGTCTTTAGAAACAAGCAAGATGAAAATGGTATCGTGGTTAGAAACAAGGCTAGATTAGTGGCCAAAGGTTTCAACCAAGAAGAAGGTATCGATTACGAAGAAACCTTCGCCTCCATTGGCTCGATTAGAAGCCATAAGGATGCTCCTTGCCTATGCTAGTTGTTATAATCTTAAACTATTTCAAATGGATGTCAAAAGTGCCTTTTGAATGGTTTTATTCAAGAAGAAGTATATGTCGAACAACCTCCGGATTTGAAAATTCTCTTCTTCCTAATCATGTATTCAAATTGACTAAGGCTCTCTATGGTTTGAAACAAGCTCCTAGAGCTTGGTATGAAAGGCTTAGTTCCTTTCTTATTTTAAATAATTTTACCAAAGGCAAGGTTGATACTACATTATTTATTAAACATTTAGAAAATAATTTTCTTATTGTACAAATTTATGTCGACGATATTATTTTTTTTGGATCTACGGATGAATCACTATGTGAAACATTTGCCAAATCTATGAGTCATGAATTTGAAATGAGTTTAATGGGAGAATTAACTTTCTTTTTTAGGATTACAAATCAAACAACTTAAGGATGGTATATTTCTTAACCAATCTAAATATAATGATAGAATTGTTAAAACGATTTAACATGGATAATTCAAAAGCAATAAACACCCCTATGAGTACTGCGACTAAGTTAGATATGGATGAAAATAGTGAAAATTTCGATCAAAAAAAAACATAGGGGGTATGATAGGTAGTCTACTCTACCTTACCGCATGACTAGGCCAGATATCATGTTTAGTGTAGGACTTTTGTGCTAGGTTTCAATCAAATCTAAATTATCTCATCTTAAAAGTGTTAAAAGAATATTTAGATATCTTAAAGGAACTCCAAATTTAGGGTTTATGGTATCGAAAAATCCGAAAAAAAATTTGATTTAATGGCTTATCGGATGCCGATTTTGGGGATGTAGGATTGATAGAAAAAAGTACATCGGAACATGCCAATTTTTTAGGACATGCACTTGTTTCTTGGACTTCAAAAAAATAAAATTCAGTTGCACTATCTACGGCCGGAAGCCGAATACATTGCTACTGAAAGTGCATCTTTGTGCATAAGTTGTATGGATGAAAAATACATTAGAAGCCTATGGAATTCATTTTAAAAATATCCCCATAAAATGTGATAATACTAGTGCCATATGTCTTACTAAAAATCCAATTCAGCACTCTAGAACTAAGCACATCGACGTTAGGCACCATTTCATACGCGATCATGTCCTTAACAATGATGTTGTTCTAGAATTCATTGACACGAAGCATCAATTAGCAGATATATTTACAAAAGCCCTAAATGAAGACCAATTTGAATTTATTAGAAGGGAACTAGGCATGTTAAATTGTCCTTGAAAATAAGCTTGTTTGAATATATTTTTTGAAAAATATTTTTTTTAAATTCTGGATATATACTTCTGGATGAATGCTGATTTTTCCGTTTAAGCTGAATTCTGGATAAGTATTTTTGGCAAATTTGAATGATTAATCTTAATGCTGTATTCTTTCTCTAATGATTTTATGATATTTTATGAATCTCAAAATTAATGGCTTGATTATGAGTTTCAAGTTGACGAATTGAATTTGAATGGGTTTGTATTCGAATTATGATCTTGACTTATTGAAGTTACTACTTGAAATTTTTTTTTATCCCAATCTCTTCCTTGTACATCTACATTTTTTTTTTATAGAAGAGATTTGATAAAATGAATGAATGTTGAATTTTCCTTTAAGATGAATTTAGCATACTTAACTTTGAATGGTAAATTTTTTCTGATCAATGCTGAATTCCTGATGTTATAATCACAAATTATGTGCTTCAAGTCTCATTCCCTTTTTGTTGATGACAAAGGGGGAGAAAAGTGATGACTTGTATCATTTCAATAGCATGACTTATATGAATTGCAAAAGCTACTGTCATATGAATGTCTTATATGTCTTGCAAAATCTTTGTGAATTGCAAAGCTACTATAATATGAATGTCTTATATGCCTTGCAAAATCTTTGAGAATTGCAAAAGCTACTGTAATATGAATGTCTTATATGCCTTGCAAAATCTTTGAGAATTGCAAAGCTACTGTAATATGAATGTCTTATATGCCTTGCAAAATCTTTGAGAATTGCAAAAGCTACTGTAATATGAATGTCTTATATGCCTTGCAAAATCTTTGAGAATATCGCAAGATCGATTGATCATATTGAAAGAATGTCAAACATGTATATCATGAAATTCATGTTGATAATATTTATCATCTGTTGTAGTAAAATTTGTCTCTTATCTTTCGACTTGAAAAGGATTTTCATTGAAGTTTAGCATTGACATTATGCTAAATGAGAAAAACGATAAGTTCTACGATTAGAACTTATCGGTTCATGCTTGAATTCATGGGATGGAATTCAAGTGGTTTTATCTTCTCATAATATGGCATATAGATAGGGGGAGTTATGTTTAACTCCGTCATCAATTGATTGTCATCATCAAAAAGGGGGAGATTATTGAATCTCGGATTTTGATGATAAAATCAATTGATGGGTTATTTGATCTAATCCATATTATTGAGTTAAGTGTGCAGGATTAACTACGATAACCAGAAAACACAAAGCAAGGATACCGGAGTCAAGTTCGATGGACGTTTAAGAGTTTGAAGAATCGTCGGAGATGCTGCCGGAACCAACCGAGAAAAAAATCGGGAATCTGTCGGAATTTTCGGAAGTTCGCCGAAGAGATCATCGGAGGTTCACGGAGATCACCGAGAAGGCTCGGCTACTCATTAAAGTCATCACAAGTTCGGGAGCTTGCTAGGAGCCCGTCGGAAGAAGTTCGTCGGAAAGCTCGCCGGAACAAGACTCGACGTTCGCGGTTGAAAATTTGCTTAGGATGTGTTTTTGTTAAGTAGTTAACTTGTAATTAGGATTAGGATTAAGAAATAATCCTATATCCTGGTTAGGGGCCAACTGGGCCCAAAATTAGACGTGGTTTGGGCTAAGTTTGAAGCCCAACCAGTCAACCGAAGAGTCTGGCGGTGGCATTGCGGGCTGCAGTAGCACCGCCAACACCGAGAGCTGGGCGATGGCACCGCCAGTGCCGAGAGATTGAGGTGGTGGCACCGTCAGCAATGTCAACAACAACATGGACAAAGGTGGCACCGCCAAAGATCGAACTTCACAAGAATTCAAATTTGGAGCCCAAATTTGAATCCTCTTGAGGCCTATAAATACCCCTCAAATCTCAGCTGAGATCACAACTTTTTGAGCAGCAAGAGTTTGAGAGAAAGGTCTTAGAAAAGTGTTAGCTTGTCTTCTTTTCAATTTGCTAGTGTTCACCTCATCTCTTCTCGAAAATCTGTAAGAGAGTGAACCGCTTGTAAAGAGTTGTAAGAGGGGTATTTACCCTTCCATTTCAAGAGACTTGCTAGTGGAAGGTGGGAGCCTCATCAAAGAGGGGCCTCGCAAGTGGAGTAGGTCATTTGACCGAACCACTCTAAAATCGGCGTAATCCTTGGTTTGCATTTCATTATTGCTATTTACTTTATTGCAAACCTTCTTATATGCTTTAGTTCCTTATTACTTTTGCTGCGCATATTTAAGAATACGCTTTCAAGATTAAGCTTGTCAAGTTCCGCTCTTATCATACGAAAGATTTTTTAAAAACCGAAGTTTTAATCCGCTGCACTAATTCACCCCCCCCCCTCTTAGTGCTGCTCCGATCCTAACACCGGTATCCAATACCCATATGTTATCATAAGAGTTTGACAAATGGAGACTGATCATGAATGTACCTGAAGCTTCATCAAGCTTTTGTTTCGCCCTTTCTGCAAGGTACTCTTTGTAGTTTCTCTTCCAATGCCCATCTTTACCACACTGGAAGCATTGGCCTTTGTCCTTTGCTGGGTCTTTCTTAGCAACCTTTGCTTTACCTGGTTTGACCTTGCCCTTTCCCTTCTTAAGAGACCTTTCTGCTTTCCTTTTCCTTTTGGTCTCACCAGTGTAGAGAATTGGCTTCTCTTTCTTGATAGTACTCTTTGCCTCCCTCAACAGATTGAGAAGCTCTGGGAGAGTCACTTCAAGCTTGTTCATATTAAAATTTATTATGAACTATGAAAAGGAATCTGGTAGGGACTGAAGCACAATTTCCACACACAAGTTATCCTCTAGGACCATTCCTAGACCTATGAGTTTCTCTATCCACTCAATCATCTTTAGGACATGGTTCTGAACCGGTGTCCCCTCAGTCATCCTAGCGCGGAAGAGGCTCTTAGATATCTCATATCGCTGAGTCCTTCCCTGTTCCTCAAACAATTTGTGAACATGTAGGAGAATGGATCTTTTATCCATCTTTTTATGTTGTCTCTGTAACTTAGGAGTCATAGAGCCCAACATATAGCACTGAGCAAGAGTGGAGTCATCAATGTACTTCACGTAGTGAGCGATCTCATCCTCGTTTACCCCTTCGTTATAAGATGAGTCTGATTTGATGATATACCCTCGAGGGACTCGACCAAGTATACCATGCCCTCAGGTCACCGGTGATATCTCTATGTCGTAAGCAAGATAGCAAATCGCGATATAGGTGAGTCTTGAGGGACTCGACCAACTCAACCTACACCGGAAATCGGTTCATACTTATAACGATGGAAGGCCACGTGGGTCAATCTAATTGCCTCACGTTTACCGACTTAATATTATCGAGAGATGTTTCTATGATTTGGTCTCCTAATATGACATGTCACATATATACATATTTAATATATATCTACATCGCATGCAAATATATATACATATCTAGTATGTGTATAAGCAATTACACCAGATGATCATGGACCACAACCTAATATGATTAGGCCCGAGCCAGTAGGCCTAATCACTCACATCAAAATCTATGTGTGCAACGGTGCATCTCCATGCCCTGTGATCGTCCATTTCGTCCTTGTCGGTTCCGTCGACATCTAGATGCATCTTCATGCATCACGATCGTCCGTCTCGTGGGTCCCGCTATCGCATCCACGCTCCCATTGTGCCTCCTCATGTGATTACAACTTAATCATAGGCACGCAGGTCCGACAATAAACGAGAAATATAATGGAGGTTCGCAGACCTCAATAATAATAATCACAGGTACACACATCACACGGTCCATGATCATCCGTCCACACATCATACATCACATGTATAAATAATCATCATCATGTAGGACTTTTAGATAATAATAATAAAAAATAATAATCAACTAAACCTTTTAATTAATTAATATTTTCTGAAATCAGGGACATTATAGGGAATTTCTGAATTCATAGGGGTATTTTCGTAATTTGGACAAAAGACATAAATTGGAATTTCTCAAATTTCGAGGGGCAAGACTATCTTTTACCCAAAAAACTCTAATGCCCTTTCCCCTTTTCGCTGCCGCGCCGCCACCCGCTTGGCCGGGCATGCCTATCTGGCGGGCGAGGGTGACGCCCTCGCCCAGCAGGGCGAAGCGCGCCCTGCCGTAGCTGCTGGTGGTGGGCCCCTTCGGGCACCGCCGCCTCCATGGCGATGTTGTCCCACTGGGCGACCGCCCTGGGGGTTTTCACCACGGAGAGCAGCCGGCGGCGGGCTGCCGCCTCGTCTCAGCGGCGACGGACGGGCAGGTGGTGGGGGCGAGGGCATTGCCCTCGCTATTTGGCGACGCGCACAGCAGCGCTTGCCGGGGGTGGGCATCCTTCGGCGCCGTCGCCTCCATGGCGTTGTCCCACCGGCGACCGCCTCTGGGGATTTCGCCCGCCGGAGCAATGGCGCCTCGCCGGTCATGGTCGCCACGCCCGCCCGGCAGCAAGCCTGCTGCAAAGCAGGCCCCCGCCAGCTGCAGCAGATGCAGCCCTATGCTGCCCGCCGGCTGCGCTTGCACGACGCGAGATCGAGGGAAGCAACTGTTGCTGCCCTTCCTTTTTTTCGTCAACAATTTTGACGTCAAAATTCTTCCTAAACACAACACACACAGTTCAAAACCAATCATTCGCACGAGCAACCTGGCTCTGATACCACTGTTGGGAAATCCTTAGGGGCGACATCATATGCGCAGTGGAAAAACAAGAAAAACAAAATCCCCGATTCCCAAAGAGATGTTCGTCGTCGTGCGAAGATTGGTACGCAAAAATCCGCGAAACATGAAACTGCGTATAGAGTAGATTTTGTTACCTAGGGAGATCGTATATCCCTGTTTCTTTACAGATCCTTAGGAGAGGGTGAAGGAGGTCAAGCATCCTCCTCTCTGGCGGTGATCCACAGGGGGTTATTGACGACGCTCCTCAAAACTCCAGACCTACCGAGGTGGAGATGGGAGGAGAATAGGAAAAGGCAAACAAAAGCTCTCTAGCCCATGAGGCTCTGAATCCCTCCTATTTATAGAGGTCCCATGTCAAACCCTAATGGGTCCTCCCCTAGTGGGTATTGGATCTGCATCCAATAAGACAAGGGCTCTGTCGGATATCTCATATCCGAACCTCTATTCATCGCAATGCCTACCTTATGTGTGTGACCCTCTAGGCCCAATATCGAGTTGGCCGTGAGTCATACCTGTCAGAACTCCTTCTAACTCAGTGAATTATTATCTCTGTAATAATTCACTAGACTCATCGACTACGGACGTACTAGGCCACTACGTTGTAGTCCCCAGACGATACAGGGAAATCCAATCCATTGGACCTGTATGTCCTTAGTTACCGTGTACCTATAGTCCCTCATCCATCTAATATACCAGAGACCATATATCGAGCATGGTGTTGTCAGACCCACACGGTTTCTACTCGAGTCTCGCTCTAATCGGATTCTCCCGGAGAACTCTTTCTCTCTCAACCCGAATGACCCTGGCAAGGGATTTGTCTGAGCAAGAACACATGGGATATTCCTCTCATGACGCCGAGAGTGGATGATGCTCTATCGACACTCAATAGCCCTCGTAAGGTCGACTACCACTCCTAATGACCAGCTGTACTAGATCTGGGACAGCCAAACCTATAAGTCTAGTATCAAAGAGTGGAGCACTCATACAGGACATCTTTGGTGTCTCTGTTAGGATCGGAGTCGCACTAAGAGGGGGGGGGGTGAATTAGTGCAGTGGTAAAGTGCGATAAAATTTTCGCGATTTAAAACATTTCGGAAACTTCGTATGATAAAAGTAACGTTTTCGTTTGAAACCGTTTCGATTGCGTTTTAACTTAAAGGGTTAAGTAAGATAGAGACAAAGAAGTAGAGCATTAAAGTGCAAATGATTTGCAGCAATATAAATGAAAATAAGTAAATGCAAACCAGAGATTACGTCGATTTTACAGTGGTTCTGTCAAATGACCTACATCCACTTGCGAGGCCCCTCTTTGATGAGGCTCCCACCTTCCACTAGCAAATCTCTTGAAAGGGAAGGGTAAATACCCCTCTTACAACTTTTACAAGCGGTTCACTCTCTTACATATTTTCAGCAAGAAAGAAGGAGGTGAACACTAGCAAATTGAAAACTAGACTAGCAAAGGCTCTTCTAAGACTTTTCTCTCAATCAATTGCTTCTCTAAAAAGTTGTAATCTTAGCTGAGATTTGAGGGGTATTTATAGGCCTTAAGAGGATTCAAATTTGGGCTCCAAATTTGAATTCTCTTGGAGTTCCCGATGCTGGCGGTGCCACCGCCTGTCAGTTTCTGACCCTGACAATACTGGGCGGTGCCACCGCCAGGCTCTCGGGCATTGGGCGGTGCCACCGCCCAGCTCTCGGGTGCTGGGCGGTGCAACCGCCCAGTTTGGCAGTGCCACCGCTAGACTCTTCGGTTGACTGGTTGGGCTTCAAACTTAGCCCAAACCAAGTCTAATTTTGGGCCCAGTTGGCCCCTAACCAGGATATAGGATTATCTCTTAATCCTAATCCTAATTACAAGTTAACTACATAACAAAACACATCCTAAGCAATTTTTCAACCGCGAACGTCGAGTCTTGTTCCAGCGAGCTTTCCGATGAACTTCTTCCGACGGACTCCCAGCAAGCTCCCGAACTTGTGATGACTTTAGTGAGTAGCTGAGCCTTCTCGGTGATCTCCGTGAACCTCCGACGATCTCTTTGGCGAACTTCCGAAAATTTCGACAGGTTCCCGATTTCTTCTCGGTTTGTTCCGGCAGCATCTCCGACGATTCTTCGGACTCTTAAACGTCCATCGAACTTGACTCCGGTATCCTTGCTTTGTGTTTTCTAGTTATCGTAGTTAATCCTGCACACTTAACTCAATAATATGGATTAGATCAAATAACCCTTCAATTGATTTTTTCATCAAAATCCGAGATTCAACAATCTCCCCCTTTTTGATGATGACAATCAATTGATGACGGAGTTAAACATAACTCCCCCTATCTATATGCCATATTATGAGAAGATAAAAACACTTGAATTTCATTCCTTTGAATTCAAGCATAAACCGATAAGTTCTAACAGTAGAACTTATCGTTATTCTCATTAAGCATAATGTAAATGCTAAACTTCGATGAAAATCCTTTTCAACTCGAATGATAAGAGATAATTTTTACTACGACAGGAGATAAAGATTTTCAACATGAATTTCAATATGATCAATCGATCTTGCGATATTCTCAAGGATTTGCATGGCATATTAGACATTCATAGATCGATCACTTTTCTCAAAGATTTTGCAAGGCATATTCTCAAAGATTTTGAAAAGTTTTTGCAATTCATATTAGTCATGCTATTAAAATGATACAAGTCATCACTTTTCTCCCCCTTTGTCATCAACAAAAAGGGAATGAGACTTGAAACACATAGTTTGTCATACAAAGATTTTATCGTTCAAAATTAAGTATGCTAAAATATTTACACAGAGTTCATCTTAAATGAAAATTCAGCATTCATCCATATTATCAAATTTCTTTGTTCTATAAGTAACAAAAGTTGCAGATGTACAAGGAAGAGATTGGGATAAGACGAAAAAAAATGTTTCAAGTAGTAACTCCAATAAGTCAAGATCATAATTCGAATACAAATTCATTCAATTCGTCAACTTGAAACTTATAATCAAGCCATCAAAATCAATTTCGAGATTCAAAATATCATAAAATCATTAATCTTGAGCAGATTTAACATGTCATTTAGAATTGAAAGAGAAGGATTAGATTCACCGAGGAACGGAGATAAGATGAAAAACTTTACGGAAAATCCATTCAAACAAGTTTATTGTTTAGGGACAATTTAACATTCCTAATTCCCTTCTAATGAATTCAAATTGGTCTTCATTCAAGGCTTTTGTAAATATATCTGCTAATTGATGCTTTGTGTCAATGAATTCTAGAATAACATCATTGTTAAGAACATGATCGCGTATGAAATGATGCCTAACGTCGATGTGCTTAGTTCTAGAGTGCTGAATTGGATTTTTAGTAAGACATATGACACTAGTATTATCACATTTTATGGGAATGTTTTTAAAGTGAATTCAATAGTCTTCTAAAGTATTTTTCATCCAAACAACTTATGCACAGCATGCACTTACAGCAATGTATTCGGCTTCCGCCGTAGATAGTGCAACTGAATTTTATTTCTTGGAAGTCCAAGAAACAAGTGCACGTCCTAAAAATTGGTATGTTATGGATGTACTTTTTCTATCTATCCTGCTTCCGCCAAAATCGGCATCCGCATAAGCTATTAAATCAAAATTTTCAGATTTTGGATACCATAATCCTAAATTTGGAGTTCCTTTAAGATACCTAAATATTCTTTTAACACTTTTAAGATGAGATAATTTAGGATTTGATTGAAACCTAGCGCAAAGTCCTACACTAAACATAATATCCGGTCTAGTTGCGGTAAGGTAGAGCAGACTACCTATCATTCCCCTATATGTTTTTTGATCGAAATTTTCACTATTTTCATCCATATCTAACTTAGTCGCAGTACTCATAGGGTTGTTTATTGGTTTTGAATTATCCATGTTAAATCATTTTAACAATTCTAAAGTATATTTAGATTGGTTAAGAAATATACCATCCCTAAGTTGTTTGATTTGTAATCCTAAAAAGAACGTTAATTCACCCATTAAGCTCATTTCAAATTCATGACTCATACATTTGGCAAATGATTCACATAGTGATTCATCCGAAGAGCCAAAAATAATATCGTCAACATAAATTTGCACAATAAGAAAATTATTTTCAAAATGTTTAATAAACAATGTAGTATTAACCTTGCCTTTGATAAAATTATTTAAAATAAGAAAGGAACTAAGCCTTTCATACCAAGCTCTAGGAGCTTGTTTCAAGCCATAGAGGGCCTTAGTCAATTTGAATACATGATTAGGAAGAAGAGAATTTTCAAATCCGGGAGGTTGTTCGACATGTACTTCTTCGGAAATAAAACCATTCAAGAAGGCACTTTTGACATCCATTTGAAATAGTTTAAAATTATAACTACTAGCATAGGCAAGGAGCATCCTTATGGCTTCTAATCGAGCCACAAGAGCGAAGGTTTCTTCGTAATCGATACCTTCTTCTTGGTTGAAACCTTTGGCCACTAATCTAGCCTTGTTTCTAACCACGATACCATTTTCGTCTTGCTTGTTTCTAAAGACCCACTTAGTACCAATTACTAAATGGTCACTAGGTCTAGGAACAAGCTCCCACACCTTATTCCTCTCAAATTGATTCAATTCCTCTTGCATTGCAATAACCCAAAAATCATCTTTTATGGCCTCGTCAATGCACTTAGGTTCGATTTGAGAAAGGAATGCAGTATTAGCACAAAAATTCTTGAAAGAGAAACGAGTTTGAACCCCTTTAGATGTATCCCCTATAATTAGCTCCTTTGGATGAGCATCTATATACTTCCATTCCTTAGGTAAGGAAATTTCGGAAGAAGGTGCATCCAAGTTGCTATTTTGAGGAGGGGGTTCATTTAAATTCAAATTATCAAAACTAATATCATCATCAAAATCATTTTTCTTTAAATTTGAAACTTCATTAAAAACTACATGAATAGACTCTTCTATTACTAAGGTTCTTTTATTAAAAACCCGAAAAGCTTTAGAAACGGAAGAGTAACCAAGAAAGATGCCTTCATCGGATTTAGCATCAAATTTTCCTAAGGCATCCCTTTCATTTAAAATAAAGCATTTACAACCGAAAACTTTAAAATAGGAAATATTTGATTTTTTGTTATTCCATAATTCATAGGGAGTTTTTGATAAGGATGGTCTTATTAGGACTCTATTCATGATGTAGCAAGTCGTATTTATGGCTTCGGCCCAATAATACTTAGGTAAACTATGTTCATTTAATATAGTTCTTGCCATTTCTTGTAGGTTTCTATTTTTTTTTCAACTACTCCATTTTGTTGGGGATTTCTCAGAGTGGAGAAGTTGTGATTGTATCCATTAACTTCACAAAAATTTTGAAAGTCACGGTTTTGAAATTCGCCACCGTGATCACTCCGAATTGATGAAATCATGAAACCTTTTTCATTTTGAGTGAGTTTACAAAATTTAGAGAAACACTTGAAACAATCACTTTTGTGAGCTAAGAAATAGGTCCAAGTGTATCTAGTATAGTCATCCACAATTACAAATGCATATTTGCTTCCTCCTAGACTTGTCGTATCAATTTGTCCAAATAAGTTCAAACGAATCAATTGTAATGGTCTAGTGGTGCTAATTTAAGTTTTTAATTTGAAACTAGTTTTTATTTATTTACCTAGTTGACATGCATCGCATACTTTGTCCTTAATAAACTTTATATTTGGAATTCCTCGCACTAATTCTCTAGATGAGATCTTACAGATTAGTTTCATGCTTGCATGGCCTAGTCTCCTATGCCAAAGCCAAGCATCATCATTTAAAGCAGAGAAGCACATTTCATTACTTAGTTCATCAAGGTTGATGGTGTAGACATTATTTTGTTTTAATGCAATCATAGTCATGTTATGGTTTGGTTTTTCAATAATACATACATTTGATTCAAATCTAACGATATAACCTTTATCGCATAATTGACTAACACTTAAGAGATTATGTTTCAATCCATCAACTAGTAAGACATCATCAATAGAAAATTTTAATTTGTTGCCTATGGTTCCATTGCCAATGATTTTCCCTTGGTTGTTGTCTCCGAAGGTGACGTACCCTTCTTCTTTGCTAGTGAGCATAGAGAAATGAGATGGATCTCCAGTTATATGTCTTGAGCATCCACTATCTAGATACCATCTCTTGCTCCTAGCTTGTGATGATGTATGTTTCTACAAGAAGGGATTATTTTTAGGTACCCATTTTCTTTTGGGTGCCTTAAAAACTTGTTCATCATATTGCATAGAATTGATCATAGTTTCTTTAGGAACCCAAATTAGTTTGTTCGGACTAATTTTCTTGAATGGACATTTATAAGTTTTATGTTCATATTTGCAACAAAAGTTGCAATGGCTTTGGTGCCAAACATGTAAGATGGGGCCTTTAACGAAGGTGGTTGGATTTTGGTGAGGACTTCTCACAAATCCGATTCCGCTTCTTTTAGGAACGTGACCCTTATTTGTAAGGATCATGTTTAAGGATTTGCTACCAACCTCGAATTTCTTCAAGGTGTCCTTAAGTAACAAGTTCTCCTTTTGGAGAGATTCTAGATCATGGCATTTTATACATGGAGCTAAACTATCATGATATTCAGTTTTTAATCTATCGATATCACAAGTGAGACTATCATGCTCCTTTTTTAGCAATTTATATTTTCTACTAATTGTCTTACATTCATCAAATAACTCATGGAAAGAATTTAATAATTCATGATAAGGTAAATCTGCATCAATTAAATCTGTTACCTCTTCTCCGATGGCCATTAGGGCGTAATGAGCAACTTGCTCGATGTTGGACTCCTCTTCTTCGGACGTGCTTGAATCATCCCACGGTGCCTTGAGCGCCTTCTTCTTTGATGTTCTCTTTTTGGCTTGAGGGCAATCGTTCTTGTAGTGTTCCGGTTTTTTGCATTCATAGCAAATCACTTGGTCCTTCTTTTGTTCAAATTTATTTTTTGTATTATTTTTAAATTTGTTCTTCCTTAAATATTTTTTGAATTTTTGAGTCAAAAGTGTAATGTCATTGTCACTGTCCTCATCACTTGATGTTCCTTTCAAGTGGTCTTCTTGTGATTTGAGTGTCATATCTTTCCTGTTCTTTGGAAGGGGGTTCTCGAGCTCGTCATGAGCTTGACATGTCATTTCGTAGGTCATTAGAGACCCAATGAGTTCTTCATGAGGGAATGTTTTAAGGTCTTTGGCCTCTTGAATGGTCGTAACTTTTGGATCCCAACTTTTAGGGAGGGATCTTAAGATTTTAGTTACTAGTTCAAAGTTAGTAAAATCTTTACCAAGAGCTTGGAGTCCATTGATGACATCCGTAAACCGGGCGTACATGTCTCCGATGGACTCACTTGGTTTCATTCGAAAAAGTTCGTAAGAGTGCAC
Source organism: Musa schizocarpa (assembly GCA_900464855.2). NCBI lineage: Eukaryota > Viridiplantae > Streptophyta > Magnoliopsida > Zingiberales > Musaceae > Musa > Musa schizocarpa. The sequence continues at coordinate 30,614,648 of LS990921.1, forward strand.
AAGAATATTGATTTTGGACTCTTTCACTCGGCTAGTGCCTTCATGAGTGACCTCAAGAGTTCTCCAAATATCAAAAGCCGAATCACAAATTGAAACACGATTAAATTCATTTTTGTCTAGTGCACAAAACAAGGCATTCATAGCCTTTGCATTTAAAGCAAAAACCTTCTTCTCTGATTCATTCCATTCACTCATCGGAAGAGAAGATTTTTGAAATTCGTTTTCAACAATAGACCAAAGCTCGAAATCCATAGAAATGAGGAAGATCCTCATCTGAGTCTTCCAATACATGTAATCCGACCCATTAAACATAGGTGGACGTGTGATAGAGTGTCCCTCATGCATGCCGGAGTAAGCCATCTCTCTGGGTATTAAACCAAATATGAGAGTGAGCCTAGCTCTGATACCAATTGTTAGGATTGGAGCGGCACTAAGAGGGGGGGGTGAATTAGTGCAGCGGTAAAGTACGATAAACTTTTCGCGATTTAAAACCTTTCGGAAACTTCGTACGATAAAAGTAACGTTTTCGTTTGAAACTATTTCGATTGCGTTTTAACTTAAAGGGATAAGTAAGACAGAGACAAAGAAGTAGAGCATTAAAGTGCAAATGATTTGTAGCAATATAAATGACAATAAGTAAATGCAAACCAGAGATTACGCCGATTTTACAGTGGTTCGGTCAAATGACCTACATCCACTTGCGAGGCCCCTCTTTGATGAGGCTCCCACCTTCCACTAGCAAATCTCTTGAAAGGGAAGGGTAAATACCCCTCTTACAACTTTTACAAGCGGTTCACTCTCTTACAGATTTTCAGCAAGAAAGAAGAAGGTGAACACTAGCAAATTGAAAACTAGACTAGCAAAGGCTCTTCTAAGACTTTTCTCTCAATCAATTGCTTCTCTAAAAAGTTGTAATCTCAGTTGAGATTTGAGGGGTATTTATAGGCCTCAAGAGGATTCAAATTTGGGCTCCAAATTTGAATTCTCTTGGAGTTCCCGATGCTGGCGGTGCCACCGCCTGGCTCTCGGGCACTGGGCGGTGCAACCGCCCAGTCTAGCAGCGCCACCGCCAGACTCTTCAGTTGACTGGTTGGGCTTCAAACTTAGCCCAAACCAAGTCTAATTTTGGGCCCAGTTGGCCCCTAACCAGGATATAGGATTATCTCTTAATCCTAATCCTAATTACAAGTTAACTACATAATAAAACACATCCTAAGCAATTTTTCAACCGTTAACGTCGAGTCTTGTTCCGACGAACTTTCCGACGAACTTCTTCCGACGGACTCCCAGCAAGCTCCCGAACTTGTGATGACTTTAATGAGTAGCCGAGCCTTCTCGGTGATCTCTGTGAACCTCCGACGATCTCTTCTCGGTTGGTTCCGGCAGCATCTCCGACGATTCTTCGGACTCTTAAACGTCCATCGAACTTGACTCTGGTATCCTTGCTTTGTGTTTTCTGGTTATCGTAGTTAATCCTGCACACTTAACTCAATAATATGGATTAGATCAAATAACCCATCAATTGATTTTATCATCAAAATCCGAGATTCAACAGTCTCAAGTCTAAGGACCAGATACACCACTAGGACTACGGAATCGCTGTCTGGCAATAAGACATCATCAACCATCCAGCATTCTGTAAGCGGATCAATAAGTGAACTCATTCTCCAATGAGCACCTGTACTGTATCCCTAGTGTCCCTACACAAGCAGCTATGAGATCAACTGCATCTATCATATGGACGGGTATACAGCACACCAGTCTGTCCGTTTATCACCATATCCCTCTCGAGTAACCAATGATTGGGATTATTTAGGATATGTGTTTAAAGGTGAATCGATCTCACTATCGTGATCTCATCACGATCCGATTCCCATTGCACAAATCCAAGGACATCATAATATATGTATGCATTTATGCAATAGTTATAAAGTGATATATGCCAAAATATAATAAGCAAAAAGATTCTATATTAAGTCACACGTGCCATCACTCATGTGATTGGCTTGCTAGGCACCTATGACTAGCAGTGACACCGCCTAGAGGCTCAGTCTCCGAGCTCTGTCAAGTGGTGCAACCACCCCTAACAGCAGGTGGCACTGCCCAAAGGCTCAGTCTTCGAGCTCTGCCAGGCGGTGCAAACACCAGACCCCGGAATTCCGGGAGATGACAGTTTTGTGCTCGAAATTCAAACTGGTTTGGGGCCTATAAATTCCCACCCTTTCCTGCATGAAAGGACACCAAAAGCTTGATTTTAATTTGTGATTTTAGAGCTCAAAAGTGTTGTAAAGTCTAGAAGTTCTCCTCCCTCTTTTCTTCATAGTTTTGATCTTTCAAGAGAGGAGAGAAAACTCTGTAAGGGTTGTCTCCTATGCCTATCAAAGGGAGTGAAACTGTAAAAGGGTGGTTGGCCTTCACCTATTGAAGGAAGGCCTCTAGTGGACATCGGTGACCTCATTGGAGGAGGAAGCCAAAAGTGGATGTAGGTCAAGATTGACTGAACCACTCTAAATCTCGGTTTACATTTACTTTTATCATCTTATCTTTACTGCAAACCTCCTCAGTAGCTTACTGCCTTCTGCTCATTTACGAACATGTTTTATAGTTAAGTATTTTTCGAATCGGTGTTAAGACAGAAATCGATTTTATCATATGAATATCATATTTCAGTTTGCGCTTACATTCTGATTTCCATCATACTGCAAACTGCCTTTATATCTTTGCTTTAACTGCATCTCGCTTGATCACATGTTAAAGTGATTTACGAATTGGCTTTCTTACCAAAATCACTTTTATTATACGAATGCAGTTTTAATCTTCGAAAGTTTTCCGCTGCATTAATTCAACCCCCCCCCCTCTTAGTGCTCTTGATCCAAACATAAGTGACATGATGTCTGATTATAAACTGCATAGGTTTTGTGAATTATGGATTGTAGAGGTGAATAACTTGAATGTTTTTTTCCTAGTGGCCTTAAATGTCTGATTGGATTCTAGATTGTTTGTTGAATTATAATATTATCAATTTTGAGTTAGGATCACACCTTTTGAATGAGAATTAAATTTAGGGGGCGTGACAAGAAGTTTGATCATGTTATGCAAGATGATGTTTTGCAAATATTAATGATGAAATTTGCAATGACTTGAATTCAGCTTGAATTCAAGATTCGATCAATATGGTATATTGATAAGGGGAGTTAAGGTTAACTCCGTCATCAATTGGTTGTCATCATAAAAAATGGAGAGATTATTGAATCTCGTATTTTGATGATGAAACCAATTGATAAGTGTTTATAATTTAATCTACATTTTGAGTGACGCAGGATGCTTCGATCAAGGAGAGACAATTAAAGTAGGAAGAATCATATTGGGCTAGAGGAAAACGTGTCAGAAGATTTGACGTCGGGCAAGTGGATCGGTCGACGTATCGACAGAAGGTTTCAGGCCATGGATTTGGGTATCGAGCCAAGAAGAGCACATATTGCGCTAAGGATATCGGAGTTGCGGAGGTCAACTGGCCGATTAAGCAATAGGCCGCAATATTGGACGATGTGCCGAAGAATCGGACGAAGCGTCGATGGACCAATGACATGTCGGACGACATGATTCATGCTTAGTAATAATTGTCTAGATCGAAGTGTATTTTTATATGTGCAAGATTAACTATGATAGCAAGGCATAAAGAAAAATGATGTCCCGGAGTCAAGAACGCGATTTCGTTGGGAGTTTGAGAGTTCCTTGAAAGTCCGGACGATAATCTGAAGTTCTGACGGAACCAACCGATAAGTCCAGGAGCTTGCTAAAGAAGCACATTGGAACTCGCCAAGAAGATCATCGTGAAGTCTAAGAGTTTGCCGGGAGTCTGCCGGAACATTGTTAAGAGATCGTCGGAAGTTTGCTGGAAGATTACTGGAAGCTCGTCGGAAGAAATCGGACTTATCTTGCTTAGAATATGTCTTAGGAATCGTAGTTAGCACATAATTAGAGTTGGGATTGGGAGATAATCCCATCAACTCTGTTAGGGGCCAACTGGGCCCGAAGTTGGGCTAATTTGTGCCGGACTCAAGGCCCAACTAGGGTGCCAAAAGCTTGGCCGGCGATGGCATCGCCAGGGCCGATGGTGGCACCGCTTGGGGAACATCACCCCAGGAAATCTGGGTAGTGGTACCGCCAGTAGTAATGCTGCCAGCGGTGGTACCGCCCCTGTTTGGCAGTGGTACCGCCCAATGGTAGATCCTACGGTAGTAGTACCGCACAGGAACGGTGGTGGTACCGCTAGTACCTAGGTAACCTAGGATGAGACCTTTTTAGTCTCCAAGTTTGAATCAACTTAAAGCCTATAAATGCCCCTCTCATCCCTGGTTAACTAACACAAGCACATAGAATTTAAAAAAGGAAAAACATTGTTGTAATCTCTTGTGAGAATCCTCCTCTTCTAGTCTAAGTGTTAGAATAGTTTGAGAGAGGAGTGAGTGCTTGTAAAGGTTGTCTCCTAAACCTGTGAAAAGGAGAAGAGGGGTGTAAGAAGGAGGTTGATCTTTGGCTATTAAAGGAAGATCGATAGTTGATGCCAGTAGCCTTAACGGAAGAGAAATCAGCGAAGTGGATGTAGGTCACGACGACCAAACCACTATAAAAATCCAATTTGCCTTTCCTTTTATGCAATTTATCTTACTGCAAACCTCCTTACTTTCTTACTGCTTTCAACATGTTTACGAATATGCTTTCAAGTTGAGCAAGTTTCTAAAATTGGTTTTATTGTACGAAACAAAAGAAATTTTCAGAACCGATGTGGTTTTTACCGCTGCACTAATTCACACCCCCCCCCCTCTTAGTGCCTACTCGTTCCTAACACTAAGAATGTGATAGCACTCCCACTTACCTTCCTATATACACAAGGCTCATCTTCATTCTTAACGAAATCATAAGATCTGATTGCCTCATCAAATCTTATATTCCAACTTCGGGAAGCTTGCTTTAATCCATAAATGGATCTAAGTAATCTGCATACCTTATCTGGGTAGTCCTTGGACAAAAACCCCTTAGGTTGTATCATGTACACCTCCTCCTCGAGGTTACCATTGAGGAATGTGGTTTTCACGTCTATCTTCCAGATCTCATAATTATAGTATGCTTTAATAGCCAATAGAATTCGGATGGATTTTAGCATGGTTATAGAAGAGAATGTTTCGTCATAGTCAACACCTTGCCTTTGACGATCCCCTTAGCCACTAGCCTTGTTTTATTGGTCTCTACCTTTCCATCTACTCTAATTTTTTTCTTAAAGTTTTACTTGCAACCGATGGGTATAATACCCTCGGGCAAATCAACTAGGTTCCAAACCTTATTGGAGTACATGGAATCCATCTCCGAATTCATAACTTCTTTCCACTTCTCGGAGTCTATATTCATAATAGTGTTGAATCTCGGATTTTGATGATGAAGTCAATTGATGGGTTAATTGATCTAATCCATATTATTGAGTTAAGTGTGCAGGATTAACTACGATAGCTTGAAGACATAAAGAAAGTTTACCAGAGTCAAGTTCGATGGGTGTTCGAGAGTTCGCTGAACGTCCGAAGAATCGTCAGAAGTGCTGTTGGAACCAACTGAGAAAGAATCAGGGACTTGCCGAAGTTTTTGGAAGTCCACCGAAAAGATCGTCGGAAGTTCGTGGAGATCACCGAGAAGGTTTGAATACTTGCCAAAGACTCATTGTACTCGCCACAAGACCGAGAGCCTACTGGGAGTCCGTTGGAAGAAATCCGAAGGTGTATCGGAAGTCCATCGGAAGTTTGCTGGAAAGCTCGCCGAAAGGAAACTCGATATTGCCGGTTAAAAATTTGCTTAGTGCTATGTCTTAATTTTGTAGTTTGCATATAATTTGGGTTAGGATTAAGGATTAATCCTATAACCCAGTTAGGGGCCAATTGGGCCCGAGTTTGGACTAGTTTGGACCAAGTTTAGAGCTCAACCAGGGAGCTGAAACAGTCCAGGCAGTGGCACCGTCAGACTGGGTGGTGGCACCGCCTAGAACATGAGAGTTTCGGCGGTGGCACCGCCAGTACACTGTCAGTGTCAAACACCGACAGGCGGTGGCACAACCAGCACCAGAAATCCCAAAAGTAATTCAAATTTGAAGCCCAAATTTGAATTCTCTTGGGGCCTATAAATACCGCTCAATTCTCAGCAAAGATTACACCTTTTTGAGAAGTTAGAAAGTAAGAAAAAGCTCTAGCAAAGTCTTGTTTTCAATAGCTTAAGTGTTCACCTCCCTCTTTCTCTTTGAAAAAAATTTGTAAGAGTGTGAACCACTCGTAAGAAGGTTGCAAAAGGGGTATTTGGTCCTTTCCCTTCAAAGTGATTTGCTAGTGGAAGTTAGCCTCATCGAAGAAGGCTTCGAAAGTGGATGTAGGTCATTTGACCAAACCACAATACATCGTAGTGTTCCTTGAATATGTGAGTGTTTAATTTTCTGAACCATTTCTCTACTTAGCTGCAAATCATTCAGTTTTCATCTCCCTACTCTTGACTATCTTTACTCGAGCTATTTTAGCTATGTCATCATTTGTCAAATCAAAATCTCTACATATTTACGAAATCAATTTCAAACTTATGAGTTTTAATCCGCTGCACTAATTCACCCCCCCCCCTCTTAGTGCCACTCCGATCCTAATAATTGGTATCAGAGCAAGGCTCACTCTCATATTTGGTTTAATACCCAAGAGAGATAGCTTACTCCGGTATGCAAGAGGGTCACTCTATTACACATCCGCTTATGTTTAACGGGTCGGATTACACGTATTGGAAGACTTATATGAGGATCTTCCTTATTTCTATGAATTTTAAGCTTTGGAATATTGTCAAAAATGGATTTAAAAAATCTTCTCTTCCTATGAGCGAATGGAATGAATTGGAGAAAAGGATTTTGCTTTAAACGCAAAGGCTATGAATGCCTTGTTTTATGCACTTAATAAAAATGAATTTAATCGTGTTTCGATTTGTGATTTGGCTTTTGATATTTGGAGAACTCTTGAGATCACTCATGAAGGCACTAGCCGATTCAAAGAGTCCAAAATTAACATTCTTATGCATTCTTATGAACTTTTTCGGATGAAACCAAATGAGTCCATCGGAGACATGTACACCCGTTTCACTAATGTCATCAATGGACTCAAAGCTCCTGGTAAAGGTTTTTCTAACTTTTAACTAGTAACTAAAATTTTAAGATCCCTTCCAAAGAGTTGGGATCTAAAAGTTACGGTCATTCAAGAGGCTAAGGACCTGAAAACATATCCTCTCGAAGAACTTATTGGGTCTCTAATGACTTACGAAATGACGTGTCATGCTCACGAAGAGCTCGAGAACCCCCTTCTAAATAACATGAAGGATATGGCACTTAGAACACAAGAAGACCACTTGAAAGGAACATCAAGTGATGAGGATAGTGATGATGAAATTACACTTTTAACTCAAAATTTTAAAAAATTTATAATTAGAACAAATTTAAAAATTATACAAAAAATTAACTTAAATATAAAAAGGACCAAGTAATATGCTATGAATGCAAGAAGTCGGGGCACTTCAAAAATGAATGCCCCCAAGCCAAGAAGAAGCAAACGAAGAAAAAAAAAGCTTTAAAAGTGACTTAGGATGGCTCAAGTGATTCCGAGAATAAAGAAGCTAGCAACAAAGAGGTGGCCAACTTTGTGCTAATGACTTTAGGAGGAGAGACAAACTCACAAGCTAGGAGCAAGAGATGGTATCTTGATAGTGGATACTCAAGGCACATGATTGGAGATCTATCTCATTTCTCTATTCTCACTAGCAAAGAATAACGGTATGTCACCTTTGCAGACAACAAATGTAAAATCATTGGCAAGGGAACCATAGGTAACAAATCAAGTTTTTTAATTGATGATGTGTTGCTAGTTGATGGATTAAAATATAATCTCTTAAGCATTAGTCAATTATGTGATAAAGGTTACATCGTTAGATTTGAATATAATGTGTGCAATATTGAAAAACCAAATAATAACATATCAATGATTGCCTTAAAACAAAATAATATCTACACCATCAACCTTGATGAACTTAGTAGCGAAATATGCTTTTCCGCTTTAAATGATGATGCTTGGCTTTGGCATAGGAGATTAGGCCTTGCAAGTATGAAACTAATATCTAAGATTTCATCTAGAGAGTTAGTATGAGGGATTCCTAATATGAAGTTTGTTAAGGACAAAGTGTGTGATGCTTGTCAACTAAGAAAATAAATAAAAACTAGTTTCAAACCAAAAAATCAAATTAGCACCACTAGACCATTGCAATTGATCCATTTGGACTTATTTGGACCAATTGACACAACGAGTCTAGGAGGAAGCAAATATGCCTTCGTAATTATAGATGACTATAGTCAATACACTTGGACCTATTTCTTGGCTCACAAAAGTGATTGTTTCAAATGTTTCTCTAAATTTTGTAAACTTACTCAAAATGAAAAAGGCTTCATGATTTCATCAATTCGGAGTGATCACGATGGCGAATTTCAAAATTGTGACTTCTAAAGTTTTTGTGAATCTAATAAATATAAATACAACTTCTCCACTTTGAGAAATCCTCAACAAAATAGGGCAGTTGAAAGAAAAAATAGAAATTTATAAGAAATGGCAAGAACCATGTTAAATGAACATAGTCTACCTAAGTATTTTTAGGCCGAAGCCGTTAATACGGCTTGCTATGTCATGAATAGGGTTCTAATAAGACCATCTCTATCAAAAACTTCCTATGAATTATGGAATAACAAAAAACTAAATGTTTCTTAGTTTAAAGTTTTCGGTTGCAAATGCTTTATTTGAATGAAAAGGATGCCTTAGGAATATTTGATGCTAAATACAATGAAGGCATCTTTCTTGGTTACTCTTCCGTTTCTAAGACTTTTCATGTTTTTAACAAAAGAACCTTAGTTATAGAAGAGTATATTCATGTAGTTTTTAATGAAATTTTTGAGTTAAAGAAAAATGATTTTGATGATGATCTTGGTTTTGATAATTTGAATTTAAATGAACACCCTCCTCAAAATAGCAACTTGGATGCATCTTTTTCTGAAATTTCCTTACCCTAGGAATGGAAGTATGTAGATGCTCATCCAAAGGAGCTAATTATAGGAGATGCATCAAAAGGGGTTCAAACTCGTTCTTCCTTCAAGAATTTTTGTGCTAATGCCACATTCCTTTCTCAAATTAAACCTAAATGCATTGATGATACCTTGAAAGATGATTCATGGGTTATTGCAATGCAAGAAGAATTGAACCAATTTGAGAGGAATGAGGTATAGAAGTTTGTTCCTAGACCTAGTGACCATTTAGTCATTGGTACTAAATGGATCTTTAGAAACAAGCAAGATGAATGCGGTATCATGGTTAGAAATAAGGCTAGACTAGTGGCCAAAGGTTTCAACTAAGAAGAAGGTATTGACTGCAAAGAGACCTTCACTCCTGTGGCAAGATTAGAAGTCATTAGGATGCTCTTTGCCTATACTAGTAGTAATGATTTTAAACTATTTCAAATAGATATCAAACGTGCTTTCTTGAATGGTTTTATTTCCGAAGAAGTGTATGTTGAACAACCTCCCAGATTTAAAAATTCTCTTCTTCCTAATCATATATTTAAATTGACTAAGGCTCTCTATGGCTTAAAACAAGCTCCTAGAGCTTGGTATGAAAGACTTAGTTCATTTCTTATTTTAAATAATTTTACAAAAGGCAAGGTTGATACTACATTGTTTATCAATCATTTTAAAAATAATTTTTTATTATTCAAATTTATATCGATAATATTATTTTTGGTTCTTCGGATGAATCACTATGTGAATCATTTGCCAAGTGTATGAGTCATGAATTTGAAATGAGTCTAATGGGAGAATTAACCTTCTTTTCACGATTACAAATTAAACAACTTAGTAATGTTATATTTCTTAATCAATCTAAATATACATTAGAATTGTTAAAATGATTTAACATGGATAGTTCAAAAGCTATAAACACTCCTATGAGTACTTCCACTAAATTAGACATGAATGAAAGTAGTGAAACTTTGATCAAGAAACATATAGGGGAATGATTTGTAGTTTACTTTACCTTACCGCAACTAGACCGGATATTATGTTTAGTGTAGGACTTTATGCTAGGTTTCAAGCTAATCCTAAATTGTCTCATCTTAAAAGTGTTAAAAGAATCCTTAGATATCTTAAACGAACTCCTAATTTAGGATTATGGTATCCAAAATCCGATAATTTTGATTTAATAACTTATGCAAATGTCGATTTTGGCAGATGTAGGATAGATAGAAAAAGCACATCCGGAACATGTCAATTTTTAGGACATGCACTTGTTTCTTGGACTTCCAAGAAACAAAATTCGGTTTTACTATTTACGGTGGAAGCCGAATACATAGCCGCAAGTGCATGCTATGCACAAGTTGTTTGGATGAAAAATACGTTGGAAGACTATGAAATTTACTTAAAAACATTCCTATAAAATGTGATAATACAAGTGTTATTTGTCTAACCAAAAATCCAATTCAACACTCTAGGGCTAAGCATATTGACATTAGGCATCACTTTATATGAGATCATGTCAATAATAATAATGTCATTCTAGAATTTATTGATACAAAGCATCAATTAGCGGATATTTTCACAAAAGCCTTAAATGAAAATCAATTTAACTTTATTAGAAGGGAATTAGGCATGTTGAATTGTCCTTGTGAATGAGCTTGATTGTATATATTTTCCAAAAATTTTTCATCATCTTTTTGGTTTTCGTGGATTTGACTTCTTTCTTTTCGATTTTGAATGACACCTTAAAGAGTGATCTAAGACACTATCCTATCTTAAATCAAACACATTAAAACTTCTAAAAAAAATAAAAAAATAAAAAATATTTTTTAACGTGTTAGCGGTGGCACCGGTAGAATCGGTGGTATCACCACCTGGGGGCTTGGTCCCCAGGCAGTGGCCCCGCTCGGTTGGTAGTGGCACCGCTCGAGAACCCCCTTATAAAGAGGGGGGGTTAGGGTCAGCGGTGGAACCACCCCCAACCCGAGAGCACCCTCCCTGGCACTCTCACAAAGTCCTCTAAACCTCTCTCAACCTCATTCTAATCCTCTAGAAGCCTAAGGGGTTCTTCTTGGATCAAGCTCTCTACCTCCCAAGGAAACTTATATAAGGTAAGATCTGATTTTTTTTTCTTCCTCTCATTATTTGGCCTATTCTTTAAAGTTCTCTCTTAATCCATCATCATAATTAGATATGGCTCCTAAGAGATCATCAAGAACAAAAGGGAAACGAGTGGAAGGAGATTCCTATGACCAAATCCTCTTTAGATCTAATGAAGTAGCCCTTAGGTATCCAAATTTCGAAACAAGAATAATACATAAGGGCAAACATGTTGATCTAGATGAACTTAGAAACCTAGAACCCATTAGATGGTTTGTAAATTTAGATGTCTTATCTATCCTACAAATTGATTAACCGATTTACCATAGGTTGATTAGGTTATTTTACGCAAACTTAAGTGTGGACAATGATAGCTTAACTACCTACCTCTTAAGAATACAAATTCGATCTTTGATATCACTATATATGAGTTAATTGGAATTGCCGAAAATGATAGGGGTTGTTATTTTAGAAGTAAATGGGATATCAATGCAATTGGAGCAACTTACTCCGAAGCCTTAGAAACTGTTTTTGCAAATCCGAACCTAGGCATAATTCCCAAAAGTTGCTAGCACTTGTTGCCCTTTAACTCTAAATTTCTTCATCAAATCATGATAAGCATCCTACTTCCTAAACAATTTCATCATGATGAGATTAGTTAAATAGAGTTAAGTACTATGTATTGGATTATGACCGATCAAAATAATTATTTTGGATACTTAATCCGGCAACATATGCAGGACATAATAGCTAAAGACTCAATGTTACCATATGGGGGGTTAGTCACTCGATTAATGCTTGCCTATAATATTTGTGTCTCACCCGGTGAAGAAATAATTGAGGTCGATCGATTTAACACTATCAACAGAAACCTACTCAAGAGACTTAGGTGAACTTTTGGCAATGGTAAATTTCGTTGTTCCGCATGTGCTTCCAACATATGCTAATTCCATTATTCATACTGTCCCTTTGTACTCTAGTGTTTGTGGGATAAATGTGAACCTTTGCTAGAAATGGTAAAGGGAGTTATGCTTAGAGCCCGCGATGCTCTGCCGGCCCCCTATGACTTCACTCAGACGTGAGTGGATGGAGCTCCCAGAAGGGGGAGACTTATGTTTGGTGATCATTCAGAAATGGATAGATCATATTATGTTATGATCCCACTTCACCTTCTATGTGTTTGATATGATATCCAAAGCTTTGGCTATGTTTCTATGCATGCTTTGGATAAGAATGAAATGAATGCATCGTCATGTGACATTTGAGCTTCTATTCATGTTTTGTTCTTTGATATGTTTCCGAAATATTATAAGTCTTTGTTATACCTTGAAATTACCATATGCCTTGGATATGCTCCTTATGTCAATGATATGCTCCAATTACCCTTCCTCGATTATATGAACAAAACATGCTTCGAACGAAATGACATCGTAATTCTGCATTCAAACAACACATGCTTCTGTTTCATCTTGTATCTCTACTTTATATTTTTGATACCTTATTTTTTTGAAAAAAAAACTGTCCTCTTTGCTGAGCTTTATATGCTCACCCCGTTGATATATAAATTTTTCAGGATAGCTTATCGCTCGCTAAAATATGTAGTTTGGGTTTAGACAGTGGGAAGCAAAAAGATTTTGGGGCAAATCTTTCGTACTTGATATGTGGATGTTGTATAAGTTCCTTTTGTGTGTATTAATGACAAATCTAGATTGATGTATCCTGTAAATATTTGAAATGTACCTCTCATGTTAAGATTTTGGGAATGTTAAGTTAAAATTATGTAATGAATGATGTAAACATGCGGTACTTGTTGGTTTTGTAATTGTATAGATTCTCACAACTATGGATTTATGATGTGGTCATGATTTAGTTAAGTTACCTTTGTATTTTAATAATCATCTAGTGACAAGATGTATGCTTATAAACTACATAGGTTTTGTGAATTGTGGATTGTAAAGGTGAATGACTTGAATGTTTTTCTTAGTGACCTCAAATGTGTGATTGGATCCTGGATTGTTTGTTGAATTATAATATTATCAATTTTGAGTTAGGTTCACACTTCCTGAATGAAAATTATAATGGGGGGGGGCCTGACACCTAGGCGGTGCAATCGTCCCTGTTAGGCGATGGCACCGCCAAGAGGCTCAGTCTCCGAGTTCTGCCAAGCAGTGCAACCGCCCTTGACAAGAGGCGGCACCACCCAGAGGCTCAGTCTCCGAGCTCTGTCTAGCGATTGCAGTCAGGCAGTGCAATCGCCAAACCCCGGAATTCCGGGAGATGATAATTTTGAGCTCCAAATTCAAACTGGTTTGGGGCCTATAAATACCCCTCTCATCTCTGGTTAATTCACACAAGCACAGAGAGATTAAAAGAGAGAAAATATCGCTGTAATCTCTAGAATTTCCCTCCTCTAAATTCTAAGTGTTAGAATTCTATTTAGAGCGGAGATTGAGTGCTTGTAAGGGTTGTCTCCTAAACCCGATAAAAGGAGAAGAGGGGTGTAAGAAGGAGGTTGATCTTCGCCTAGTAAAGGAAGATCGTTAATGGATGCTAGTAGCCTCGACGGAAGAGGAATCGGAGGAGTGGATGTAGGTCACGATTGATCGTACCACTATAAACTTCTGTTTTCTCTAGTTTGCATTTTATTTCCTGCTATTACCTTATTGCAAACCCCTTCAATAGCTTACTGCCTTCAATACATTTACATATGCTTTCAAGTTAAGTTTCCAAAATCAATTTTACGTCGGAAACGGTTTTTATCGTACAAGAGATTTGACGAAGTTGACGTTTTTATCCACTGCACTAATTCGCCCCCTCCCTTCTTAGTGCTCTTGATCCTAACAATATACACATCTAGTAGGTGTATAAACAATCACACATCACATTAGTAATTACACCAAATGATCATAGACCACAGCCTAATATGATCATGCCCGAGCTAGTGGGCCTAATCACTCACATCAAGATCTTTGTGTGCAGCGGTGCATCTCTATGACCTGTAATCGTCCATCTCATCCTCGTCAGTTCCATCGGCATCTCAACGCATCTCCATGCATCGTGATTGTCTATCTCGTGGGTTCCGCTATCATTTTCACGCTCCCATTGTGCCTCCTCGTGTGATTACAACTTAATCATAAGCACTCAGGCCAGACAATAAATGAGAAATAAAATGGTATCTTGCAAGCCCCAATAATAATAGTCACAAGTAAACACATCACACGGTCCATGATCATCCGTCCATATATCATACATCACATGTATAAATCATCATCATGTCGGACTACTAGATAATAATAAAAAATAACAATCAATTAAACTTCTTAATTATTTAATAATTTTCTAAAAATAGGGATATGTAGGGAATTTTTTTAATTTTGAGGGGTATTTTAATAATTCGGACAGAAAAGATAGACTTGAATTTTTAAAATTATGAGGGGCAAAACTATCTTTTTTCTCAAAAACCCTAACCCTCTCCTTTGTTGCCTTGCAAGACAATCATGTAAGTGATGGAACATGTGACTTGACAATCTTTTTACTTATTATTATTATTTGGTATTTTATCGTTTTATATTGTTTGTTGCTTGAATATATTGTGATGTCCATGGTTTTATGCAATAGGAATTGGATTGTGATGAGATTACGATAATGAGACCGATTCGCCTTTAAACACAGATCCTAAAGAATCTCGGTAATAGTTTACTCGAGAGGGACATCGAGATAACCGGATAGACTAGTGTATAATATACCTGTCCATATGATGGATGTAGCTAGTCTCATAGTTGCTTGTGTGGGGACACTAGGGATATAGTACAGATGCTCATTAGAGAACGAGTTCATTGATTGATCTACTTACGAAATATTGGATGGTTCATGATTCCTTATTGTCAAATAGTGATTCTGTAGTCCTAGTGGTGTATCTGGTCCTTCGACTTGAGACACCAAGGATGTCCTGTATGAGTACTACATTCTTTTATACTTGACTTATAGGTCTGGAGGTTCCAAATCTAGCATAACTGGTCATTGGGAGTGGTAGCCAATCTTACGAGGACTATTGAGTGTAGATAGAGGATCATCCACTCTTAGTATCATAAGAGTAATATCCCATGTTCTTGCTCAGGCAAATCTCTGGCCAAGGTCATTCGGATTGAGAGAGAGAGTTCTCTTAGAGAATACGATTAGTAAAACTCAAGTAGAAACCGTATGGATCTGACAGCACCATTCCCGGTATATGATCTCTAGAATATTAGAGAGACGAGGAACTATAGGTACACGGTAACTGAAGACAAACAAGTCCAATAGATTGGATTCTTCTATATCGTCTAGGGACTACGACGTAGTGGCCTAGTATGTCTGTAATCGATGAGTCGAGTGAATTATTATGGAGATAAAAATTCACTGAGTTAAAAAGAGTAAGTGATAGGTTAACGAAATTTGCATATTTTCTATCGATCAATATGACTTATTCTCTTGATAGGCTTGCAGATTTATATATCAATGAAATAGTAAGACTTCACGATGTTCCAAAGGAGATCATCTCTGACAAAGACTCTAGATTTCTATCTAGATTTTAGAGAAGGTTATAGGAATCTATTGGCACTAAAGTCAAGTTTAGCACTGCTTATCACCCTCAAACTGATGGTCAATCAGAAAGAACCATTCAAACACTTGAGGATTTGCTTCGAGCCTATGTAATAGATTGTAAAGGTGAATGGGATAAAGATATTTCTCTTATTGAGTTCACTTACAATAATAGTTATCATTCAAGTATTCTGATGGCTCCTTATGAAGCTTTATATGGGTGAAAGTGCAGGATGCCTATATGTTGGGAAGAAATTGGCGATAGAAAGTTATTAGCCCCAAAAAAAAGTACAAGAGACTACTGAGAAAATTTAACTTATAAGAAAAAGGTTAAAGACTGCTCAGAGTTGTCAAAGGAGTTATGTTGATAATAGAAGACGAAATATTGAGTTTCAAATCAGGGATTTTGTATTCCTGAAGGTCTCCCCTTCTAAAGGCATTGTAAGATTTGGGAAGAAAGAAAAGTTAAGCCCAAGATTTATTGGATCTTTTGGAATTCTTGAGAGGGTTGGTTCTGTCGCTTATAGCATTGCCTTCCCACCATCATTGTGCCATATCCATGATATATTTAATGTTTCAATGATCAGAAAGTATATACCTGATCCCTCTCATATCATTAAGTATGAGCCGATGGTGATTGATAAAGACTTGTCTTATATGGAATAGCCCATTCAGATTATTGATAAAAAGGAAAAGATCTTGAGGAATCGGGTCATCCCTCTAGTTAAAGTGAACTGGAGATATCATTCTGGAGAGGAAACAACCTGGGTGCTTGAGAAAGGAATGATGAAAGCTTATACTCATCTTTTCGTCGAATAAGGTATGATAAATTTAGAGGACTAATTTTTTCTTTAAGGAGGGGAGAGTGTAACATTCGCCATTTTTAAAAATTTAGTAAAAGGATTGTTTGTAAAAATAAGGCTTATTTAATAATTATTTTATAGTAAATGATATTATATTAAAAGTTTATGGCTAGGGACCTAAGAGTAAATATTAGAAGTTTGATATAATTTATGAAAGATTCAGATTTAAGTTAAAAAAAATAATATAGTGAACATGTGTCACTAGCTAACCTAATGGTGCCAGTTATGTTTACTCTAAAGATGATACCTAGCCCCTTTCATGCATGCATGGCACCTTGCAACTTTTGCATTAGCCAAAACCCAAAAAAAAAAAGAATTAGATGAAAGGTTAACGAAAAACACCTGTAGAATTGCAGCCAACGTGAGTTTGAGAAGAGAAAGGAAGAAGAAGAAGAAGAAGAAGAAGAAGAAGAAGAAGAAGAAGAAGAAGAAGAGCTTGAGGTTTTTCATCAATTTTCCTACATTTGGGATTCAAAAATTTTTATGGTAAGTGTTCTAACCCTATCCCATAGTAACCTTAATCTCTGTTTTCATTTTTATTCTGCAAAATTTGAGAGATTTCAACTGAGAACCAGACCTTCTTTCATTTTGATACAAAGCCATGAATCTGTAATTTTTCGATAATCTGGCCTCTATGCAATTTTTCGATCATAACATTTTGTAATAAACTCTGATTTAGACAAAACCTGTTCCAATTTAAAGTAAACAAAAAAAATCTTTATTTTGAAAATAAGATTGAATGGTTTGGTGTCTAAATATATACTAAGACTTCTGTTTAAACTAACCCTATAGATTATGCAAAACAGGGACTGAAATTTCTTACCTATTGTTGCTTAACTACTTATAACTCTCTATTGTGAACTCAGATTCATGTAAAGTATGACTTATTCGAAGCTAGACTCAAAATTCTTTCTGTATATACCTGATTTTAAATTTTGGAGTACAATTGCTAACCAAGAAATCTGCTTTCATCGACCATATGGATTCAGTAAAATAGAGCTAATATTTTCAGACCTTTCACTATGGAATTATCTGTAACTCCCTATTGTAAATTCCAATTCTTGTAAAACTTGATTTGCCTAAAACAAGATTGACAAAGCATTCTAATGACATCTATTTTATATAAATTAGAGCATAATTAGTTATCCAAATAGTTCATACAATGTTCCTATCAAATTCTGCCAGAATCGAGCTTTGGTCTATCTCGGCTTTCCTTGTTTCTTCTCTTTGGAAATCGATTTCGGCAAAAACTCTTACTTCAGTTAAGCTTTACATTATTATCTTAAATTCTTATATACTTTTATCCTTTGTTTATGTGTACATCTGCAGCTATCATCTAAAGTTCATGTTTGCATCGTAATGATTCGGCACATGCATCCCATTGTTCTGCATTTGCTTTCGATATGTGCCTCATCCTATTTCATTTCTTTGGACATTGAATTCATCTAACTTTCTTATTTCAATTGAGATATATGTGATTTCTTGAAATCCTTGTATGCTCTTGCTTTTGTTTTCTTTTAAATCTGAATACATTTGTTAAAGATTATATTTATATCGTATTGACTCGAAAGGCATCTGTACATTTCGTTGTTTCACATGTGCTTCCAATATATTCTAATTCTATTATTCATACTACCCCTTTGTACTCTAGTGTTTATGGGATAAATGTGAACCTTTGCCAGAAATGGTAAAGAGAGTTATGCTTAGAGCCCGCGATGCTCTGCCGGCCCCCTATGACTACACTCTGACGTGGGTGGATAGAGCTCCCAGACGCGGGAGACTTATGTTTAGTGGTCATTCAGAAATAGATAGACCATATTATGTTATGATCTCACTTCACCTTCTATGTGTTTGATATGATATCTAAAGTTTTGGCTATGTTTCTATGCATTCTTTGGATAAGAATAAAATGAATGCATCGTCATATGACATTTGAGCTTCTATTCATGTTTTGTTCTTTGATATGTTTCCAAAATGTTATAAGTCTTTGTTATACCTTGAAATTACCATATGCCATGGATATGCTCCTTATATCAATGATATGCTCCAATTACCCTTCCTCGATTATATGAACAAAACATGCTTCGAACGAAATGACATCGTAATTCTGCATTCAAACAACACATGCTTCTATTTCATCTTGTATCTCTGCTTTGTATTTTTGATACCTTATTTGTTTGAAAAAAAAACTGTCCTCTTTGCTATGGATATACTAGTCAATTGCTAAGCTTTATATGCTCACCCCGTTGATATATAAATTTTTCAGGGTAGCTTATCACTCGCTAAAATATGTAATTTAGGTTGAGATAGTGGGAAGCTAGAAGATTTTGGGGCAAATCTTTCATACTTGATATGTGGATGTTGTATAAGTTCCTTTTGTGTGTATCAATGATAAATCTAGATTGAGGTATCCTGTAAATATTTGACAAGTACCTCTCATGTTAGGATTTTGGGAATGTTAAGTTAAAATTATGTAATGAATGATATAAACATGTGGTACATGTTGGTTTTGTAATATTATAGATTCTCACAACTATGGATTTTTTATGTAGTCTAGTTAAGTTGCCATTGGATTTTAAGAATCATCTAGTGACATGATGTATGATTATAAACTGCACAAGTTTTGTGAATTATGGATTGTAGAGGTGAATGACTAGAATGTTTTTCTTAGTGACCTCAAATATGTAATTGGATCCTGGATTGTTTGTTGAATTATAATATTATCAATTTTGAGTTAGGTTCACACCTCTTTAATGAAAATTATATTGGGGAGGGTGGGGGGGGAGGGGGAGACATATGTTAGGATCGGAGCGGCACTAAGACGGGGGGGTGAATTAGTGCAGCGGATTAAAACTTCGATTTTGGAAAAATCTTTCGCACGATAACAAACAATATCAATAAGAACCGATTTAGAAGCTTGATAACTTAGAGACGTATGGAAGCATAATGAATAAGTAAATAAATTTACGGTACGTAAATGGCAAGATTAGGATGCAAACCAGATAACAAGGTAGTTTTAAAGTGGTTTGGTCAAAATAACCTACATCCACTTGCGAAGCCTTCTTCGAAGAGGCTCCCAACTTCCACTAGCAAATCTCTTTGTAGGGGAAGGACTAATACCCCTCTTACAACATTTACAAGTGGTTCACACTCTTACAATTCTTTTCAATAAGATGGGAGGAGGTGAATACTCAAGCAATATGAAAAACAAGACTTCTAAGACTTTTCTAAAGCTCTTATCTCAAACTATTGCTTTGCAAGAAGGTGTCTTCTCAACTGAGAATAGAGGGGTATTTATAGGCACCAAGAGGATCAAAATTTGGGCTCCAAATTTTGAATTCTCTTGGGTTTCCGAGACTAGCAGTGCCACCGCTTGTCGGTGGCGGTGCCACCGCCTGTCAATGTCTTGTCAAGCTGGCGTACTAGCGGTACCACCGCCTGTCGATGGCTGTGCCACCGCATGGTCTCGGGTGCTGGACGGTGCAACTGCCTAGTCTGGCGGTGCCACCGCCTGGTACTTCGGGTTCTGGGCGGTGCCACCGCCTAGTCCGGCGGTTCCACCGCTCATCCTTACAACTTTCTGGTTTGGGCTTTACGTCTGACCCAAACCAAGTCTCTTTTGGGCTCAGTTGGCCCCTAACTAAGGTATAGGATTTTTCCTTAATCATAACCCTAATTACATGTGAACTACATTCCTAAACATAATCCTAATCAAGTGTATAATCGGCCAACGTCAAGCTTTGTTTCGGCGAGCTTTCTTGCGTTCTTCCGGTGGACTTCCGATACGCCCTCGGACTCCCAGCAGACTCCCGATCTTGTGATGAATTCAACGAGTAGCCGAGCCTTCTCGGTGATCTCTGCGAACCTCCAACGTTCTCTACGGCAGACTTCCGAAAGTTCCGACAAGTCTCTGTTTTCTCTTGGTTGGTTCAGACAGCATCTCCGATGAATCTTTGGATTCTCAAATGTCCATCAAAACTTGACTCCGGTATCCTTGCTTTATGTTTTTAGGCTATCGTAGTTAACCCTGCACACTCAACTTCAATAAAGTGGATTAGATCAATTAACCCATCAATTGATTTCATCATCAAAATCCGAGATTCAACAATCTCCCCCTTTTTTATGATGACAATCAATTGATGATGGAGTTAAACATAACACTCCCTATCTCTATGCCATATTGTGAGAAGATAAAACCACTTGAATTCCATCCCTTAGAATTCAAGCATAAATTGATGAGTTCTAACAATGAACTTATCGTTTTCTTATGAAGCATGAGCAAATACGAACCTTCGTATTTCTCATAGATTTCAGCTATTGAAAATCATTTTCAAGTCAATTGATAATAGACAATTTTCATTTTGACGAGAGAGAGAAAGATTTTCAACATGAATTTCATGGTATAAATGATCAACTAATCTTGCGATATACTCAAAGATTAAGGCATATAAGACAAGCAAGTCATATAAGATAAGCTTTTGCAATTCATATAAGTCATGCTATCGATGCGCATAAGTCGTACAAGTCATCACTTCTCCCCCTTTGTCATCAACAAAAAAATAAGGAGACTTGAAACACATAGTTTGTGATCAAAAGAAGGCAGCATAAAGATTAATCTCGCAAGAAATATTTATCCAGATTCAAAACCAAATCAGCAATCATCCAGAATTTAATATTTATACATCTTAAACAAAGGCTCAGTTTTTGTTCAAAAGAAGATGATAGATTTCTAACATCACATTAAGAGTAATCAGAACAGAATAAGAAACTACATGTATTAATCCTTAGGAGGTAAGCCACAGTGCTGATACATGACATCTATTTTTTGATTCATTTGTCGTAGTTCCTTCAAAATTTTAATTTGCTGGATTTGAATTTGTTCTTGCTGCGATTTGATCTTATTCAATTATGCCATAATGAGTTCTTTGGAGGATGAGGTAGGAGCCGAAAATGCTGCGCCAAAGGGACTAGGAGGAGGAGATTCATTTCCCCTAAGAATTGGTGTTTCAGGGTGTTCTACTGGTGGGGGAATTGGATCAGTCCTTCTAGGTTGCCTAACCCATATACCATTATTGAATATGCACCTAAGTCTTTTCAGCAGATTTCTATTGATAATGTTATACCGATCACTTTGAATTGTTTCTTCATCGGGTGGGATACAAATGTCATGGGAAAGTAGGAATCTAGTAATTAACCCTCCATATGGCAACATAGTGTCTTTAGCTATAATATCTTGCATGTGTTGTCGGATTGAGTATCCAAAACAGTTATGTTGACCGGTCATAATCCAATACATGGTGCTTATTTCTCTTTGACTCATTTCATCAAGATGAAATTGCTTAGGGAATAGTATTCTAGTTATGATATGGTGAAGGATTTTAGAATTAAAGGGTAGTAGGTGCTCACAACTCTTGAGTATTATATTGAGGTCAGGATTTGCAAAAATAGTTTCGACAGCTTCGGAGTAGGTTGCTCCGATTGTTTTGACATCCCATTTACCTCTAAAATAACAACCCCTATCTTTTTCAGTGATTCCAATTAGTTCACAAATAGTACTATAAAAAATTCTAATTTGTGTCCCTAGTAGGTAAGTTCTTAGGCTATCATTATCTACATATAGGTTTTCATAAAATAGCTTGACTAACCTAGGATAGATTGGTTCATTTATTTGTAACAGAAGTAGGGCATCTAGATGTGCAAACCATCTAATAGGTTCTAGGTTTCCTAGTTCATTGAGATCAACGTGTTTTCCCTTATGGATACATCTAGTTTCGAAGTTTAGAAACCTAAGAGCTACTTCTTTGGATCTAAAGAGGTCTTGGTCATATGAATCTCCTTCGACCCTTTTCCCTTTTGATCTTTTAGGAGCCATTATCTAGATATGATAGATAAAAATGTAAGGAGTAGGTAAACTAATGAGAAGAGAAAAAATTTTCAGATTTTACCTTATTGAGAATCTCGTAGAAGATGGAGAGCTTGGACCAACAAGAATCACTTTCCAAGGCTTCGAAATGCTGGAATGAAGCTTTGGAGAGGTTGGGGGCGGTGTCACCACTGGCCCTAACCCCTCGGGTTATAAAGGGGTTCTCGGGCGATGCCACTACCAAAACAAGCGGTGCCACCGCCTGGTGCCCGAGCGCTCAGACGGTGCTACTGTCGATTCTGGCGATGCCACCATTGGCTTACCACGGAAGAGAAAAAAAAAAACAATTCTTTCTTCCGCTTCTTGATTTCCAGAGGTATTTGATTCAAGATAGGTTGAGATATTGAGTTGTACTTTAATATATTATTTGGAATCGAAAGAAAAGGATGAGATCAAATCTACAAAAGAACGGAACAAGGATGAGACATGCTTCGAAAAATACATTCAAACAAACTTACTTTAAGGGACAATTTAACATGCCTAGTTCCCTTCTAATAAATTCAAATTGGTCTTCATTTAAGGCTTTTGTAAAAATATCTGCTAATTGATGCTTTGTGTCAATAAATTCTAGAACGACATTATTGTTAAGAACATGATCGCATATGAAATGATGTCTAATATCTATATGCTTAGTTCTAGAGTGCTGAATTGGATTTTTGGTAAGACATATGGCACTTATATTATCACATTTTATGGGAATGTTTTTCAAGTGAATTCCATAGTCTTCTAATGTATTTTTCATCCAAACAACTTGTGCACAGCATGCACTTGCAGTAATGTATACGGCTTCCGCCGTAGATAGTGCAACTGAATTTTGTTTCTTGGAAGTCCAAGAAACAAGTGCATGTCCTAAAAATTGGGAAGAAGAGAGTTTTCAAATCCGGGAGGTTGTTGAACATATACTTCTTCGGAAATAAAACCATTCAAGAAAGCACTTTTGACATCCATTTGAAATAGTTTAAAATTACTACTACTATAATAGGCAAGGAGCATCCTAATGGCTTCTAATCTTGCCACAGGAGTGAAGGTTTCTTCGTAGTCGATACCTTCTTCTTGGTTGAAACCTTTTGCCACTAATCTAGCCTTGTTTCTAACCATGATACCGCATTCGTCTTGCTTGTTTCTAAAGACCCATTTAGTACCAATGACTAAATGGTCAGTAGGTCTAGGAATAAGCTTCCATACCTCATTTCTCTCAAATTGGTTCAATTCTTCTTGCATTGCAATGACCCAAAAATCATCTTTTAAGGTCTCGTCAATGCATTTTGGTTTGATTTGAGAAAGGAAGGTGGCGTTGGCACAAAAATTCTTGAAAGAAGAGTGAGTTTAAACCCCTTTTGATGTATCTCCTAAATTAGCTCCTTTGGATGAGCATCCACATACTTCCATTCCTTGGGGAAGGAAATTTCGGAAGAAGATACATCCAAGTTGCTATTTTGAGGAGAGGGTTCATTTAAATTCAAATTATCAAAGCCAAGATCATCATCAAAATCATTGTTCTTTAAATCAGAAATTTCATTAAAAACTACATGAATAGACTCTTCTATAACTAAGGTTCTTTTGTTAAAAACACGAAAAGCCTTAGAAACGGAAGAGTAACAAAGAAAGATGCTTTCATCGGATTTAGCATCAAATTTTCCTAAGGCATCCTTTGCTAGTCATAGGTGCCCAGCAAGCCAATCATGTGAGTGATGGCACGTGTGACTTGATACAGAATCTTTTTGCTTATTATATTTTGGCGTATATCACTTTATAACTATTGCATAAATGCATATATATATATTGTGATGTCCTTGGATTTATGCAATGGGAATCGGATCGTGATGAGATCACGATAATGAGATCGATTCACCTTTAAACACATATCCTAAATAATCCCGGTCATAGGTTACCGAGAGGGACATCGTGATAACCGGATAGACCGGTGTCTTTGTATACCGTCCATATGATGGATGCAGCTGGTCTCATAGCTGCTCGTGTAGGGACACTAGGGATACAATGCAGGTGCTCATTGGAGAATAAGTTCATCGATTGATCCGCTTACGGAATCTTTGGATGGTTGATGATGCCTTATTGTCGGACGGCGATTCCGTAGTCCTAGTAGTGTATCTGGTCCTTAGACTTGAGACACCAAGGATGTCCTGTATGAGTGCTCCACTCTTTGATACCGGACTTATAGTTTTGGCTGTCCCTGCATCTAGTACGGTGGTCATTGGGAGTGGTAGTCGACCTTACGAGGGCTATTGAGTGTCGATAGAGGATCATCCACTCTCGGTGTCATGAGAGAAATATCCCATGTGTTCTTGCTTTCGGACAAATCCCCGCCGTGGTCATTCGGTTGAGAGAGAAAGAGTTCTCCGGGGAGAATCCGATTAGAGCGAGACTTCGAGTAGAAACCGTATGGGTCCGACAACACCATGCTCGATATACGTCTTTGGGATATTAGATGGAAGAGGGACTATAGGTACATGGTGGCGAGGACGAGACAGTCCAATGGATTGGATTCCCCAGAATAAATGCGTCGACTATGGCGTAATGGCTCAGTAAGTCCGTGTAGTCGATGAGTCGAGTGAATTATTACAGAGATAATAATTCACGAAGTTAGAAAGGAGTTCGATAGGTATGACTCACGGCCAACTTCGATATTGGGCCTAGAGGGTCACACACATATGGTAGGCATTGCGATGAGTAGAGTTGGGATGTGAGATATCCCGGCGGAGCCCTTTGTCTTATTGGATGCAGTTCCAATACCCACTAGGGAAGGACCCATTAGGGTTTGACACGAGATCTCTATAAATAGGAGGGATTCTGACCTCATAGACTAGAGTCTTTGCTTGCCTTTCCTATTCTCCTCTCCCTCTCCACCCGAGGAGGCACTGGAGTTTTGAGGAGGGGTCGTTGCAACCTGCTTTGTGTGGATCACCGCTAGAGAGGAGGATGCTTGACCTCCTTCACCCTCTCCTAATGATCTGCAAGGAAACAGGGGATATACGATCTCCTAGGTAACACAATCTCTATACACAGTTTTGTGTTTTTATGGATTTTAGCACCAATCTTCGCATACGACGGCGAACATCTTTTGGGAATCGGGGATTTTTATTTTCTTGTTCTTCCTTTGCGATATGATGTCGCCCCGCTGATTTCCCCAACAGTGGTATCGAGCGAGGTTGTTAAATGCGAATGATTGGTTTTGAACCGCGTGTGTTGTGTTTAGGAAGAATATTGACGTCAAAATCGTTGGCTAAAAGCGAGGAAGGGCAGCAACAGTTGCTGCCCTCGATTTATGCGGCGCGTGTAGTGCAGCCGAGGCGGGCAGCATAGCGCTGTGCTTGCAGCAGGCTGACGGCGGGTGGCAGCCCACGGCAGGCGCCAGAGGGCGGGCGGCGCCGCCGCCCGCGAAGCGAAGCCCGGAGCCGCTGCCGCAGGGCGGGGCCGCCGCAAGCCTCTGCCCCATGGGCGGTGGTTTCTACCGCCGAGAGGGCAGAAACGCCTTCACCGCCGCTGCTCCATGGGCTAAACCCCCATGGGGGCGGTCGCTGGCGGGGACAAGCACCGCCATGGAGGCACCGGCGCCAAGGAGGCGCCCACCCGCATGACGTCGCCGCTTAGTATGGCGTGCCGCTGCATGTCACGGACTTAGCTGGTTTTTGTTAAGTCGTGGCGGGGCACTTTTGTGTCCGTCGCCAAGGGTCGACCTCCCCGAAGCCTCCCATGGTCCCTTTTAGGTCCCACAAAAAGAGAGAACGGGGACAGAGAAAAGGCCTCACTTCGGGATCCACAAGCAAACATCTCCGAAAAAACACTTTATAGACAATGCAAATTACAAACAGACTTTACAAGCTCTGAATAGTTGCACAACAAAGGGTAAAATGGTCCATTATAGAGAAAAAATCTCTCACACGTGTCCACATGACACAACCTTTATTTACAAGCCTAAAGCGCCACCGACCCAACTAAAATCGGACTATCAAGCCTTGACCGCCCCCCTACATGCTGTAGAATGCATGAACATACCAAAAGACACGGACATACATAAGCATTACATCAAACACCTGTTTAGAAGTTTGTCCGTGACATTCTCCCCCACTTATTCCTTCGACGTCCTCGCCGAAGCCTTTGTCGACACTTGCAACTCCTTGCCTCTACTGAGTCTTCAATCTTTCTGCTCCCACCGTGCAATGCGTCCCTTGGCTCCCAACTGCTCTCCACTATTGTTTTCGAGTAGTCGAACCTTTTGATCCGCCATGCTGCTTCAACTCACCAATAACTCTGACTCCGATGTGGGGTTGGCTGAGTTGTGTTGATCTTTGTTGATTCCTACGGATCTTTCAAATGAAGGAAAAGACCATCCTTACTGCGCCAGTCTCTCAAATGCCTCATGCTGCTTGAACTGGTTGGATGCTTGTTGAAGCTTTTAACGAGCATCGTCTCGCAAACTTCTGAAGATTTGGGTCCTTCCTCCACAAAATTTGCTCATTGACTCTTCTTTCACTTAGTTGTCACATCCAAGTAGGTTCGCATCACTTCCGCTTTCGATTGGCATTTCATTTGGGAAATGAAGTTTTAACAATCTACTCTCAATAACATTGATCACCATTGGTGAGGATTTGACAACTATTGTCTTCCATTATCTTGAAGGTTCTTTGAACTTTTGCAGAGCTCATCTCGCTGGATAGATAAGAGACTTGGGGTTTTCGGTTTCGCCCATTCTCTTAAGGGTTGAGAAGGCAAAGGTTACTTGACTTCGCCCGCCTCGAGGTTGTACTCCATGCATCGAGCTGGTTATCGGCTTTCGCCGCTCTTTGCTCACACTTCAAGCACTTGAAGTGTTTGCACTCCTCATGCGTTGAGTTAGCTACCGTGATTCACCTTCTCAATGCCATTGAACTTCTGGAATGGAAGTTTTCACCCCAACTTGGAGTAATTCTCTAATAGATTTGGTCGCCTGCGGGATTGTACCGTCTTCTCCATCAACCCCTGTCACCTACTCCCCCGAGTAGCGAAGGTACAAAGCACAGCGTCTTGACTACCGTTCCTTGGTGGTGCACTCTTGCATGACCCAAGTCCTTCACTTTCGACTATCTTGATGAGAAACTCATTGACACCGGTCTTCTGAAGTTCCTTGGCCTCGCCCTTGAAGATTGTCTCGGTATTTTGAGTTTGCCTCTGCATGCTCCACCTCCTCGCCCCTTTTACGACCAAAGCGCTCTCCTCCATGAGAGCAAGGGATCAATGACTTTCACGGAAGTCCCGCCTCATGGTACCATGGAGCTGCCATGCCCATGGCACTACTATTCGTCGCCTCAGATCGCATCCTTTTTTTTTTCACGATCGGTAGAAATGTCTCGTGGCACTCCTCGAAGTTCACCTCCATTCTAACCGATGCTTGATTTTGGGTAGCTAAGTCCCTCTGGACTCGCTGCCGCTTCCTCGCCTTTTTTCGACCCCCTAAACAACACCTCTGTGTTCTCCAAGCAAGTCCGTGCGGTCGATGGAGAGGCAGACTACAACTCCCATGCACGGCCTCCGCCATCACGTTGTAGGGTTTGTGATTCTGTTCTCCTTAGCTTCCTTGGTAGCAACGTTCGCTTTTCGACCTTGTCCACCGACTTGCCGGGCTCCCTTAAGCGAATATGAGCTCTGGAGTAGTCCAACTCTCCGTTTGCCGATCATACCAGCTGTATGATCAAGTCCCTCCCATGGGACTCATTGTGGTACTTGCATTCGAACTTTTCCCTTGGTGGAACACAGCCCCATATATGTTGATGACCAAGGCTTTCATCCGATGCAAAATTCGGGATGCACGCACGGAAGACCCACCCTCTGCGGTACCATGGCTTTCACTCCTTGAATCCATAGCCCTTCTTGTGCCGTGTTGTTCACCGAAGTGGAGCTTCCAAGTAGCTCCCAATCATACCTCCGTATGATCTAGTCCCTCACGGGCAAAGTCGTGTGTATCGTATTGCCCACGAACTATTCCACCACGATCCCGCTGCACCATGTCGCCTCCTCGGTGACTTCTCCATTGCATTTCGATCCTTGTGGAAAAACTTCGAATTGTGAACCCTCCATGTGTGGCCTCGCCAATACATCGCAGGTTCTCCTCTACCTTCGATTTTGTTCGCTCCTTTGGCAATCGACCTTCATCCCCCACTCTTGGGTCACACACCACGATGAAGCACCGCTCTAGGACAGTCCGTCGCCTAGTAGCTCCCAAAGTCCCCGACTTCGGCTGCAATTAATGCACCATTGTGCGGATCCCGGGTCCCTACCCCTACCAAACAACAATTTCGCAAGACCGCCTCCTTTTTATAGCAACTTGAATGACAACACTGTGGCATATTCTTCAAGAGTACCCGCTTTGCGTCCTCTTGCCCGTGCTAAGGCCTTCGATCCCAACCGCCTCCTCCAAATTGAGTCGCCTTTAGTTCCTCCATCAAATGCTCCTCCCGAGATAAAGTGCATGTGCCCAGAAGCTCCCTTCGTCTTTGGCACCATGCAAGATGAGTCCGCTCCGTCAGAATGAATGACCCATGGAACAACATGATCCTGCTCTTGCCTCTGCAAGAGTTCATGTCCTGACCTTTGTCCAAGGAAAGCACTATGCCTCGGTCCATGTTCCATCTTCTATGCTGCTCCTTCATTCATGCTTGGGTACTTCGCCAAGTTACACCCAAGTTGCTCCACTCCTCGTTTTTGCATTGAGTCGATGGTGGCCCTCGCGCCCACCATTCCACGGGTCAGCCTTCCTTGAGTCCGATCTCCATATCGACTCCAAGTGTGCCTTCATTTGTGTTGCTTTGGGTCACTCCCCCACTTGATCTCGCAATGCATCCACCAATGCATTCTCTCAAGCGAGATCATGCGACGACTCCTCGCCGCTTGCTCAGTCCATTGAGCTTCGTGGAGTTGTTATTTGTTGAGGTACTCCTCCTCAACTTGTGAGGTCTGTCGCACATGATTCTCCCTCTGAGAGCCGAGACTTATCCCTCTGGACAACTGTCCCATTGAGCAACATCTCTCTTCGTTTTCGAGACCACCATCCCCTTGGACTACTCCGATCTGGCTGAACAAACTGTGCATTGTTCTGCCTCTTGCAAACACACTTGCTAGATTGCGACTCCACGTCAATACAGTCCCCGCTGCACCCCTCAAGGCCTAGCAACATGCTGAACTAGTTGCACCATTCAGCCTCCTACGGATGTATCCTTTACATGCCGAAGAGAAAGTTTCAATGCTCCATGGCGCCGAGTTTCCTTTGGCCGCCTTGGGATGGCTAACGAACATTCCGGGTCGTCGCAATACAAGCCCATGTATGAGTACCAAATTCTTCGAGCTAGCAATCCCCTCACCTCGCGGAGCTGTGCATAACTCTTTTTTGGTCGTTGAGCAACTCATTCCACCTTGGATGGTCTCATCCTTTACCAAGCCTGCCGCTTGCCTTGAGCACCATCAAGTATAGTTGTCAACGTTGAGTCAGAGCTCAAACTCAACCATCCCAACCTTTGTGCGCTTCACATTCTTCCAAGCTTATCTGTTCTCGTGGTGCCTCTTGTGCGAAGGGTTGGCAATTCCTCTGAATGCCAATCTCAGATGCCCGCTCCTCTGAGCGACTCCTCTTCCCAACATCTCCATGCCCGTTTTCCACCAAACGGTCGCGCGTGTGCTGACTGCCCTCAACGCAGTCCTGCTAGGTCCCCCACATTTGCATGCTAAGTGTTTCTATGAGTGCTTGTCCCGCTTTGATACCATCTGTCACGGACTTAGCTGGTTTTGCCTAAGTCGTGCGGCACCCTTGCGTGTCCGTCCGCAAGGGTCAGCCTCCCCGAAGCCTCCCATGGTCCCTTAGGTCCCACAAAAGAGAGAACAGGATAGAGAAAAGGCCTCACTCGGGATCCACAAGCAAACATCTCCGAAAAACACTTTATAGACAATGCAAATTACAAACAGACTTTACAAGCTCTCGAACGGTTTAACAACAAAGGGTAAAATGGTCCATTCTGCACCGAAAATCTTCACACGTGTCCACATGACACAACCATTATTTACAAGCCTCCAAAGCGCCACCAGACCCAACTAAAATGGGACTATCAAGCCTTCGGCCGTCCCCCCTACATGCTGTAGAATGCATGAACATACCAAAAGACACCGGACATACATAAGCATTACATCAAACACTCGTTTAGAAGTTTGTCAGGTGACATGTGCGAGGGGCGTGCCCTCACCCTGCCCAGACGTGCCGCCAAAGGGGGTGGTGGCAGCGGCAGCAGCAGTGGGAATTAGGGTTTTTGGGCAAAAGGACAGTTTTGCCCCTGTGAATTTGAGAAATTCCATTTTCTCTCTTTTGTCCAAATTACGAAAATACCCTTAGGAATTGAGAAATTCCCTACATGTCCCTGATTTCAGAAAATTATTAATTAATTAAAAGGTTTAGTTGATTATTATTTGTATTATTATCTAGTAGTCCTACATGATGATGATTATTTATACATGTGATGTATGATGTGTGGACGGATGATCATGGACCGTGTGATGTGTGTATTTGTGATTATTATTATTGAGGTCTACGAACCTCCATTATATTTCTCGTTTATTGTCGGGCCTGCGTGCCTATGATTAAGTTGTAATCACATGAGGAGGCGCAGCGGGAGCGTGGATGCGATAGCAGGACCCACGAGACAGACGATCGTGATGCATGGAGATGCATCAAGATGTCGACGAAACCGACGAGGACGAGATGAACGATCACAGGGCATGGAGATGCACCGTTGCACACATAGATCTTGATGTGAGTGATTAGGCCCTTGGCTCGGGCCTAATCATATTAGGTTGTGGTCCATGATCATCGATGTGATTGCTTATACACATACTAGATATGTATATATATTTGCATGCGATGTAGATATATATATTAAATATGTATATGTGTGACATGTCATATTAGGAGACCAAATTATAGAAACATCTCGATAATATCAAAATTCGGTAAACGTGAGGTAATTAGATTGACCCACATGGCCTTCCATCGTTATGGTAGGAACCAATCCGGTGTAGGTTGAGTTGGTCGAGTCCCTCGAGACTCACCTAGATCGTGATTCGCTATCTTGCTTATGACATAGAGATGTCACCGGTGACCGAGGACATGGTATGCTTGGTCGAGTCCCTCGAGGGTATATCATCAAATCGGACTCATCTTGTAGCGAAGGTGTTAACTTAAGCGAGCATCATGGTTGGTCGAGTCCCTCGAGGCCATGGTGATTCGGAGGCGAAAACGGGGCGGGAATCACAAGGAGTTGTGATCGGCAAGAGTTGCCTACCTTTTTAGGCTTAGTGTGATTGGTCGAGTCCCTCGAGGTTACACTAAGACGGCCGATTAGATCGATCCCCACTAGAAGTCTTTGGAGACTTCCGTTTCGCGTCTTTGAGGGTGTCGCGTGACTCGTTAGTAAAATAGTGGGAGCATATTAAGATAGAAGTCCATATCTTGATAGTTTATTTCTTGTAAAAAAAATCTGCATGTTATTCATTTTGCTACATCTTTATTTTCAGAAAAAATGTCTTTCAAATCCCTTACGTGGCATACTTGATGTCAACCGCCTTACTTGGTCCAAATTATACGGATTGGCTCTGTAACTTGAGAATTGTTCTCTGGCCGGAGAAAATCGTGTACGTCCTTGATCTGATGATGCCTCACCTTTGAAGAAGGGGCAAGCGAGGATGAGATTCTTCGCCACGTGAAGTACATTGATGACTCCACTCTTGCTCGATTGCTATATGTTGGGCTCTATGACTCGAGTTACAGAGACAACATGAAAAGATGGATGCCAGATCCATTCTCCTACATGTCAAGTAAATTGTTTGAGGAACAGGGGAAGGACTCAACGATATGAGATATCCAAGAGCCTTTTCCGCTAGGATGACCGAGGGGGACACGGTTCAGAACCATGTCCTAAAGATGATTGAGTGGATAGAGAAACTCACAGGTCTAGGAATGCTCCTAGAGGATAACTTGTGTGTGGACATTGTGCTTGGTCCCTACCAGATTCCTTTTCACAGTTCATAATGAATTTTAATATGAACAAGCTTGAGGTGACTCTCCCATAGCTCCTCAATATGTTGAGGGAGGTAGAGAGTACTATTAAGAAAGAGAAGCCAGTTCTCTCACTGGGTGAGACCAGAAAAAAAAGGAAAGAAGAAAAGGTCCTTAAGAAGGGAAAGGGCAAGGGCAAACAAGGTAAAAGCAAAGGTTGCTAAGAAAGACCCAAACAAAAGGACAAAGGCCAGTGCTTCCACTGTGGTAAAGATGGGCATTGGAAGAAACGCAAAGAGTACCTTGCAGAAAAGGGCGAAACAAAAGCTTAATGAAGCTTTAGGTACATTCATGATGGTCTCCATTTGTGGGACTCTTATGATAACACATGGGTATTGGATACCGGTAGTGCTTATCATATATGCAATTCGTTTGATTCCGGACAAAGGCCTAGGAGACTCACAGAGAGGCTGAGATGGACCTCAAGATGGGTAATGGAGCAAAAGTTCTTTGTATTAGTTTGTTGGCGAGGTCGCCCTACATCGCCTAGTGGAGCTTTTATTGCATTAGATGCATGTTATTTTGTTCCTTCTATTATCAAAAACATTATCTCCATTTCATGTTTAACAGTTAGTGGATATAAATTTGTTTTTGAGAACAATGGTTGTTCGATATTATTAGATGATAAGATCATCGGGAAAGGAACATTGCATAATGGTTTATTTATGTTAGACACCCTCCACATATTATGAATGTAAATATGTCCAAAAGGAAACGAGATGAGTTGAGCAAAGGCATACACGTGGCATTGTAGGCTAGGTCACATCCATGAAAGAAGGATTCAAAAGTTGCTAAATGATGGATATCTAGATCCATTCGACTATGTGTCATATACAACTTGTGAGCCTTGCATTCGTGGAAAACTGACCAAATTTCCATTTAGTAGAACTGGAGAGAGAGCCAATGAGTTGTTGGAACTCATACATAGTGATGTATGTGGACCCATGTCAACTCATGCCATTGAAGGTTACTCCTACTTCATTACATTTACTGATGATTTCTCAAGGTATGGATATGTGTACTTATTGAAGTACAAGTCTGAGGCCTTTGAGAAATTCAGAGAGTATAAGAATGAGGTGGAGAACCAGACTGGAAAGAGTATCAAAACTCTTCTATCGATCGAGGAGGTGAATACTTAAAATGCAGAGTTTACTCGGTTCCTCAAGGACCATGGGATATTATCCCAATGGACACCTCCTTATACACCGAGCTCAATGGTGTCTACAAAGGAGAAATCGTACATTATTAGATATGGTGCGGTCCATGATGAGTTTCACTGACCTACCCATCTCATTCCGGGGATATGCCCTAGAAACCGCAGCTTACCTTCTCCGAACGAGTTCCAACTAAGTCGGTAGTGTCTACACCATATGAGATATGGAAAGGGAAGAAGCCTGATCTTAAGGTTGTTAAGATCTGGGGCTGCCCTGCCCATGTTAGAAGACACAACCCCGATAAGTTCGAATCAAGGACAGAGCGATGCAAATTTGTGGAATACCCCAAGGAAACTTATGGGTATTATTTCTATCATCTCGAGGACCAAAAGGTCTTTGTAGCTAAGAGAGCAGTGTTCCTTGAGAAGGAACACATTCTTGACGGAGAGAGTAGGAGAATGATAGAATTGAGCGAGGTTGGAGAACCAAGCTCAAGCACCACTCTACAGCCCGAAATCGTTTGGTACCTAATACACAAGTATCAACTTTACGCAGGTTCCGATAGAGTATCCCATCCTCCCCAGAGATATGTGGGACATATTAGAGCAGAGGATGTAGAGGATATTGATCCTGGACCCTCTGAGGAGGCTATTATGAGTATAGACTGGGAAGTGGAAAGAAGCCATGAATTTCAGATGGATTCTATGTACTCCAATAAGGTTTAGAACCTAGTTGATGCTTCAAGGTATTGTACCCATCGGTTGCAAGTAGATCTTTAAGAAAAAAAAAGATCGAGTAGATGGAAAGGTAGAGACCTATAAAGCAAGGCTAGTGGCTAAGGGGTATCGTCAAAGGCAAGGTATTGACTACGATTTGAAACTTTTCTCACCCCAGAGCAATGCTAAAATCCATCGTAATTCTATTGGCTATTGCAAGACACTATGAACCGCATTCCTTAACAGGAACCTCGAGGAGGAGGTGTATATGATGCAACTTTGAGGGATTCGTGTCCAAGAACTGCCCAGATAAGGTGTGTAGGTTGCTTAGATCCATTTATGGACTAAAAGCAAGCTTCCCCGAAGTTGGAACATAAGATTTGATGAGGCAATCGATCTTATGACTTCAAGATAAGAACGAAGATGAGCCTTGTGTATCTGAGAAAGGTAAGTGGGAGCGCTATCACCTTTTTTGGTGTTATATGTGGATGACATCCTCATCATTGGGAATGACATAGGAATGCTATCCACATGAAGAAAGGCTTGGTTATCTAGACACTTCTCCATGAAGGACTTAGGGAAGCATCTTATATCTTGGGGATTAGAATCTATAGAGATAGGTCCAAGAGGATGCTTGGCTTGTCCCAGATCAGATACATAGAAACTATTGTCAAAAAAGGTTTGGCATGGAAAATTCCAAGAGAGGTCTCATACCGATGAGACATGGGATATCGCTTTCTCACAGTATGTCCCTAAAGACTCGAAGAAAGGGCTAACATGGATATGATACCTTATGCCTCAACAATAGGGTCTATCATGTATGCCATGCTATGTACTAGGCCTGATATAGCGCATGCTCGAGTGTCACGAGGTGTCAAAGCGGATCCGTGCTTGGAGCATCGGAAAGCAGTAAGAAAGTGTATCCTTAAGTACTTGAGAAGGACTAAGGATCTTTTACTAGTATATGGAGGTAATAGCCTTAAGGTTGAAGGCTACACCGACTCAAGTTTTCAGTCCGATGTCGATGATAGCAAGTCAATCTGTGGTATGTGTACATCTTGAATGGAGGAGCAAAGTCTTTGGAAGAGTTCCAAGCAAGATACCATCGCCGACTTCGACCATAGAGGCGGATACATTGCTGCATCGATGCAGCAAAAAAGAGGGAGTCCGGGTGAAGAAGTTCATCACAGATTTGGGAGTCGACACTGATAGCGACAAGTCGACTTCCTTTATATTAAGTAATAACCATGGGGTGATTACTCAAATAAAGGAACCCCGAAGTCTCATCGAAGTGTTCGAGGAGATTCCAAACTTATAAGAGAGATCGTAACCCGAGGAGATGTAGCAAGTGGAAAGAGTTCCATCCGAAGATAATATTGCAGATCCACCGACAAAGCCGTTGTCTCATTTTTGTCTTTGAAGGCGTCATAGGGGGTCGATGGGGATGGGGACACATATGTGATTGGCTTTAGGTCAAGTGGGAGATTGCTAGTCATATGTGCCCAGCAAGCCAATCACGTGAGTGATGGCACGTGTGACTTGATACAGAATCTTTTTGCTTATTATATTTTTGCGTATATCACTTTATAACTATTGCATAAATGCATATATATATATATTGTGATGTCCTTGGATTTGTGCAATGGGAATCGGATCGTGATGAGATCATGATAATGAGATCGATTCACCTTTAAACACATATCCTAAATAATCCCTGTAATATGTTACTCGAGAGGGACATCGTGATAACCAGATAGACTGGTGTGTTGTATACCCGTCCATATGATGGATGCAGCTGGTCTCATAGCTGCTCGTGTAGGGACACTAGGGATACAGTACAGGTGCTCATTGGAGAATGAGTTCACGATTGATCCGCTTACGGAATCTTTGGATGGTTGATGATGCCTTTTTTTTGTCGACAGCGATTCAGTAGTCCTAGTGGTGTATCTGGTCCTTAGACTTGAGACACCAAGGATGTCCTGTATGAGTGCTCCACTCTTTGATACCGGACTTATAGTTTTTGGCTGTCCCGGATCTAGTACTGGTGGTCATTGGGAGTGGTAGTCGACCCTTACGAGGGCTATTGAGTGTCGATAGAGGATCATCCACTCGGCGTCATGAGAGGAATATCCCATGTGTTCTTGCTTTCAGACAAATCCGGCCGGTCATTCGGGTTGAGAGAGAGAAAGAGTTCTCAGGAGAACCGATTAGAGCGAGACTTCGAGTAGAAACCGTATGGGTTTGACAACACCATGCTCGATATGGGTCTCCGGGATATTAGATGGATGAGGGACTATAGGTATATGGTAGCGAGGGCAGAACAGTCCAATGGATTGGATTCCCCCAGATCGTTTGGGGACTACATTAGTGGCCTAGGCACGTCCAGAAGTCGATGAGTCGAGTGAATTATTACAGAGATAATAATTCATCGAAGTTAGAAGGAGTTCTCGACGGTATGACTCACACGGCCAGCTTCGATATTGGGCCTAGAGGGTCACACACATATGGTAGGCATTGCGATGAGTAGAGGTTGGGATATGAGATATCCGACCGGAGCCCTTGTCTTATTGGATGCAGATCCAATACCCACTAGGGAAGGACCCATTAGGGTTTGACACGGGATCTCTATAAATAGGAGGGATTCACTGACCTCATAGGCTAGAGTCTTTGATTGCCTTTCCTATTCTCCTCTCCCTCTCCACCTCGGAGGCCCTGGAGTTTTGAGGAGGGTCGTGTGAACCCTATTTGTGTGGATCACCGCTAGAGAGGAGGACGCTTGACCTCCTTCACCCTCTCCTAAGGATCTGCAAGGAAACAGGGATATCTGATCTCCCTAGGTAACACAATCTCTATACGCAGTTTTGTATTTTACGGATTTTTTGCGCACCAATCTTCAGACGAATTTAATTTAACATCTTTTTTTGGGAATCGGGGATTTTTGTTTTCTTGTTCTTCTGCTGCGCATATGATGTCGCCCCCGCTGATTTCCCAACATCCTTTTCATTCAAAATAAAGCATTTGCAATCGAAAACTTTAAAATAAGAAATATGTGGTTTTTTGTTATTCCATAATTCATAGGGAGTTTTTTATGAAGACGGTCTTATTAGAACCCTATTCATGATGTAGCAAGCCGTATTTACGGCTTCAGCCCAAAAATACTTGGGTAGACTATGTTCATTTAACATAGTTCTTGTCATTTCTTGTAGGTTTCTATTTTTTCTTTCAACTACTCTATTTTGTTGAGGATTTCTTGGAGTGGAGAAGTTGTGATTGTATCTATTAACTTCACAAAGATTTTGAAATTCACAGTTTTGAAATTCGCCACCGTGATCACTCCGAATTGATGAAATCATAAAGCCCTTTTCAGTTTGAGTGAGTTTACAAAATTTTGAGAAGCACTTGAAACAATCACTTTTGTGAACTAAGAAATAGGTCCAAGTGTACCTAGTATAGTCATCCACAATTACAAAAGCATATTTGCTTCCTCCTAGACTTATTATGTTAATTGGTCCAAATAAGTCCAAATGGATCAATTGTAGTAGTCTAGTGGTGCTAATTTGATTTTTTGGTTTGAAACTAGTTTTTATTTGTTTACCTAGTTGAGATGCATCACATACTTTGTCCTTAGTAAACTTCATATTTGGAATCCCACGTACTAATTCTCTAGATGAGATCTTAGATATTAGTTTCCTGCTTGCATGGCCTAATCTCCTATGCCAAAGCCAAGCATCATCATTTAGAGCGGAGAAGCACATTTCATTACTTAGTTCATTAAGGTTGATGGTGTAGACATTATTTTGTTTTAATGCAATCATAGTCATGTTATTGTTTGATTTTTCAATAATACACACATTTGATTCAAATCTAACGATATAACCTTTATCGCATAGTTGACTAATACTTAAGAGATTATGTTTCAATCCATCAACTAGTAAAACATCATCAATAGAAAAACTTAATTTATTACCAATAGTTCCCTTGCCAATGATTTTGCCTTTGTTGTTGTCTCCGAAGGTGACGTACCCTTCTTCTTTCCTAGTGAGCATAGAGAAATGAGATAGATCTCCAGTCATATGTCTTGAGCATCCACTATCGAGATACTATCTCTTGCTCATAGCTTGTGGGTTTGTCTACAAAAGAGGATGATTTTTAGGTACCCATTTGATTTTAGATCCCTCAAAAATTGATCCACTAATTTTGTTATTCATTATTGAATCATTTGTAGTTCCTTTAGGAACCCATATTAATTTTTGTGGACTAATTTTCCTAAATGGACATTTATAGGCAATATATCCGGATTTGCAACAAAAGTTGCATTTCATATAAGATGAAACATGTAATGTAGGTCCTTTTATGAAAGTGGTAGGGTTTTGATGTAATCCTTTTACAAATCCAATTCCACTTCTATTTGCGACGTGACCCTTGTTTGCAAGGATCATATCTAATCCTTTTACAAATTTTTATTTTTTATTGCTTTTAAATGATCACATTTAGAGCATGGA
Source organism: Musa schizocarpa (assembly GCA_900464855.2). Taxonomy (NCBI): domain Eukaryota; kingdom Viridiplantae; phylum Streptophyta; class Magnoliopsida; order Zingiberales; family Musaceae; genus Musa; species Musa schizocarpa. The sequence continues at coordinate 30,653,686 of LS990921.1, forward strand.
GGAGTTTGAAGACTATCAAACTTATTTTGTAGTAAAACATGCTCTTTCTTTAAGATACTTAACTTCTTACTAATAGTTCTACATTCATAAAATAATTCATGAAAAGCGATAGATAGTTCTTCAAAAGATAAATCTTCATTAAATAAATCACATACCTCTTCTCCTAAAGTCATTAGTGCGAAGTTTGCCACCTCTTTATTGCTAGCTTCTTCACTTTCTGAGTCACTTGAATCGTCTCAAGTTGCCTTTAGAGCTTTCTTCTTCTTTGGTTGCTTCTTCTTGGCTTGGGGGTATTCATTTTTGAAATGCCCTGGCTTTTTGCATTCATAGCATATCACTTGGTCCTTTTTATGTTCAAGTTTGTTTTTGGTGTTGTTCTTAAATTTGTTCTTTCTTAAAAAATTTTTAAATTTTTGAGTCAAGAGTGCAATGTCATTTTCAATGTCCTCATCACTTGATGTTCCTTTCAAGTGATCTTCTTGTGATGTGAGTGTCATATCCTTCCTGTTCTTTGGAAGCAAGTTATCGAGTTCGTCATGATCTTGACACGTCATTTCATAGGTCATTAGAGACCCAATAAGTTCTTCAAGAGGGAATGTTTTGAGGTCCTTGGCCTCTTGAATGGCCGTAACTTTTGGATCCCAACTTTTAGGAAGAGATTTTAAGATTTTATTTATAAGTTCAAAATTAGAAAAATCTTTACCAAGAGCTTTGAGTCCATTGATGACATCCGTGAAACGGTGTACATGTCTCCGATGGACTCACTTGGTTTCATTCAGAAAAATTCATAAGAGTGCATAAGGATGTTGATTTTAGACTCTTTCACTTGGCTAGTGCCTTCATGAGTGACTTCAAGAGTTCTCCAAATATCAAAAGTCGAATCACAAATTGAAACACGATTAAACTCATTTTTGTTTAGTGCACAAAACAAGGCATTCATAGCCTTTGCTTTTAAAGCAAAAACCTTCTTCTCCGATTCATTCCATTCGCTCATCGGAAGAGAAGATTTTTGAAATCCGTTTTCGATAATAGTCCAAAGCTCGAAGTCCATGGAAATGAGGAAGATCCTCATACGGGTCTTCCAATACGTGAAATCGGACCCATTAAACATAGGTGGACGTGTGATAGAATGTCTCTCATGCATGCCGGAGTAAGCCATCTCTCTTGAGTTTTAAACCAAATATGAGAGTGAGCCTTGCTCTGATACCAATTGTTAGGATCAGAGCGGCACTAAGAGGGGGGGGTGAATTGGTGCAGCGGATTAAAACTTTGGTTTTGGAAAAATCATTCGTACGATAACAAACAATATCAATAAGAACCGATTTGGAAGCTTGATAACTTCGAGACGTATGGAAGCGTAATGAATAAGTAAAGAAATTTGTGGTATGTAAATGACAAGATTAGAATGCAAACCAGATAACAAGGTAGTTTTAAAGTGGTTCGGTCAAAATGACCTACATCCACTTGCGAAGCCTTCTTCGAAGAGGCTCCCAACTTCCACTAGCAAATCTCTTTGTAGGGGAAGGACTAATACCCCTCTTACAACCTTTACAAGTGGTTCACACTCTTACAATTCTTTTCAACAAGATGGGAGAAGGTGAACACTCAAGCAATATGAAAAATAAGACTTCTAAGACTTTTCTAAAGCTCTTATCTCAAACTATTGCTTTGCAAGAAGGTGTCTTCTCAGCTGAGAATAGAGGGATATTTATAGGACCCAAGAGGATCAAAATTTGGGTTCCAAATTTTGAATTCTCTTGGGTTTCCGAGACTGGCGGTGCCACCGCCTGTCAATGTCTTGTTAGGCAGGCGTACTAGCGGTGCCACTGCCTATCGGTGGCTGTGCCACCGCCTGGTCTCGGGTGCTGGGCGGTTCCACCACCTGGTACTTCGGGTTCTGGGCGGTGCCACCGCCCAGTCCGGCGGTTCCACCGCCCGTCCTTACAACTTTCTGGTTTGGGCTTTACGTCCGACCCAAACCAAGTCTCTTTTGGGCCCAGTTGGCCCCTAACTAAGGTATATGATTTTTTCTTAATCCCAACCCTAATTACATGTGAACTACATTCCTAAACATAATCCTAAGCAAGTGTATAATCGGCCAACGTCAAGCTTTGTTTCGGCGAGCTTTCCTACGTTCTTCCGATGGACTTCGATACGCCCTCGGACTCCCAGCAGACTCCTGATCATGTGACGAATTCATCGAGTAGCCGAGCCTTCTCGGTGATCTCTGCGAACCTCCAACGTTCTCTTCGGCAGACTTCCGAAAGTTCCGACAAGTCTCCGTTTTCTCTTGGTTGGTTCAGACAGCATCTCCGATGAATCTTTGGATTCTCAAACGTCCATCAAAACATGACTCCGGTATCCTTGCTTTATGTTTTTAGGCTGTTGTAGTTAACTCTGCACACTCAACTTCAATAAAGTGGATTAGATCAATTAACCCATCAATTGATTTCATCATCAAAATTCGAGATTCAACAACATAGTGGTATCAGAGCATGGTTGGTTTGAGAATCACTGAAATATTTGATATGTTGACGTGCAAAATATATTGAGGTCTAGTGAACTATAATGATTGGTGAAAACTTTCTTTGATGCATTTTAGGAATCTTGGATGACGAGGACATTTAGTCCTCCTACTTCATCTGCCTTTGATTAATTAAGTGCAATAAAAGGGTTGATCGGGGATATTAAATCAGAGTGGCGCGGTAGAAGCGTGGTGAACCTAAAACATTTGTAGCAGAAAAATGGATGATGTGATTGGAGAAGATATTTGATATACGAAATTGTTCTGATAATCAAAAGAATTTCTGGAGATCAAGGACAGGAATAGTAAGGACAAGTTTACCAAAAAAAAAAAAAAAAAGATTAGAAATGAATCAGAATGTGATCACAAGAGGGTCAAGACATCATCGATTAAAATATGGAAGTCACCACAAAAGATTCAATCCTGAGTATGATGCGAGTTAAATTAATAAATAAGTTTGTATTTGTAGGTGACTGGAGCCTATTTTGCTTGTGGAAATTTAGATCATAAAATAAAAGACTGCCCTTTGAATAAGAAGAAATAATCACTGCCTCATAAATCATCAACCAATGTGAGAGTTTATGTTATCATGGAATATGATTCTAAAGCTTCTGAATTAGTGGTCGAATGTACTATTCATGTTTCTGAAAGAATGCAAATATTTGTTTGAACATGTGTCTCATCTATGATTTAATTCGTAATATTTTGCTTATCACATGGGCATTCAACTTAAACCACTTGATTATATGCTATATGTAAATACAGCTATTGGGGATTGTTTAATAACAAACTCAATCTAGTCATCTTGTTTGATTTCTATTGGAGAAAACGAACTTCTTGCTGATTTAGTTCTCCTAGATATTTGGAGTTTTGATATTATACTAAATATGGATTGACTTTCTTCCAATCATACCAGTATAGATTGTTATACCAAATGATCACTTTTTGCATACTAGATCATCCCATCTTTTATTTTGAGAGTATTGGGCATGATTTACCTCCTTGCCTGATGTATTTCCAGATGACTTGCCTATTTACTTCCAGATAGAGAGGCTGAAATTACTATTGATTCGGTCCCCGGGACAACCCCAATATCTAAGCCTCCTTACAGAATGACACCACTTGAGCTAGAGGAATTAAAAAAGTAACTACAAGAACTATTAGATAAGGGTTTCATTCGACCCAGTGTTTCACCATGGGGTGCTCCGGTGTTATTAGTTAAGAAGAAGGATGGAACATTAAGGCTTTGTATTTATTATAGACAATTGAATCAGGTGACCATAAAAATCAAGTATCGCCTATGCAGAATTGATGATTTGTTTGATCAATTGCAGGGTGCATAAGTATTCTCTAAGATTGATTTAAGGTTAGGTTACTATAAGTTGAAGATCATGAAGGAGGATATTCCAAAAACAGCTTTTAGAACTCGATATGGTCACTACGAATTCTTAGATATGTCTTTTGGTTTAACTAATGCCCCTGTAGCTTTTATGGAACTGATGAATAGGATATTTCAACCATTCATGGACGATTGTGTGATTGTATTCATTGATAATATATTAGTATATTCAAAGAGAAATCAGGAGCATGAGGAACACTTGAGAAATAAATTGTCCATACTAAGAGAAAAGAAATTGTATGCAAAGTTCAGCAAATGTAAATTTTGGTTAAATGAAATTGATTTCTTAGGCCAATTGATTTCAAGGAAGGGTACATCTGTTGATCTAAAGAAAGTGGAAGCTGTGGTTAAGTGGGAAGTACCAACAAACGTGATAGAAGTTAGAAGCTTCTTGGGCATGGCAGGTTATTATAGGAGATTTATGGAGGGATTTTCTCGAATCGCTCAACCTCTCACCAAACTCACTCAAAAGAATGTGAAATTTGTATGGGGTGATGATTGTGAGCAAAGTTTTCAAGAGTTAAAAAGGAGATTGACTTGTACCCCTAATCTCACTATTCCAAGTGGTGACGAGGGATTTATAGTTTATACTAATGCCTTAAGAAAGGCCCTTGGATGTGTTTTGATGTAAGAAGGGAATGTGATTACTTATGCTTCTAGACAACTAAAGAGTTATGAACTGAATTATCCAACTCATGATTTAGAATTGGCAGCAATTATTTTTTCTCTAAAGATTTGGAGGCATTACTTATATTTACGAATATTTTAAATCTTTACTAGTCATAAGAGTTTAAAGTATATTTTTACTCATAAAAGAGTTAAACATAAGGCAACGGAGATGGATAGAACTTCTAAAGGATTATGATTGAACCATTCGTTATCACCCGGGTAAAACTAATGTTGTAGCAGATGCCCTTAGTAGAAAATCTATAAGTTTTTTGGCGACTTTGGTTGTGAAGCAATGGCAGTTATTAGAAGAGAATTATGATTTGAATGTTATGAGAAAACGGCAAGACTCAATGATATTAATGGCCTCCATCCAAGTGTAATCTGATCTCATTCAACAAATTAGAGAAGGACAACTACGAGATCGATGCTTGATCTGCTTAAGGAATGAAGTAGAAAAGGGATTGAAACTGAATCTTTGAGTTTCAGAGGATGGCCTATTGAGATTTGGGGATAGAATATGTGTTTCAAATGACTTAGATATCAGAAACCAAATCCTGAGGGAAGGTCATAAACTTTATGTCGCCAATTTCTTCCCAACATATAGGCGTCTTGCACTTTCGCCCATATAAAGCTTCATAAGGAGTTATCTGAATACTTGAATGATAACTATTATTGTAAGTGAACTCAATAAGAGAAATATTTGTTAGGATCGAGGCAGGGGGGCACTAAGAGGGGTGAATTAGTGCAGCGGATTAAAACGTTGGTTTCAACAAATCTTTCGTACGATAAAAATCGAAATCGGAAGTACTTAACTTGAAAGCGTATTCGCAAAGTTGTGCAGCAAAGGTAATGATGAAATAAAGCAAGTAAGAAGGTTTGCAGTAATGTAAATAGTAGTAATGAAATGCAAACCAGAGATTACGCTATTTTTGAAGTGGTTCAGTCAAGTGACCTACATCCACTTGCGAGGCCCCTCTTCGATGAGGCTCCCACCTTCCACTAGCAAATCTCTTGAAGGGGAAGGGTGAATACCCCTCTTACAACTCTTTTACAAGCGGTTCACTCTCTTACAGATTTTCAGCAAGAAAGGAGGTGAACACTAGCAAATTGAAAACAAGACTAGCTAAGACTTTTCTAAGGCCTTTCTCTTAAACAATTGCTGCTCAAAAAGTTGTAATCTCAACTGAGATTTGAGGGGTATTTATAGGCCTAAAGAGGATTCAAATTTGGGCTCCAAATTTGAATTCTCGTTGGGTTCCCGATGTTGGCGGTGTCACCGCCTGTCAGTGGCGGTGCCACAGCTTGTCAGTGTCAGACGCTTACAGTGCTGGGCGGTGCCACCGACCAGCTCTCGGGCACTGGGTGGTGCCACCGCCCAGCCCAAGTGGTGCCACCGCCCAGCTCTCGGGTGCTGGGTAGTGCAACCGCCCAGTTTGGTAGTGCCACCGCCAGACCCTTCGGTTCACTTGTTTGGGCTTCAAATTTTGCCCAAACCTAGTTTAATTTTGGGCCCAATTGGCCCCTAACCAGGATATAGGATTATCTTTTAATCCTAATCCTAATTACAAGTAAACTACATAACAAAACACATCCTAAGCAATATTTCAACCGCGAACGTCGAGTCTTGTTCCGACGAGCTTTCCGACAAACTTCTTCCGACGGGCTCCCAGCAAGCTCCCGAACTTGTGATGACTTTAATGAGTAGCCGAGCCTTCTCGGTGATCTCCATGAACCTCCGATGATCTCTTCGGTGAACTTCCGAAAATTCCGACAGGTTCCCGATTTCTTCTCGGTTGGTTCCGGCAGCATCTCCGACGATTCTTTGGACTCTTAAACGTCCATCGAACTTGACTCCGGTATCCTTGCTTTGTGTTTTCTGGTTATCATAGTTGATCCTGCACACTTAACTCAATAATATGGATTAGATCAATTAACCCATCAATTGATTTTATCATCAAAATCCGAGATTCAACAATATCTTTATCCCATTCACCTTTCCAATCTATAACATAGGCTCGAAGCAAATCCTCAAGTGTTTGAATGGTTCTTTCTGATTGACCATCAGTTTGAGGGTGATAAGTAGTGCTAAACTTGACTTTAGTGCCAATAGATTCTTGTAACCTTCTCCAAAATCTAGATCGAAATCTGGAGTCTCGGTTAGAGATTATCTCCTTTGGAACACCATGAAGTCTTACTATTTCATTGATATATAAATCTGCAAGCTTATCAAAAGAATAAGTCATATTGATCGGTTGGAAATGTGTAGATTTAGTTAACCTATCAACGATAACCCAAATAGCATCATGCTTTCTAGAAGTTCGGGGTAGTCCTGAAATAAAGTCCATGGTAATACATTCTCATTTCCATTCAGGAATATCTAAAGGTTGCAACAAACCTCCAAGTCTTTGGTGTTCTACTTTGATTTGCTGACAAGTCAAACACTTTGAAACATATATTGCAATCTCCTTCTTCATGCCTTCCCACCAATAATGACTTTGGAGATCTCGATACATCTTAGTGCTACCAGGATGCATGGTGTACTTTGAATTATGACCTTCCCTCCGGATTTGATTTTTGATATCTGAGTCATTTGGAACATATATTTTATCCCCAAATCTCAATAGGCCATCCTCTAAAACTCGATATTTAGTTTCAATCCCTTTTCTACTTCATTCCTTAAGCATATAAGCATCGATCTCATAGTTGTCCTTCTTTAATTTGTTGAATGAGATTAGATTGCACTTGGATGGAGGCCATTAATATCATTGAGTCTTGCCCTTTTCTCATAACATTCAAATCATAATTCTCTTCTAATAACTTCCATTGCTTCATAACCAAAGTCGCCATAAAACTTGTAGATTTTCTACTAAGGGCATCTGCTAAAACATTAGCTTTACCCGGGTGATAATGAATGGTACAATCATAATCCTTTAGAAGTTCTATCCATCTCCGCCGCCTCATGTTTAACTCTTTTTGAGTAAAAATATACTTTAAACTCTTATGATCAGTAAAGATTTCAAATGTTCGCCCATACAAGTAATGCCTCCAAATCTTTAGAGAAAAAACAATTGCTGTGAATTCCAAATCATGAGTTGGATAATTCAGTTCATAACTCTTTAGTTGTCTAGAAGCATAAGCAATCGCTTTCCCTTCTTGCATCAAAACACATCCAAGGCCCTTTCTTGAGGCATCAATGTAAACCAAAAATCCCTCATCACCACTTGGAATAGTTAAAATAGGGGCACTAGTCAATCTCCTTTTTAACTCTTGAAAACTTTGCTCACAATCATCACCCCATACAAATTTCACGTTCTTTTGAGTGAGTTTGGTGAGAGGATGAGCGATTCGAGAAAATCCCTCCACAAATCTCCTATAATAACCTGCCATGCCCAAGAAGCTTCTAACTTCTGTCACGTTTGTTGGTACTTCCCACTTAACAACAGCTTCCACTTTCTTTGGATCAACAGATATACCCTTCCCTGAAATCACATGGCCTAAGAAATCAATTTCATTCAACCAAAATTCACATTTGCTGAACTTTGCATACAACTTCTTTTCTCTTAGTATGGATAATATATTTCTTAAGTGTTCCTCATGCTCCTGATTACTCCTTGAATATACTAATATATCATCAATGAATACAATCACACAATCGTCCAAGAATGGTTGAAATATCCTATTCATCAGTTCCATAAAAGCTGTAGGGGCATTAGTTAAACCTAAAGGCATCACTAAGAATTCATAGTGACCATATCGAGTTCTAAAAGCTATTTTTGGAATGTCCTCCTTCATGATCTTCAACTGATAGTAACCTAACCTTAAATCAATCTTGGAGAATACTTATGCACCCTGCAATTGATCAAACAAATCATCAATTCTAGGTAGGGGATACTTGTTTTTGATGGTGGCCTGATTCAATTATCTATAATCAATACAAAGCCTTAATGTTCTATCCTTCTTCTTAACTAATAGCACTAGAGCACCCCATGGTGAAACACTAGGTCGAATGAAACCCTTATTTAATAATTATTGTAATTGCTTTTTCAATTCCTCTAGCTCGAGTGGTGTCATTTTGTAAGAAGGCTTTGATATTGGGGTTGTTCTAGGGACCAAATCAATTGTAAATTCACCCTCTCTATTTGGAGGTAAACCAGGCAAGTCATCTGGAAATACATCAGGCAAGGAGGTAAATCATGCCTAATACTCTCAAAATAAAAGATGGAATGATCTAGTATGCAAAAAGTGATAATTTGTATAACAATCTATACTGGTATGATTGGAAGATAGTCAATCCATACTTAGTATAATATCAAAACTCGAAATATCTAGGAGAACCAAATCAATAAGAAGTTTGTGTTCTCCAATAGAAATCAAACAAGATGACCAAATCGAGTTTGTTATCAAACAATCCCCAATAGTCGTATTTATATATAGCATATAATCTAGTAGTTTAGGTTGAATGCCCATGTGATAAGCAAAATATTACGAATCAAATCATAGATGAGACACATGGTCAAACAAATATTTGTATTCTTTCAGAAAAATGAATAGTACCTTCGACCACTATTTCAGAAGCTTTAGAATCATATTACGTGATAACATACACTCTGACATGGGCTGATGATTTATGAGGCAGTGATTCTTTCTTCTTATTCAAAGGCAGTTTTTTATTTTATGATCCAAATTTCCACAAGAAAAATAGGCTCCAGTCACCTACAAATATAAACTTATTTTATAATCTAACTCGCATCGTACACGGGATTAAATCTTTTGTGATGACTTTCCTTTTTCAAATTGATGATGTCTTGACCCTGTTATTTTCACATTCTGATTCATTTCTAATCTTTTTTTCTTTTTTTGGTAAACTTGTCCTTGCTATTCCTATCCTTGATCTCCAGAAATTCTTTTGATCATCAGAACAATTTCATACATCAAATATCTTCTCCAATCGCATCATCTATTTTTTTAAGATTGACTTATAAGAGTCTGATGAGTATACTACTATCAACTTCAGCTTAAGCATTTTGGTCAGTGGTGTAGACCAAACGAAGTTGATAGGCTAGTTAACCCATCAGGCTCAGGTCATGACATTTGGTATCAGAGCCGACCTAGCATTTGGGTATGGTGAGGGGGCTCGAGTAGGAAAGGGCTACCCGTAGACGGAGTCAGGGAACTCGTTACGGCATGGAGCCACCACCGGGCTATGCCTCACATGCACTATGCTAGGGTCTGATTTGGGTTATGTTGGGTCTTGACGAGGAGGTCAAGCCTTTGAGTGAGGGTGATTATAACACCCATGATTAGTCCCACATTGAAAGTGGGCAAAGATTAAGATTGATTTATAAGGGTCTAATGAGTGTACTATTATCAACTTCAGCTTAAGCATTTTGGTCAATGGTTTAGACCAAACGAAGTTGATAGGCTAGTTAACCCATCAGGCTCAGGTCATGATAGGTACCGCCTGAGCTCGGTCTCCGAGCAATGAGCAATGTTAGGTGGTAATACCACCCAACCAGCTTGCTTTTATTCTTAGTATTTAAGAGCTTAAAAGTGTTGTAAAAAGCTAGAGTTCCTCTCCCTCTTTTCTTTCTAAGTCTTGATCATTCAAGAGAGGTGTGAAAACTTATAAGGGTTGTCTCCTAAGCCCGTCAAAAGGAGAAAAGCTATAAAAGGGTGGTTGGCCTTCGCCTATTGAAGGAAGGCCTCTAGTGGACGTTTGTGACCTCATCGAAGGAGGAAGCCAAAAGTGGATATAGATCAAGATTAACCGAACCACTCTAAACCTCGGTTTGCATTTACATTCTGCTCTTTATCTTAACTACAGACTGCCTTCGTTGCTTTACATCAACTATACTTTCATTTGCTCTCAAGTTAAAGATCTTTCCCAAATAATTTTCGTGCATGAAATCTTTTTTTGAACCAAAAAAAAAGTTTTCTGCATTGTACTAATTCACCCCCTCCTCCCTCCCCTCTTAGTGCTTTTGATCCTAAGAAGGGAAAGTATGTAGATCTAGAAGAATTGGGTAATCTATAACCAATTCAATGTTTTGCCATCCTAGATGTCCTTCCAATCCTCGAAATAAGTGAACCCATTTATCCTAGACTTGTTCGGTTGTTTTACAACAACTTGCAAGTAGATAGCATGTCCACTTATCTCTTAGGGCATCACATACCCATCACGGATAATGTAATTTGCAACCTTATAGGAATTCCTGAGAAAAGAAGAGGTTGTTACTTTAGAGGGCTATGGGATGAAGAATCAGTCGAGGTTACGTATTCTGAGGCATTAGGAACTATCTTTGGTAACCCAAATCTTTCCATCATTCTAAAAAGTTGTGAACATTTGCCACCCTTTAGCACAAAATTGCTACATCACATAGTGATAAGTATCCTACTTCTAAAACAACACCATCATGATGAAGTTAGTCAAATGAAATTAGGAATAATGTTTTGGATTATTATAGGACACGACAACTATTTTAGATATCTGATAAAACAAAACATGATGAATTATCAATAAAAGATATGATGCTCCCTTATGGTGGTTTAATCACTAGATTAATGCATGCACATAACATAGTTATTCCATCTGATGAGGAAACCTTAAAATTAGATTGATTCAATGTTATCCATGGAAACCTATTAAGGAGATTAAAATGTATAGTAAGAAACGAAATTTGGACTAGACTACCTAGGAGGACTGAACCTCCCCCACCTGAACCAAAACCAGAAACACCTGTATATAGGGAAAGCCATTCACCTTCTACTAGTCCCCTTAAGGCAACACCTCCAATGGAGCAAGCACCTTCCTCATCTATTGATCCAAAAGTGACTCGACTGGATCGAATTGAACTACGTCAAGATCAAATTGAACTACGTCAAAATCAAATCTTAACCAAGATGCAGCAAATTCATCGATAACTGAATACTTTATTTGTTTAGGCATTTTGATTTACTACCACTTGAATAGGTTATGTATTTCCTTTTGTTGATAAATGGGAATAGAGAACTAAAAAGTACCATGATGAGTTGTACTCTTTGATATACTATACTTCTTACATTCTATGACGTACCCTTTGACATCATATGCTTTTCAATATTACAATGTGCTTCTTGATGATGGTTTAATGCTTGCATTACTTTATGAATTAGACTTGATAAATCTTTTGAATGCATAAATTCCTTGATACATTCTTTGAATTTCTCGATTTTCTTTTTAAATCAATAACGTTTTTCTTTCTCAAAAGAAAAGATTCGACTTTTGGTATTTACAACTTGATGTATTATTTCTCATATGATGATTATTTATAAAGTTAGGAATGTTAAATTATCCGAATGCATGAGTTTGTTGTATATCTTTTCCAGACTTTCTTGATTTTTTTTTCAAAAAGCTTTCATGAAATCTAAAATATCAATTTTCTTGGTATCAAATTTATTTCAAACCCTTGCTCCATCACTTAATGATTTTTGATATACTTAGTCCCTTCACTCATGGAATTCATTGACAAATACATTTCTCACAGATTTCACTCCTGTAAATTTTTAATGAGAAATGGATTTGATTTATGATGTTTTATTTGTAGATTTTTTATCCTACATATGATGCTCCTTTCCCACGAATTCTTCCTTACTCTTCTCATGAAAGAAGAATTTTATAAATTTTTAATATGTGATGATCACTTGCAAGAATGGGAATTTGATTTCGTATGGATATCTTGATCCTTTTCGTGAATCTCTTCTTCTTGTTGAACTAAAAGCTTGATCCAATGAAACTCATTTATTTTCATTTGACTTGGTTCAAATCATTTCATGAATTTAGTTCTTGATGAATTCCTTACCCTTCTTCCTCTTCTTCTTATTTTTATGACAAATGATGAAAGAAACTTGCACATCTTAAGAAGAACTAAAAAGCTTTAGGCATCCAAAGTAAAAAATGTTAGCTTATCCAAAAGTAGTTATCATGCAAAGTTTCTGCTTGACTTCTCATTTTTGATAACTTGGATAAATTGTTGTTGAACTTATTTGAATAGTTTTTTTTAAACACTTGCCTTATTGAATGATTTCCTTTTTGTTGATAACAAAGTGAGATAAATGTGGTAAATTGTTGACAATGTGAAAAATGAATCGTATTGTAAATGCTTGAATGTATTGTGAATGCTTGAAATATGATTAGTTTGTCAAATACATAAAAAATATCAAAATATATGATTGATTTCAATCATAATGTGGCATGGATACTTGAAATTGTTTATTCTTAAAATCATGCTTGATTTCATGATAAATGTCTATCATTATGATGAGATATCGAATTTATCATGCTATTTACAATTGATATCATGCCTCGGAATGATGAATTGTCATCTTGCTAAATTTGATATTCGTATCATACTTGAAAACGATGATTATCTATCATCATTGGACTTCAAAATGGATGTCATGCCTTGATATCATTTTTATTAATAAATACGTAGTATCATATTTTGAATTGGTAAATCATGATAAGTATCATGATGTGTATGTTGATAAGTTTAAAAAATATAACTTATTGGTTTGATGCTTGAATTCAAATGCCTTGAATTCAAGAGTGTATTTTCTCAAGTATGGCATATAGATAGGGGGAGTTAAGGTTAACTTGGTCATCAATTGATTATCATCATAAAAAATGGGGAGATTATTAAATCTCAGATTTTAATGATGAAATCAATTGGTAAATTATTTAATCAAATTTATATGTTGAGAAAAGTATGCAGGATTAACTACGATAGCAATCAAGGCATAAAGCAAAATAAAGTGCTAGAGTTAAGATCAAGATTTCATTGGGAGTTCGAGAGTTCGTCGGAAGTTCGGATGTTCGTTGAAAGTTCTGCTAGAATTGATTGAGAAATCTATGAGCTTGCTAAAGAAGCTCGTCGAAACTTGCCAAAAAGATCATCATAAAGTCTAGGAGCTTGTTGGGAGTCCATTAGAACATTGTCGAGAGATCGTCGAAAGTTCACCGGAACAAACCTAGACTAATTAGACATTATTTGCTTAGTATATGCCTTAAGAATCATAGTTAGCATATAATTAGAGTTAGATTTGGGAGGTAATCTCACTAACTCTATTAAGTGCCAACCGAGCCTATAACTGGACTGGTTTGGGCCGGATTCAAGGCCCAACCAAGTTGTTGGACCTTGTCTAGTGGTGGCACCTCCAAATTGGGGTGGTGAAACCACCTAGGGAACGGTCTCCCAGGTGGTCTGGGCGATGGTACCACCCAAACTGGGTAGTGGTACCATCGGTAGTTATTACCTACCAAGCGATGGTACCACCCTATCAAGCGATGGTATTGCTAGAGCTCAGTATCCGAGACTCTATCATGCGGTGGTACTGCCCAGTGTCAGAGTACTAATGGTGCTACCACCCAGTACTAGTAGTGGTACCGCCCAATACTAGCGGTGGTACCCCGAAAATCCAAGATGATATACTTTTTAGCTCCAATTTTAAAGCAATTTGGGTATATAAGTACCCCACCCTTTTCTGCATGAAAGGGTAATAAAGTGCAATTAAAGTGTGAAAAAAAATGTGAAGTATTGGGGTGTTAAAAGTATTGTAAAAGTGAGAAGAGTTCTCCTCCTCCCTCTCTTTAGCTTTGTAATCATCCAAGAAGAGGTGTGAGGCTTGTAAGGGTTATTGCCTAAACCCATGAAAAGGAGAAAGCACTATAAAGAGGTGGTTGGTCTTCGCCTATTGAAGGAAGACTATTAGTGGACACTAGTGACCTCGACGGAGAAGGAATTGGAGTGGATGTAGGTCACAATGACCGAACCACTATAAATTTCGATGTGCTCCTTCCTTACTACTTAATCTCTTTATTGTATTCAACTTTACTATATTACAACTGTCCAATCCCCTCTTCTCTACTCATTCAAGAAAAATGAAATGGTTTTTGTTAGAATCGAATTTTATCGTATGAAGATTTTCAAATCAATATAATTTTTTCGTTGCACTAATTCACCCCCCCTCTTAGTGCCACTCTTGATCCAAATAAGGATGTCTTGCATGAGTACTTCATTCTTTGATACCGGACTTATAGGTCTGGTGGTTTCAAATATAGCACAACCGATAATCGGAAGTGGTAGCTAACCTTAAGAGGACTATTGAGTGTCAATAGAAGATCATCCACTCTCGGCGTCATGAGAGAAACATCCCAAGTGTTCTTGCTCAAACAAATCCTTGGTCAGGGTCATTCGGATTGAGAGAGAAATAGTTCTCTTTGAGAATCCGATTAGAGTGAGACTCGAGTAGAAACCATATGGGTCTGACAGCACCATACCCGGTATATGATCTTTGGTATATTAAATGGACGATGGACTATAGGTACATAGTAACTGAGGATAGACAGGTCCAATGGATTGGATTCTCCTGTATTGTCTGGGGACTACGATGTAGTGGCCTAGTATGTCTACAGTCAATGAGTCGAGTGAATTATTATAGATAAAATGATTCAATGAGCCAAAAGGAGTTCTGATAGGAATGACTCACGGCTAGCTCAATATTGGGCCTAGAGGGTCACACACATATGGTAGACGTTGCGATGAGTAGAAGTTCGAATATGAGATATCTGTCGAAGCCCATATCTTATTGGATATCCAATAAGCCCTTGAATTATTAAATCCTAAGGATGAGATCAAATAAGAGCCAATAAGAGATTATTGGATAGAGATATACTAATCTAAGAGGCTAGGGTAGTTATACGGAGATCCAATACCCAATAGGGTAGGAAACTTAAGGGTTAAATTGACAAGGGACTTCTATAAATAGGAGGAAACCAAAGGCTCATAGATAAGATGTCTTTTGGTTGCCACCTCCTACTCTTCTCTCCCCTACTTCTCCTCAAATACTAGATGTGAGGATTGTTAGTAACAGGGGTAAGCACTAAGAGGGAGGGGTGAATTATTGCAGAAGTAAAAATCATGTCGGTTCTAGAAACCTTTTCGTTTCATACGATAAAACTGATTTTGGAAACTTGCTCAACTTGAAAGCATATGATAAGACCCTAGAGTGTTATCATAAAAAAGAAGAAGAGAAAGGGAATGATCACTTCGAGGGGATCGGCCTCCTTGATCGCTTCGAGGGGATCGGCCTCCTAGGCTTTGTCAAAAGATAGAATAATATTTTTCATAGATGATCGAAAAGAAGTAGTTATATCCCTATTTATAGAGTTCCGACTTTAGCTAAACTAAATAGACTTAATAAATATGCAAAAAATAAAAGGAAAGCACAAAAAATAAAAGGAAAAATAAAAGGATCCTAACAATCCCGCCTCCTTTAATTCAGCCTTGTCCTCAAGGCTGAGCAGTATCAAATTCTGAAAACTTCTCCTTTAGCATGCTGTAGGACTCCCAAGTGGCATCTTCCTTTGGTAAGTTAGCCTATTGCACCAGCACTTCAGTTATAGAATGTCTACGGTACATTGCAACTCGTCGATCAAGTATGACTTGTGGTTGAGCTTGAACTTCCCCAGTAGTAGAAGTGTTTAGCAAATGACACTACACTATTGCATATTCACCCAATTTCTTTTTAAGGCATGCAACATGAAAGACTGGATGTATTTTAGAGCTAGTAGGCAAATCCAAGCGGTAGGCCACTGGTCCAATGCATTATAACACCTTATAAGGCCCAAAAAACCGGGGAGATAGCTTCATGGAAGATCAGACCTTTATTGAAGTTTGCTTGTAGGGTTGAAGATGAAGGAAAACCCAATCACCCCCAGTAAATTCTCATTCACTTCGGTTTTTATCAGCTTGTTGTTTCATTCTTGCTTGTGCGGTTGTGAGGTTATCCTTTAAAAGCTGAATAATCTTATTTCTATCTATCAATTCCTTGTCCACTTGATTAACTTTAGAAGAACCGGGTACATACTTTGTAATTGTAGGTGGGGGTTGGCCATAAACTGCTTCAAATGGAGTCATTTTAATAGAAGAATGGTAAGAGGTATTATACCTCCACTCTGCCCAAGGAAGCCATTTGACCCATTCCTTCGACTTGTCACTAGTAAAGCATCAGAGGTAATTTTCTAGGCACCTATTTACCACTTCAGTTTGCCTATCTGTTTGCGGATGATAAGCAGTACTCATATTCAGCTGAGTACCTTGTAAACGAAAATGTTCTGTCCAGAAGGAGCTAGTAAATATCTTGTCTCTATCACTAACAATGGAACGGGGACTCCCATGCAATTTAGCTATGTTTTTCACAAAAATACGAGCAACACTTGTAGCAGTATAAGGATGTCGTAAAGCATAGAAATGAGCATATTTTGTAAGTCTATCCACGACTACAAGTATAGTACTCTTTCCTTGAGATGATGGGAGATTATCAATGAAATCCATAGATATGTCGGTCCAAGTAGCATCAGGAATAGGGAGGGGCTGTAGTAAGCCTAGGGTGGCTACTGTCTCACTTTTGTAACGTTGGCAAACATCACATTCAGTAACAAATTTCTTGATAAAATTTTTCATACCTTTCCAGTAAAAAAGTTGTTGAACTCGCTTATAAGTGCAGAGAAATCCCGAGTGACCAGCAATTGGTGATGAATGGAACTCCTTCAAAATTATTGCCTAGCAAGAAGAATGTGGGGCAACCACTATTCGGCCTTTATAGCGTAAGTCCATCGAATCCCAACTATAATTTGAGACAGAACCTGGGACTTCTTCTAATCTTTTAAAGATGTTTTGGATCTCAGGATTATTTATCCATTCTCTTCTGATAACTTCTAAAGTCTCGCAAATAGGAATAGAAATAGCTACTAGTTTAGCTTGTTCTGGAAGGCTTGAGAGGGCATCTGCTACTAAATTCTCACTCACCTTTTTATAAATGAAGTCATAATCGAATCCCAGTTGCTTTATGACCCATTTCTGTTGGTTTGGATAAGAAATCTTTTGCTCTAGAAAATATTTGAGGCTTTTGTGATCAGTGCGTATTTGAAATCGTTGACCAATTAGGTAGGGTCTCCATTTTGTGGCTGCATGTATTATAGCTAGTATCTCCTTGTCATAAATAGATAAACTCAAATGGGAAGGGGAAAGAGCCTTACTTGCATAAGCGATAGGCCGACCTTCCTGCATTAATACAGCCCCTATTCCAACTCCAGAAGCATCAGATTCAATCACAAACATCTTATTAAAATCGGGTAAAGCCAGCACGGGTGTAGTAGTCATTGCAGTTTTCAAGAATTGAAATGCCTGAGTTGCCTCTTTTGACCATCTGAATGCATTTTTCTTTAGAAGTGACGTCAATGGGGCACTAATTTTGCCATAATTCTTCACAAACTTTCGATAATATCCTGTTAGTCCCAAGAACCCCCTTAAAGCTTTGATTGACTTTGGAATTGGCTAGTCTATCATCACTTGGATTTTTGAAGGATCAACTGCAACACCCTTTTGAGATATGATATGACCGAGGTACTCAACCTCAGGTTGCCCAAGACCATGCTCACAAAGAATATTAAAGATAATTCGTAAATGTAATAAATGACTTTCTAGAGAATGACTGTATATTAAAATATCATCAAAGAAAACCAAAACAAACTTACAGAGATGAGCCCGAAATATATCATTCATTAAACTCTGGAAGGTAGAGGGCGCATTGGTTAACCCGAAAGGCATTACTAGAAACTCATAATGGTCGTTATGTGTCCTGAAGGCAGTTTTCTGAACATCCCTTTCATGTACTCTGATTTGATGATAGCCCGATCGTAGGTCCAATTTAGTGAAGACCTGAGCTCCTCCCAATTCGTTCAACAGTTCATCCACTACTAGAATATGATATTTATCTTTCACTGTAATATTGTTAAGTGCTCGATAGTCGACACACATCCACCATGAGCCATCCTTCTTTCTAAATAGTAAGACTGGGGAAGAATATGGGCTAACAATAGCTTGTATAACTCATGTTTTGAGCATCTCTGCGACAATCCTCTCTATCTCTGCCTTTTGGAAATGTGGATATCTATAGGGTCGGACATTAGTTGGTGCCTTCTCGGGTAATAGTAGGATCCGATAATCATGACATCTAAGAAGTGGAAGTCCGTGTGGCTCTGCAAATATATCCGCAAACTCTGTTAGCAATGATTCAATATTTCCAGTGGGAATGTTCACTGTCATTTCCTTTTCAATGTTATGCAATTGCACCAAAAATCTTGCGTGTGTCTTCCGAAGAACCTGCTCCATCCGATGGCTAGTGATAGTTGTAACCTTACCTCCACGTCTTCCTTTGAGAATCACCTATCTTCCATTAATAAAGAACTTCATAGTCAGTTTAGAAAAATTCCAAGAGACATCACCTAGGGTTGATAGTCATTCAATTTCGAGCACCACTTCATAGTCTTCCAAGGGTAATAAATAGAAATCCACAAATAATTCTTGACCTTCGAAAATTAGTTTTATCTTTGAGAACTTGATGTTATAGGTTAAAATCCGTCCATTGGCGACCTTGACTTTAAATTTGTCACAACATTCGATGTGGTAGGCTAATCGGGCTGCAACTTTTCTATCCATAAAATTATTAGTGCTACCCGTATCAATCAAAATAGTGACAGACTAGTGTTTCAGAGTTTCCCCAATTTTCATAGTTTGTGGATTAGAGAAGCTGGCCAATGCATGCACTGTATGTGTGACGGCTTCAACATCATCATTAGTTTCCACTTCTTAATGATCAAAATCCGATACTTCTACTTCTAGTTCATCCTCGATTAGTTCAATCATCAAAAGTCTTCCTTGTTTACATCGATGCTCCTTACTCCACTTTTCATCGCAATGCCAGCACAAACCCTTCGCTAACCTTTCTTTGAGTTCCTCTCGAGTTAGTCTGTTAGTGTTGTGGTTTCGACTAGGAGTAGATGAAGTAGGTTGCCTGTCAATCACCTGTTTATTGGCACCTCTATTTCGACGATATTCCATACTGATTTTTTCTTCATGTAGGCATGCAAATGAAATTGCAGCCATCATAGTGCGGGGTTAATGAGCCTTAACCTCGCACCGGATCTCGGGAATAAGCCCTTCAATAAATGTACCCAGAAGTTGTCATTCTAACCAAACTCTAGCTTGGTTGGACAATCTTTCAAATCTACTCTGATACTCCAACACTATAGAAGTCTAACAAATTTTGACGAGTTGGCCATCAACATTCTCATATTCGGATGGGCCAAAGCGAACAAGAAGTCCTCTTTTAAACTGCTCCCACGATAGAATTGCATGGCAAGTTTCGTACCAATCATACCACTGAATTGCATCTCTATCGAGCTGGATTGAGGCCACTTCTACCTTGGATTCTTTTGGGGTTCGGTGAAAACAAAAAAAATTTTCTGCCCTAGAGATCCAACTGGTCGGATCCCCATCTTCCCATCGTGGAAATTCTACCCTGATACGTGGGTAGTGTGTGTCACCATCCTGGGGCCCTTTTCCTGTATCTTCCGATCTATTCAGCGTAGAATTTGAGCTCCCATCTTGTTGAAACCCGCTAAAGTGCTCCAACAAGCTCTTTTTGAATTCATGAAGAGTTTCTTGTAGCCGATTTTTAATTCTGGTTTCCAACGCTTCCATTTGTGCCTTCACTGAGTTATCGGTAGCCATTGCGTACGATTGCAAGTTGATAATCCCCAGTTCTTGTTTTGATGTCTAGTCAAGGGCATCTGCGCAGTAGCAGCGACGGTGGCGACAGCCGGCAGCAGCAAGGGACCCCACGCGGTTGTGGCATGGTTGAAAACTAGGACAGAGCAAGTGTGCTATGTTTCGGTTAGATGCAGAGCAAGGTGGAGCGGCGGCGGCTGGGAGGCGAGCGGCGGTCGTCGCATGGTGGCCCATACTAGGGATGGGTCGATTGGGCGGCGACGGCGCTCGAGGGGAAGAGGAGTGCTAGAGAAGGCGCGGCTAGTGGAGGCGTAGCTGGAAACAAGGGCAGTAGCATTGAGTTGCTCTGTTTCGGTCGTCGTGAGGATGGGGGCAATCGGCGGCTGTAGCTACGACCCAAGGGGCGGGGCACGGCTAGGGTTGCAGCTGGGAGGCGGGCGGCGGTGATCAATCGGCCGAGAAGCAGCGGCGACGGTAGAGAAGACGAGCAGGGCTGCGGCGGAGTGGGATGCTGGCAGCATCGTCTCCTGGCAGTGGTGGTGGCTCGGGTGGGAGGCAGCGGTGGACTCTGGCCAGAAGTGGGGCAGAGCCGGTTGCTGGCCGGAGAGCAGCGACGGGCGGCAGGTGGGCTGGCCGGAAGCAGGGGAAGCAGGGGAGCATGGTGTGGTTGCTGCTTCTTCTTCTCTCTTTCTTTCTTTCTTTCTTTCTTTCGTTTCTTTTTTTTTTTTGATAGCTTTGTTGCAGTGAAAATGCCAAGGATCATCGCTCTGATACCAAATGATAAGACCCTAAAGTCTTATCGTAAAAAAGAAGAAGAGAAAGGGAATGATCACTTCGAGAGGATCGGCCTCCTTGATCGCTTCGAGGGGATCGGCCCTCCTTGATCGCTTCGAGGGGATCGGCCTCCTAGGGTTTATCAAAAGACAGAATAATATTTTTCATAGATGATCGAAAAGAAGCAATTACATCCCTATTTATAGAGTTCCTACTTTAGCTAAACTAAACAGACTTAATAAATACGCAGAAAATAAAAGGAAAGCACAAAAAATAAAAGGAAAAATAAAAGGATCCTAATAGCATATTTGTAAATGTATTGAAAGTAGTAAGCAAATAAGGAGGTTTGCAATGTTGAATCTCGTATTATGATGATGAAACCACTTGATATATATTTATGATTTAATTTGTGTTTTGAGTGACGCAGGATGCTTCAATCAGGATGATCAATTAAAGCAGGAAAAATCTTGTTGTGCTGGAGGAACATGTCAGAAGATTGGACGTCGGGCCGGTGGATCAGTCGACGTA
The DNA here is from genome assembly GCA_900464855.2 of Musa schizocarpa. NCBI lineage: Eukaryota > Viridiplantae > Streptophyta > Magnoliopsida > Zingiberales > Musaceae > Musa > Musa schizocarpa. The sequence goes on from LS990921.1 coordinate 30,675,188, forward strand.
TCGATAGAAGGCTTTGGGCCGTAGATTCGGGCATCGAGCCAAGAAGAGCGGGTATTGCGCCAAGGATATCGGAGTTACGAAGTCAACTGGCCGATTGGGCAATAGGCCGTAGGAGAGGACGATACGCCGAAGAATCAAACGAAGTGTCGAGGGACCAATAACATACCGGACAACTTGGTTAACTGCTTAGGATTAATTGTCTCAATCGAAGTTTTGTTTTACATTTGCAAGATTAACTATAATGGAAGTAAGACATGTAGTAGGAGTTACACCGGAGTCAAGACTATGATCACGTTGGGAGTTCGAGAGTTCGACGGAAGTCCGGACGGTCGTCGGAGGTTCTGCGGGAACAAATCCGAGAAGTACAGGAGATTGCCAAAAGAAGCTTGTCGGAACTCGCCAAGTGGATCATCGCAAGTCCAGGAGTTTGCCAGAAGTCCGCAGGATCACCGAGGGTTCATCCGATGATCGATGGAAGTTCGCCGGAAGAAGCAATTGATGCACCAAAGCAAGTTGCAGTAAATGTCTTAAGAAATATTGTAGTTAGCATGATGATTAAGTTAGAAATGTGAGGTGATCCCATTAACTTAATCTTGGGATAATTGGGCCCTTGACAGACCCAAATTGAGCCGAATGGATCAGCCCATTCGGACCAAGATTTCTTGGCCAACGGTGGCACCGCCCAAGGCTCAGTCTCTGAGCTAGGCTAGGCGATGGAACCACCCCTGACAGGCGGTGGAACCACCTGAGCTCGGTCTCCGAGCTCTACCAAGCGGTACAACCGCCCTAGTCAGGCGGTGGCATCGCCTAGGCTCAGTCTCCGAGTAAGACTGGGCAGTGCAACCGCCCCTGTCAGGCGGTGGCACCGCCCAAAGGCTTAGTCTTCGAGCTCTGCCAAGCGGTGCAACCGCCCCTGACAGGAGGTGGCACTGCCCAGAGGCTCAGTCTTCGAGCTCTGCCAGGCGGTGCAATAGCCCCAGTTAGGCGGTGCAACCGCCAGACCCCGGAATTCCGGGAGATGACAGTTTTGAGCTCGAAATTCAAACTAGTTTGGGGCCTATATATACCCCACCCTTTTCTACATGAAAGGGCACCGAAAATCTAATCTTACTCTGTGATTTTTAGAGCTTAAAAGTATTGTAAAGGCTAGAAGTTCTCCTCCCTCTTTTCTTTAAAGTTTTGATCTTTCAAGAGAGGAGAGAAAAGTTTGTAAGGGTTGTCTCCTAAGCCCGTCAAAAGGAGTGAAACTGTAAAAAGGTGGTTGGCCTTCGCCTATTGAAGGAAGGCCTCTAGTGGAAGTCGGTGACCTTGTCGGAGGAGGAAGCCAAAAGTGGATGTAGGTCAAGATTGACCGAACCACTCTAAAATTGTGGTGCTCTCTGGTTTGCATTTCTTCTTGCTGCTTACCTTACAACAAACCTCCATATGTGCTTTACCTCCTTATTACTTTTGCTGCATTCCTTTACGAACTTGCTTTCATGTTAAGTTTCCGAAAACGGTTTTATATCGGAAACGATTTCATCGTACGAACGTAGTTTTAATCGTCGAAAGTTTTTCGCTGCACTAATTCATTCACCCCCCCCCCCCCTCTTAGTGCTCTTGATCCTAACAATTGGTATCAGAGTCCGGTATTTCTCATTTTGGATTTACACCGGAGAGAAATGGCTCTTCATGGCTTTCAAGAGGGCTTATCAGTTGTTCGTGCACCGTTGTTTAATGGATTGGACTACACTTATTGGAAAACTCGAATGAGAGGTTTCTTGATTTCTATGAATTTGGATTTATGGAATATTATTGAAAATAGTTTTCAACTTCCCTCTAAACGAATGAACGAATGGTCAGATTTGGAGAAGAAGTATTTTTCTTTAAACATAAAGGCTATGAATGCCTTATTTTGCGCTTTGGACAAAAATAAGTTCAATCGGATTTCTACGTGCGAAACGGCTTTTGATATTTGGTGCTCTTGAAATCACACACGAAGGCACAAGTAGTGTAAAATATTCTAAATTAAATTTTTTGATGTATGATTTCAAGCTTTTTCGAATAAAGCCGAGCGAAACCATTGTTGACATGTACACCCGTTTCACGAATGTCGTCAATGGTTTAAAAGCTCTTGACAAATATTTCTCAAATTTTAAACTTGTTAGTAAAGTTTTACGATCACTTTCTAAAGGTTGGGAATCAAAAGTAACGACAATACAAGAAACAAAATATTTAAATATTTTTTCACTTGAAGAACTAATTAGTTCATTGATGACATATGAAATGGTGCACAATGCAAATGATGAAGAAAACAACCTTCCAAAGAACATAAAAGATTTGGGACATAGAATATTTGAAGACCACTCGAGCATAAGCTCAAGTGATGGTAAACAAGAACTACAAATGAAATTTAAAATATTTAAGAAACAAAAAATTTCAGAACAAAAAGAACGGAACTACTTGCTTTGAACGCAAGAAGAAGAACACAAAGTGGGATGAATCGAGCTCCTCCGAAGACGAGGAGAAAATCAAGAAAGGCGAGGTGGCAAAGTATGCCTTAACGAAATTCAATGATGAGGTAATCAAAACCCCTTTAATTTATTTTAAAATTACTTGATGTTTTTCATGATGCATTTTCTTTTTTAGAATAATTATTTTTCTTAAAAAATATATTAAAAAAAAATTAAAAATACAAGAATATGATCATGCTCGTAATTTTGAAAATAATAATGATAATTACATATTTTATGTTAATGGAATAAAATGTTAGATTTAAATCTAATGATCATATATATGTTTTTCTTAAGAAGAAAAAATGTGTATCTTGAATATTTTCGATTTTGATTAAAACCATGCTTGATGTATTAATGAAAATATTAAGAAGTTTAATATCATGCTATATGTGATTAAGAAGTAATAATGTGTATCACGTTGATTTCCATTGTTATTTCTCGATTTTGATTAAATAAAATCATGTTTGATTTGAAGAAATGCATAATGATGTAATATTAAATATTTTGATTGACAATTTTATGCATGAGATTTTAAGTTATACATGATGATAAGCATGTGTTATTTTCATGAGTGTTTTTAAAAAACTATGGCAAAAATGTGCCCGAATGCATGAACTTGTTAAAATTATTTTTCAGACTTTCTTGATTCAATGATCAAATCACTTAATTGCCATGATGATTTTACACTATTACATGCCTTAATAACATGTTGGAAATTATGTGTTTTAGATACAAAAATTTTCATGATCATGAGCATATTTTATCTTCAAGATTGAACTTGAAAATCTATAGCAAAACCTTGTCCGAATGCATGAAAGTGTTAAATTTCATTTTCGAATCTTCTTGATCCTAACAATCAGATTTTCTCGATACATTATTCTCTTCCGGACTTAATAAACAAATGTCATATCGAGTTTGATTCATATCATTGATTTTTGAAATATGGAATCAACTAGCAAATGCCTCTCTCATAGACTTATCATGTGAAAAATATCTTTTGAGATATGGATTTGAAGATTCCTTCTTATACCTTTAGAGAAATAGTTTTACGTGCAAGGATTTGATTCACACACATATCTTGATCCTTGTAAAAATGAAGTGTGCTTTAATATCTTATCAATTCTAACTTCATTCGAGTAAGCTCACAAGTGACTTTCATCCATGCAAAAAGATAATAACAAATAAAGAGGAAGAAGTAATAAAAGCTATCTCCATGTCATGTTTTTCTTGAGATGTATGTATAATTGATATCCTATCACTCATTGTTGAAAAATGACATAAACCTAGTTATGGCATGAATAATTACCGCACTTATGTTTAAAATTTGTTTATATCGTCCTCCTTTTTGTTAATGACAAAGTAGGAGAAATATATGAATTCATACTATTAGTGCCATATTTGAAATTGAATTATGTTAAGATATCAAAAGAAGCTTGCATCGAAATATATGGTAAATTGATGATAGAAATGCTATGATTGCCATATGCCATGTTAAAATATCAAGAACTTGCATCGTAATTTTACTTGCTGATATCTTGCCATGTGATGAAATGCTATGATTTGTTGTTAAAATAATGCATGCAATACTTATGCCTTTTATTATGATGTATGTGATGTATTGCCTATGATGTGAATCATGATTAAAATTACCTTAATTTGAATTCAAGGTTTATCTTAATTATAGAATTTTAAAATAAGAATGATTACTCACCTTTGTCATAATTTGAAAATTGATATAAGGGTCTTCCCTTCTTTTTGACAATGACAAAGGGAGAGCAAAAATTTCTAGTGTGAACATCATGAAAAGAGGCAAACTAGCTAGCTTGCACAATTCAAGACGAAAGCAAAAATTCCACTTCTCAAAAGAGAAGAAATTGCTATCTTGAACATCACCGATAATTGCTAGCTTGAAATCTAAAGAAAATGCAAAAATGTTCTATCTTGCCTATCTCAAGATGCTAAACATGCTAAACTTACACTTTGCAACGAAAGCAAAATTTTGAGCTCAAACATTGCAAAGGAAGCAAGAATCATGAGCTTACATAAGAAAGCTATCTTTCATTAACTTTCGAAATCTTTGCTAGCTTGTATGTAGTAAAACATGCATATCGTAAAAATTTCTAGCTTGTAGTCTAAAGAGAAGCAAACAGTTGCTATCTCATGAAAAGCAAACATGCTAAACTTGTACATCTTTAATTGCTAGATTGCATAATGATAAAACTTGATATTATATTTTTCATGCAATAAGTTGAATTGATACTACAAACACATTAGAGTTGGAACTTCTCCTTTTTGTTGATGATAAAGGGGGAGAAGTATGATGTTATGCATAAGTTTATGCATAAGTTCATGATGACATATTGCAATTATTCATGATGAATATTGCAATGACTTGAATTCAGATTGAATTCAAGGTTCTATCAATATAGCATATTGATAGGGGGAGTTTGTTTAAACTTCGGGAGTTAGGGTTAACTCCGTCATCAAGTGGTTGTCAGCATCAAAAAGGGGGAGATTGTTGAATCTCGTATTTTGATGATGAAACCACATGATATATGTTTATGATTTAATTTATGTTTTAAGTGACGCAGGATACTTCAATCAGGATAAGATAATTAAAGCAGGAAAAATCATGTTGTGCCGGAGGAACATATCAGAAGATTGGACGTCGGGTAGGTGGATCGGTCGATGTATCGACAAAGGCTTCGGGCCATAGATTCAGGCATCGAGCCAAGAAGAGCGGGTATTGCACCAAGGATATTGGTGTTGTGGAGTCAACTGGCCGATTGAGCAATAGGCCATAGGAGAGGACGAAGCGCTGAAGAATTGGACGAAACATTGAGAGACCAATGACATGCCGGACAACTTGGTTAATTGCTTAGGATTAATTGTCTCGATCGAAGTTTTATTTTACATGTGCAGGATTAACTACGATGGAAGTAAGACATACAGTAGGAGTTGCACCGGAGTCAAGACTATGATCACGTTGGGAGTTCGAGAGTTCGACGGATGTCCGGACGGTCGTCGAAGGTTCTCGGGGAACAAATCCGAGAAGTCCAGGAGCTTGCCAAAAGAAGCTCGTCGGAACTTGCCAAGTGGATCATCGCAAGTCCAAGAGTTTGTCGGAAGTCCGCAGGAGAATCACTAAGGGTTCATCGGATGATCGACGGAAGTTCATCGGAAGCTCGCCGGAAGAAGCGATTGACGCACCGGAGCAAGTTGCAGTAAATGTCTTAAGAAATATCATAGTTAGCACGATGATTAAGTTAGAAATGGGAGGTGATCCCATTAACTTAATCTTGGGACAATTGGGCCTTTGATAGACCCAAATTGGGCCGAATGGATCAGCACATTCGGACCGAGATTTCTTGGCCAGCGGTGGCACTGCCCAAGGCTCAGTCTCCGAGCTAGGCTGGGCGGTGCAACCGCCCTTGACAAGCGGTGGAACCGCCTGAGGCTCAGTCTCTGAGCTCTACCAAGCGGTGCAACCGCCCTTGACAGGAGGTGGCACCGCCTAGAGGTTCACTCTCCGAGCTCTGCTAAGTGGTGCAACCGCTAGACCCCGGAATTCCGGGAGATGACAGTTTTGAGCTCGAAATTCAAACTAGTTTGGGGCCTATATATACCCCACCCTTTCCTGCTTGAAAAGGCACCAAAAATCCAATATTACTCTGTGATTTTTAGAGCTCAAAAGTGTTGTAAAGGCTAGAAGTTCTCCTCTATCTTTTCTTCCAAGTTTTGATATTTCAAGAGAGGAGAGAAAAGTTTTTAAGGGTTGTCTCCTAAGCCCGTCAAAAGGAGTGAAACTATAAAAGGGTGGTTGGCCTTCGCCTATTGAAGGAAGGCCTCTAGTGGAAGTCAGTGACCTCGTCGGAGGAGGAAGCCAAAAGTGGATGCAGGTCAAGATTGACCGAACCACTCTAAAATTTCAGTGCTCTCTGGTTTGCATTTCTTCTTGCTGCTTACCTTACTGCAAACCTCCATATGTTCTTTACCTCCTTATTACTTTTGTTGCACTCTTTTACGAACTCGCTTTCAAGTTAAGTTTCCAAAAATGGTTTTACGTCGGAAACAATTTCATCGTACGAACGCAGTTTTAATCGTCTAAAGTTTTTTACTACACTAATTCACCCCCCCCTTAGTGCTCTTGATCCTAACATGCAGTAATATAAATTATACAAAAGAAAAGGAAAATTGATTTATAGTGGTTCGGTCGTCATGACCTACATCTACTTCTCTGATTCCTCTTCCGTCAAGGCCACCGGCATCCACTATCGATCTTTCTTTAATAGGTGAAGATCAAGCTCCTTCTTACACCTCTCTTCTCCTTTTACCGGGTTTAGGAGACAACCCTTACGAGCTGTTAGGACTCTAGCTAGGAGAATCCTAATTGAGGGGGACATTCATATAAAACCTACCTAAGCCGACCCCTATTAAAGAGGTAAAGAGGCCGGCTAGGGTTAGGAGGTTGTTTCTTAGAGATGAATTAGGAGTTGTAAAGGAATAGGAGTCTTGAGTAGAAGTCCTATTAGGAGTTGGTTAGAAGTAGGAGTCTTGAGTAGGAGTCCTATTATGAGTTAGGGTTTAGAAACCCTATAAATAGCCATGTATTCCTCCTCTTTTCATAAGCAATAGATGAATCTTTTCTGCAGCCTTTGTGCAGCAACTTGGAGGGAGGAACCCCTATAGAGTTCCAAGGAGGCCAATCCCCTAAAGAGATCAACCCCAAGTTCAGAATCTACAAGGGTTCTAACACCTGCAGAATTCCAAGGAGGCCGATCCCCTAAAGAGATCAACCTCCAGTTTAGAATCTGCAAGGGTTCTAACACCTAGTATTAGAGCAGCGTTCTTGGCATCTCGCTGCCCTTCCACAGCCATCCCTCAACCATCCACAACTGCCCAAAGCAATTCCCACAATTGCTTAAGAGATCATTGCCAAATTCCGCCACCATCTCCACCACCACGGATCATCCTTTGATCTCCCCGTGAATTGCAACAGGTTCTGATTTTCTACCTTACTGCTGCTGCAATTTAGTTATCCTTATTTGAAAATCCCAAAAAAATTATACCTATATTGGTGCATATACTTTTCGTCATAAAGTTTTCATCTCTATGACGAAAGATAAATTGCAGAATTCCAACCGTATAGCACCGTCTGTTTGATCTTGCTACTGTGTTTTTTCTATCCAAATTTCTACGAAATTTTTATGACATCTTTGACACTTCCTGACAGTGGATTTCCCTTTGGTTTCATTGAAAAATTCTCAATATAAACTACTGATCTTTTATGTCCAATCTGCTACACTTGAAAATCTATGCTGCGGAAAATTTCAGCAGCATATTGTTGTCTTAACCCATCTATTTGCAATCTTTTTTGAATGAAATTTCTTATACACTTCATAGATCATCTTGGCTTCCATCTAAGATTGATTTATTGAGAAATTCATCTCTAAAAATGATTTTGTGTTGCTGCAAATTTTCGTCGTAGACCGCTGAAATTTTTCGACGAGAATTCTGCAATTGCAACTTGCACCAATTTCCTTGCTGTTATACTGCCAAAATTTTCTTGATTAAATTAGACATCCTTGCTGTCATATAAACTATAATTTTACTATCAATTCCCTCCTCAATTCTCTCAAGTTTTTGGTGGAAATTACGTCGAGAAACCTTTGTTTCTTCGACGACAATTCTACTCCTACAAGACAGCACATACTTGCTGCAACTTCCACTGATTTCTATCAAACCTTTGCTACCATCTACCACAGATCCAAAACTTTCATCTACAGCTATAAAACTCTACCAAACCACACCCTCAAACTGCACCCAAAATAGCCACAAAACAAGCCTAAACCGTAGCCTACATCTACCAATCCACCAACCCTTTCGACCATCACTTCTCGCAACCTATACACGCCTTTAACCCAACAACAAAAGAGAGATTTTAACATCATAGATTTGGAGGCATATACTATGGCATCTAAGGAGACAATCAATGCTAAATTCAAAGCCATGGAGGCATGAATGGAGGATAAGATTCGGATGCTCTTTACCAAACTCATATTGGGCCGACCACTAAGCCCGAAGAAATCACATCAAGGAGAGAGCTTTGCCCAATTGCACCAAGCCCAAAGATATGACTTCCAAGAGAGGGGAAGCTCTATGACCAACCTCAACTATCCATGCATGAGAGTGGACTTCCCTAGATGGGAAGAAGGAGACCCGATTGGTTGGATCTCGCGCGCGGAGCGATATTTTCGGTACCACAAAACCGCGGATGCATCTATGGTGAAAATTGCAGCTATACATCTTGAAGGGGATGCTATACAGTGTTTTGACTGGTTTGAACATACTTATGGAGTCCTTTCATGGTGACAATTCAAAGAAGGACTGCTGATCCGCTTCAGACCAACCGATTACGAGAATATTGACGAACAACTAGCAAAGATCCGACAAACCTCCACCATTCAAGAGTACCAAACCAGGTTTGAAAGGTTATCTAATCAAACTCATGGTTGGTCTCAAAAATAGCTATTAAGGACCTTTATTGAGGGCTTGAAGCCGGAGATCCGAGGAGAAGTTAAAGCGCGACAACCATATACGCTTATGGCAGCCATCTCTTTCGCACGACATCAAGAGGAGCAATTGAACCATGAAGCTCGAAGGACTAGGGTCACTCCTCAACCAGTAATATTGAAGCTCTCAGCCCCCCCTACTGTCGATCGAGTCCGTGCACTAAAGAAGTTGACAAGAGAAGAGCTTCGGGAGCAATCTGCGAAGCACTTATGTTGGTATTGTGATGAGCCGTGGAGCCGTGAGCATCACTGTAGTAAAGGGAGACTTCTTATGATTGAACCAATAGAAGAAGAGGTCATTAAACATCCAGAAGAGAGCCTTGAACATGAAGAAGAAGATGTAGAAGAAGAGCCATAACCGACTGAAGTTACGGTACATGCACTAGCCGGCTACTCAAACCCGCAAATGATGAAAGTTGGAGGCCTTCTCAAACAACAACCGATCACTATTCTCATCGACATGGGCAGTACTAATAACTTTCTAAACAGTAAGGTTGCTATCCAGATGGCTTTACCTATTGAGAATTGCAGCAGGTTTGACGTTAAGGTCACCGACGGATGGATTTTGAATTGTGATCGTAGGCGCCCACAGGAGAAACTATTGCTGCAGGACCAAGAGATAATTGCAGATTTCTTCCTTCTCCCTCTTTACAATCATGAGGCCATGCTCATAATTAAATGGTTAATGACATTAGGTGATATTTCTTGAAATTTTATGCAACTAATTATGAAATTTTACAGTAAGGAGAAACAGGTGATACTGAAAGGGAAACGTGGGGGCGACGTAACGACGATTTGCACACAACAAATGGAGAAGGTTTTGCATAAAGCATGCAGCAGATTTTTGGTACAACTTGAGCAGCAAACTAAGGGAAAGCCAATAGAAATTGAAGATCCAAACCTACTTCCTTTGCTTGCTGAATTTTCAAATATATTTGACGAACCGTACAACCTACCTCTTACTCATCGGCATGATCATTATATAACGATTCTTTCAGGCAAACCTCCAGCAAATACTCAGCCATATCAATATTTACATCTCCAAAAGGATGAAATATAAATGATTGTAAAAGAGATGCTCGAAACAGGAGTTATTTGGCCAAGTTGCAACCTCTACTCTTCACCGGTGCTACTTGTACGCAAGAAGGACTGAACATGGCGAATATGCGTTGATTACCAAGCTCTCAATGGCATAACCATCAAGGAAAAATACCTTATTCCAATAGCAGATGAATTACTAGATGAAAGGGAGCACAAATCTTCACAAAGCTGGACCTTTGATCCAGGTATCATCAAATATGAGTGTGTGAAGAAGACATACCAAAAACCACCTTTTGAACACACAACAACCACTACGAATTTTTGCTTTCTTCAACAGAAGGTGGAATATCTTGAGCATATCATATCAGAGGAAGGTGTGATAGTGGACCCCTTCAAAATTGAAGCAATGCAAAATTGGCCTACCCCGAGAAACATAAAATTGCTACATGGCTTTCTAGGTTTAACAGGCTACTACCGCAAGTTCATGAAAAACTATGGAAAGATCAATGCACTACTTACTTCCTTACTGAAAAAAGATGTCTTCCAATGGTTGGACAGAGCCTCTGCTTCCTTCAACAAACTTAAGGCAGTCATGACGACGACGCTGGTGCTAACAGTACTAGATTTCAACCGACCCTTCATTATTGAGGCCGACACATCTGGAGTCGGAATTGGAGCCATTCTCATGCAAGATGGTCGACCACTCACATACACTAGCAAGACATTATCTCCCTCCCATAAAAATAAGTCAATATATGATAAGGAGATGCTCGCCATTGTGCGCGCAACAACGAGGTGGAGACCCTACTTGATTGGTCGACGATTTCAAATTAAAACCAACAATAAGAGCCTCAAGTACTTTTTGAAGCGAAAGATATCATCCCCTGAGCAGCAAAAATGGGTAACAAAACTTCTTAGATTTGATTATGAAATAACTTACAAAAAGGGGAAAGAGAATATTCTTGCAGATGCGCTTTCGCAGCTACCCGAGCAAGCTGAAGTTTCGGCCGTTTCACTTCCGACCAGCGACTTCCTTGAGGATATTAAGATGGAATGCCAAGAAGATTCAGAGACTAGTAAGATTATAAAAAATTTGGAGGAAGCACCAAGCTCCGTGGCTCATTACAATTGGGACTCAAAAAAATTACACAATAAAGGACGCATTGTGCTTATGATAAATTCTACTTGCAACTTCACGAGCAGATTTTGGACAAAGTTATTCCATATACAGGGTACTAAATTGAAAAGGAGTACAACATATCACCCACAAATCAACGGCTAGACAAAAGTTGTAAATAGGTGCTTGGAGACAGCCCAAAGCCACTCACCAAATATGACTATCAAAGGAGAACTCCAGACCCAGCCAAGTGCCATTATTGATCGACGGATCGTGACTCAATAACGATGACCCACTACTAAAGTGCTAATATAGTGGGTGAACCTACCAACAGAAGATGCCACTTGGGAGAACTATGACGACTTGAAGATCAAATTTCCAAAATTCATGAATCGTCAGCCTCGAGGACAAGGCTAATTTGAAGAGGGCGGGTCTGTTAGGACTCTAGCTAGGAGAGTCCTAATTGAGGGGGACATTCATATAAAACCTACCTAAGCCGACCCCTATTAAAGAGGTGAAGAGGTCGGCTAGGGTTCGGAGGTTATTTCTTAGAGATGAATTAGAAGTTATAAAGGAATAGGAGTCTTGAGTAGAAGTCCTATTAAGAGTTGGTTAGAAGTAGGAGTCTTGAGTAGGAGTCCTATTATGAGTTAGGGTTTAGAAACCCTATAAATAGCCATGTATTCCTCCTCTTTTCATAAGCAATAGATGAATCTTTTCTGCAGCCTTTGAGCAGCAACTTGGAGGGAGGAACCCCTATAGAGTTCCAAGGAGGCCGATCCCCTAAAGAGATCAACCCCAAGTTCAGAATCTACAAGGGTTCTAACACCTATATAATTCCAAGGAGGCCGATCCCCTAAAGAGATCAACCCCTAGTTTAGAATCTGCAAGGGTTCTAATACAAGCACACACACTCCTCTCTAAATAGAATTCTAAAGTTAGATCTAGAGGAGGGTTTTCTCAAGTAATTTCTAAAGTGTTTTCTCACTTTAAAACTCTCTGTGCTTTTGTGTGTTAACCAAGGATAAGAGGGGTATTTATAGGCTTCAAGTTGATTCAAACTTGGAGCCTAAAAAGGTCTTATCCCAGGTTTCCTAGGTACTAACGGTACCACCGCCGTTCATAGGCGGTACTACCACCATAGGATTTGGTACTGGGCAGCACCACCATCGAACATGGGCGATACCACCACCTAGGAATCCTAGGGTGATGTTCCCTAGGCGGTGCCACCGTCGGCCCTGGCGATGCCATCGCCGGCCAGGGTTTCAGCACCCTAGCTGGGTCTTGAATCCGGCACAAACCATTCCAACTTTAGGCACAGTTGGCCCCTAACAGAGTTGATAGAATTGCCTCCTAATCTCAACTCTAATTATGTGCTAACTATGATTCCTAAGACATAATCTAAGCAAGATACATCTGGTTTCTTCCGGCGATCTTTCGGTGAACTTCCGACGATCTCTTGGTAATGTTCCGGCGGACTCCCGGTAAGCTCCTGGACTTCATGATGATCTTCTTGGCGAGTTCTGACAAGCTTCTTTGGCAAGCTCCTGGACTTCTTGGTTGGTTCCGGTAGAACTTCCAACGAATGTCCGGACTTCCGACGAACTCTCGAACTCCTAACGAAATTGCGTCCTTGACTCCAAGAGTTCATTTTGCTTCATGACTTGCTATTGTAGTCAATCCTTTACATGTAAAATATACTTTGATCTAGACAACTATTACTAAGCATGAATCTTGTCATCCGGCATGTCATTGGTCCATCGATGCTTCGTCCGATTCTTCGACGCTTCGTCCTCTCTTGTGGCCAATTGCCCAATTGGCTAGTTGACCTCGCAACTCCGATATCCTTAGCGAAATATCTGCTCTTCTTGGCCCAATGCCTGAATCCATAGCCCGAAGCTTTCTGTCGATACGTTGACCGATCCTCCGGCCCGACGTCCAATCTTCTAACACATTTTCCTCTAGACAACATGATTCTTCCTACTTTAATTGTCTCTCTCTCTCTCTGATTGAAGCATCTTGCATCACTCAAAATGCAGATTAAATCATAAACACTTATCAATTGGTTTCATCATCAAAATCTAAGATTCAACAATCTCCCTCTTTTTGATGCTGACAACCAATTGATGACAGAGTTAATTGTAACTCCCGGAGTTTAAACAAACTCCCCCTATCAATATGCCATATTGATAGAACCTTGAATTCAAGCTAAATTTAAGTCATTTCAAATTTCATCATGAATATTTGCAACTCGTCATCATGCATAACATGATCATACTTCTCCCCCTTTGTCATCAACAAAAAGGAGAAGTATAACTTTCATTTATTTGAGATACAAGTTCAATACATTGCATCATAAATCTCCAGTTTTATCATTATGCAAGCTAAAAATTTTACAAAATTTTAAAACATGCAAGCTAGCTATTTTTGCTTCCTATTGCAATGTGCAAGTTGCAAGTTTTGCTTCTTGAGATAGGCAAGATAACACTTTTTCTTGATATTGTAAGATAGCATTTCTTGCTTTTGAGATGAGAAAACTAATAAGTTTTGCCTCTCTTTGCGATATGTATCTTTGCAATTTTTGCTTCTCTTTTGAGATGAGCAAACTAACATGTTTTTGCATCTTCTTGAATTGTGCAAGCTAGCAAATCTTTCTCTTTTGAGATGTGCATACTAGCAATTCTTTCTCCCCCTTTGTCATTGGAAAAAAGAGTGGAATAACAATACAATGGTACAATTCATTTCCTTTTATTTCAATTTACACATCAGAATAATAAATTTGCATTATAAATAATCTCATGTTTTATCATTCAAGCTAGCATATATTTTTGTTCTCTTTTGCAATGTGCAAGCTAACAATTTCCTTTTTCTTTTACACTAATGATTCAATCATATCATGCGATATACAAATCATAAATTCTCATTTATATGCATCAACATAATATCATGAGTATTTCATGCATAAATTCATATCATCACATGAAGAATATCAAGAAAAATTAATTGGGTAATGAGATAAACATTTCATGAATACAAGGAATTGTATAAAAATCAAATCATGAAAGATAAGATCATGTGAATACCAAAAGGCATGATTTCTTTTAAAACATCTCCTCTTAAATAATCAAAAGAAAATCTTAGGAGATCAAATAATAAAATATATTCAAAAGAAATTTTAAGTCATGAATTTCAAAAAAGATATTCTCTTTAGTAAATTGTAAAAGAAACTTAGGAGAAAAAAATTTCAATTCATGCATATAATATCTTGATTTAAGCATAAGAAATCTCAAGTTATAAATTTCGAAAAATCAAGATAAAACTCATTCAAATTCAAATCATCAAATCAAAATTATTTTCAAGAGATTCTAAGAAAAAAGATAGGTTCATTAGTCTCTCCTTTTTGAAAAATCGATAAAGTAGAGAAATTTTTCAAGGAGAAAGGTTTCCTCTTTTTAGTTTGTTTCATACAAGCATGCCTTTGTCTTTTTTATACCAAATCAAAATATATATATCATCGTTTAAAATGAAAGTGCAAGATTTATCATCATAAAAATCATCAAGATCAATAAATCACAAAAATCATCATGTATAACTTTAAAATCTCTTACATAAAATCGTCAATCATGGTACTTACATTATTACGTCAAATCAAACATGATTTCATAAGGCATTCAAAATCATTTTGTTGTAAAACATGTAATTTTTAAGAAAAATAATTATTCTAAACTAAATTAAAAGTAACTCATGAAAATATATCATGTAATTTCGAAATAAATTAAAGGTATTTTGATTACCTCATCGTCGAAAGTCGTTAAGGTGTAGTTTGCCACCTTGCCTTTGTTGATTTTCTCCTCTTCTTCAGATGAGCTTGATTCATCCCAATTTGTGTTCTTCTTCTTGCGTTCATAGCAAGTAGTTACGTTCTTTTTGTTCTTTAATTTTTGTTTCATTAACTTTTTAAATTTCATGAGTAGTTCAAGTTTACCATCACTTGAGCTTATGCTCGAGTGGTCTTCAATTGTTCTAAGTTCAAAATCCTTCCTATTCTTTAGAAGGTGGTTCTCATGTTCGTCAAGTGCAACATTAGTCATTTCGTAGGTCATTAAAGACCAGATGAGTTCTTCGATCAAAAAAGTATTCAAATTTTTTGATTCTTGAATAGTCATTACTTTCGAATTCTAATTTTTAGAAAGTGATCGTAAAACTTTACTAACAAGTTCAAAATTTAAAAAAGTTTTACCAAGAGCTTTTAAACTATTGACGACATCCGTAAAATGGGTGTATATGTCTCCAATATGTTAGGATCGGAGCGGCACTAAGAGGGAGGTGTGAATTAGTGCAGCAGATTAAAACTTGTAAGTTCGAAAATGATTCCGTAAAATGCAAGGAGATTTCATTTTGATAGTAGCTTGAGTAAAGTGAAAAACGAAAACTTGCTGCTGTGTAGATAACGATTGCAGAAAGGTAAGTACTCACACATTCAATGAACACGCCAATTTAAATTGGTTCGGTCAAATGACCTACATCCACTTGCGAAGCCCTCTTCAATGAGGCTCCCAACTTCCACTAGCAAATCTCTTTGAAGGGGAAGGACAAATATCCCTCTTACAATCTTTTACAAGTGGTTCATGTTAGGATCAAGAGCACTAAGAGGGGGGAGTGAATTAGTGCAGCGGAAAACTTTCGACGTTTAAAACTGCGTTCGTACGATGAAATCATTTCCGACGTAAAATCATTTTTGGAAACTTAACTTGAAAGCGAGTTTGTAAGGGAGTGCAGCAAAAGTAAACAAGAAGTAAAGCACATATGGAGGTTTGCAGTAACGTAAGCATCAAGAATAAATGTAAACCAGAGAGCACCGTAATTTTAGAGTGGTTCGGTCAATCTTGACCTACATCCACTTTTGGCTTCATCCTCCGACGAGGTCACCGACATCCACTAGAGGCCTTCCTTCAATAGGCGAAGGCCAACCACCCTTTTATAGTTTCACTCCTTTTAACGGGCTTAGGAGACAACCCTTACAGAATTTCTCTCCTCTCTTGAAAGCTCAAAACTTGGAAGAAAAGAGGGAGGAGAACTTCTAGCCTTTACAACACTTTTGAGCTCTAAAAATCACAGAGTAAGATTAGATTTTCAGTGCCCTTTCATGCAGGAAAGGGTGGGGTATTTATAGGCCCCAAACTAGTTTGAATTTGGAGCTCAAAAATGTCATTTCCCGAATTTTTGGGGTCCTGGCGGTACAACCTCCTGACTGGGGCGGTACAATCGTCTAGCAGCTCAGAGACTGAGCCTCTAGGCAGTGCCACCGCTTGACAGGGGCGGTTGCACCAACCAGTCTCGCTCGGAGGCTGAGCCTAGTTAGTGTCATCGCCTAACTGGGGCGGTTGCACCACTTGGTAGAGCTCAGAGACCGAGCTCAGGCAGTTCCACCACCTGTTAGGGGCGGTTGCACCGCCCAGCCTAGCTTAGAGACTGAGCCCTAGGCGATGCCACCGCTGAACAAGAAATCTGGGTCCGAATGGGCTGATCCATTCAGCCCAATTTGGGTCTGTCAAGGGCCTAATTACCCCAAGATTAAGTTAGTGGGATCACCTCCCATTTCTAACTTAATCATCATGCTAACTACAATATTTCTTAAAACATTTACTACAACTTGCTCCAGTGCGTCAATCGCTTCTTCCGGCGAACTTCCGTTGATCATTCGATGAACCCTCGGTGATGCTCCTACTGACTTCCGGCAAACTCCTGGACTTGCGACGATCCACTTGGCAAGTTCCGACGAGCTTCTTTTGGCAAGCTCTTACACTTCTCGGATTTGTTCCCGCAAAACCTCCGACGACCGTCCAAACTTTCGTCGAACTCTCAAACTCCCAACGTGATCTTAGTCTGGACTCCGATGCAACTCCTGCTGCATGTCTTACTTTCATCAAGTTAGGATCGAGAGCACTAAGGGGGGGTGAATTAGTGCAGCGGATATTTTTCAGCGATTTAAAAGCAAAAGCTGCGTTAGATCCGATAAAAAAGCGATTTCGATGTAAAAGCTGATTCACAGTTTGTATCTAAGTGTAGTTTACGCTGTTTGCGTCTAAATGCAGTTTGCGTCTAAATGCAGATTGCGTCTAAGCGCAGTTTGCATTTGCGCGCAGTTTTGCGTCTAAAGCGCAGATTTGCGTCTAAGCGCAGTTTCGCGTTTAAAGCGCAGTTTCGCGTCTGGCGCGGTTTCGCGTCTAAACGCAGTTTTATGTCTAAGTGAAGTTTTACGTCTAAAGGCAGATTTTCGTCTAAGCGCGCAGTTTTTCGTCTCGCGCAGTTTTTTCGTCTAAACGCAGTTTTACGTCAAAACGCAGTTTTGCGTCTAAACGCAGTTTACGTCTAAACGCAGTTTTTACGTCAAAGCGTAATTTTACGTCTAAACGCAGTTTTACGTTTAAAAGCAGTTTTGAACTTTGAAAACCGTTTTATGAATACGCAGAAAGCAATTTGCAGTTATAAATGGAATCAAAACTTAAGCGTAAACTGCAGTATGAAGATCATACGAAAACACCGATTTACGTCTGAATGCAGATTCGGAAGGATCAGAACTTAGAGACTCGTTTGTAAAAGCGCAGAGGGCAGTAGGTATATAGGAGGTTTGCAGTAAAGATAAAGTGCTCAAAGTAAAAGCAAACCAGAGATTTAGAGTGGTTCGGTCAGTCTTGACCTACTCCACTTTTGGCTTCCTCCTCCGACGAGGTCACCGACGTCAACTAGCTGCCTTCCTTCAATGGGCGAAGGCTAACTGCCCTTTTATAGTTTCTCTCCTTTTGACAGGCTCAGGAGACAACCCTTACAGATCCTTTCTCTCCTCTCTTTACAACTCAAGACTTGAAGAACAGAAAGAGGAGAACTTTTGGACTTTACACAAATTTGAGCTCTTAGAATCACTGAAAAGATCAAGAATTCGGTGTGGATCTGTATCTTTTTAGTGCTGAATGGGTGGGGTATTTATAGGCCCCAACCCAGTTCAAATTTGAGCTCAAAGCGATCAAATCCCGAATCCGGGGATCGGCGGTTGCACCTCTTGGAGAGGTTGCACCGCTTTGCAGAGCTTCGGAGATCGAGCCAAAGGCGGTTGCACCTCTCTGTCGGGGCGGTTGCACCGCTGAAGTCCGCTTCGAGATCGAGCCCGGGCGGTGCCACCTCCCGATTGAGGCGGTTGCACCTCTCTGCTGAGCTTCGAAGACCGAGCTCGGCGGTGCTACCTCTCTGTCGGGGAGGTTGCCGCCAGTCTAGCTTCGAAGATCGAGCTCTGGGCGGTTGCACCTCTCGGCCGGGCGGTTGCACCGCCCAGTCTCGGAGACAGGAGACACAGCCACGGCGGTTGCACCTCCGGCCTAGGCGGGTTAACCGCGCGGTGCAATCGGGGTCCGAATGGTTAGCTCCATTCGCCCAATTTCAATCTTTTCAAGGGCCCACTGTTAAAGATTAAGCTAATGGGATCACCTCCCATTTTCAAGCTTAATCAACATGCTAACTACTATTAAATCTAAGACAACTTTCAGCTTTTGCTCGATCGTCAATCGCTTCTTCCGCGAGTTTCGGCGAAATTTTCGTCGATCATCCGATGAACCCTCGGTGATTCTTTCCCGGACATCGGCAAACTCCTGGACTTTGCAACGATCCACTTGGTGAGTTCCGACGAGCTTAAGCGGCAAGCTTCGGACTTCCGGATCTGTTTCGCGCAGAACCTCCGACGACCGTCGAACTTCCGTCGAACTCTCGAACTCCCAACGTGATCATGATCTTGACTCCAGCGCAACTCCTGCTGCTTGTCTAACTTTCATCGTAGTTAATCCTGCACAACAAAACAAAAACTTCGATCGAGACAATTAATCCAAAGCAATTAACCAAGTTGTCCAAAGCATGTCATTGGTCCCTCGACGCCGTCCGATTCTTGGCGATCGTCCTTTCCTCGCAGCCCTATTGCCCAATCGGCCAGTTGACTCTGCAACTCGATATCCTTGGCACAATACCGCTCTTCTTGGCCCGATGCGAGTCCACGGCCCGAAGCCTTCTGTCGATACGTCGACCGATCCACCGGCCCGACGTCCAATCTTCTGACATGTTCCTTCGGCACAACATGATGTTCCTGCTTTAATTGTCTCATCCTTATCGAAGCACCCTGCATCACTCAAAACGCAGATTAAATCATAAACATATATCAAGTAGTTTCATCATCAAAATACAAGATTCAACAATCTCCCCCTTTTTGATGATGACAACTACTTGATGACGGAGTTAAACTTAACTCCCGGAGTTTAAACAAACTCCCTCTATCAATATGCCATATTGATAGAACCTTGAATTCAAACTGAATTCAAGTCATTGCAATATTCATCATGAATACTTGCAACACGTTATCATGAACTTATGCATAAACTTATGCATAACATGTCATGTCATCAACATACTTCTCCCCCTTTGTCATCAACAAAAAGGAGAAGTACCACAATCAAGTGTTTGTGATGTAAGTTTAACTTATTGCATGAAAAACATAATATCAAGTTTTATCATCATGCAGTTTTGAAGCCAGAAAATTTAGCAAATGTTACATCATGCTTAGAACATTCAAGCTATCAAGTTTTAGGTATGCAAGTTTTACGGCATACAAGATAGCACATGCAAGCTAGCAATGTTACAATATTTTAGAGCTTGCAAGCTAGCAGTTTAGAGATATTCAAGAAGGCAACTCTTGCTTCTTGAAACATGCAAGTTGCAAGCTAGCAAATTTTTGCTTCCTTTGTAGTGTTAGCTTTTGATATCGTAACGCAACTATTTCAAGTGTTTATCAATTGTAGCATTTCATCATATGGCATGATATCGACATGTAAAGCTGTGAAGCAAGATTTTGATATCATTTCATGATGTACACATTTCGAATATTTTAGCAAGCATTGCATCATATGGTAAGATATCAGCTCGTGCAATACAAATTTTTGTTTGATATCTTGATACAAGGCATATAGCAATGATAGCAATCATATATTACTTGGTGATGCAAGTATGACCTAATCATAGCATCAGTGATAGCAACCATATCAACATCAGTGATAGCAAACACATCAACATCAGTAATAGCAACCATATCATCATTAGTGATAGCAAAACATATCAAAGATCGATTGATAGCAACCATTAGTGATAGCAAACATATCAATTCATATATTTCTCCCCTTTGTCATCAACAACAAGGAGAACGATATAAACAAATTTTAAATATAAGTGCGATGCCATAAGTTGGTTCATGTCATTTTCCAACAAAGTGAGTGATAGGATACCCAAGAATGCAAACATCTCGAGGAAAACATGACATGGAGATAGCTTTTATTGCTTCTTCCTTTTTTTTATTTGTTATCTTTTTTACATGAAGGAGGAAAGCCATATGTGAAGTTCAAATCGATAAGATATTAAAGCACACTTCATTTTTGCAAGGATTAAGATATGTAAGTGAGTCAAATCCTTGTATAAAAAAATATCTTCCTTTGGTAAGAGGGAATCATCAAATATGTTTTTTAAAAAATATTTTTCACATGATAAGTGCATTTGCTAGATGATTCCATATGTCAAAAATCAATGATGTGAATTAAACTTGATATGACATATGCTTGTTAAATTCGGAAGAGGATAATGTATCAAGAAAATCCAATTGTTAGGATCAGGAAAATCCGAAAATGAAATTTGACACTTTCATACATTCGGACAGAGTTTTACTAGAGATATTCAATTACAATCATGAAGGTAAAACATGCTTATTATCATAAAAATTTTGTATTTAAGCACCTAATTTCCAACATGTAATCATGGCAAGTAATTGTGTAAAATCATTATGGCAATCAGGTGATTTGATCATTCAATCAAAAAAGTCCGAAAAAATATTTTTAACACGTTTAATCATTCGGACATATTTTTGCCATAGTTTTTCAAATATAATCATAAAGATAAGACATGCTCATCATCATGGTAGTATGATAGCAAGTTTACCATATACAAGCTAGCAAAAAAAAAAAATTTCTAAATTTTAAGGCCCACAAGCAAGCATTTTGAGATGTTCAAGAAAGCAACTCTTGCTTCTTGAAATATAAGTTTTGCTAGATGTTCAAGTTAACTTTTTGCTTCTTGAGATAGGCAAGATAGCATTCCTTGGTGATGTTCAATATAGCTAAGTTCTACATCATGCAAGCTAGTGAATTTTATAACATGCATAATCATCAAAGCATCATAAATTTTAATGATGTGCAAAATTATAAATTTTGCATAATTGCATTTGTGTGTCTTGAGATCTGCAAGATAGCACTTCTTAGTGATGTTCAAGATAGCAATTTCTTCTCTTTTGAGAAGTGCAATTTTTGCTTTCTTCTTGAATTGTGCAAGCTAGCTATCTCCCCTTTTGTCATTGTCAAAAAGAAGGGAAAAACCCTTTACATCAATTTTTAAATCATGACAAAGGTTAGTATCAATCTTATTTGTGCATCATTATATTTTCAAATTAAAACATGCACATTTTCAAAACAAATAAACTCATTATTATATGCATGATTCCAAATCATCATTCATATTATTTCAATCATTGTTTCAATCACCACTTATAGCTTATCATGCACAATATATAAAATCATCTAACATGATACAATCATTTATTTTCAAAATATTTATCACTATTTTAATGTATGATAATGAAGTATTCATGATACCGAACATTAAATCAGTATTTATCACTTCATTTTAATCATGATTCCAAACATTTATCATTTAAAGCATTCATGATACACATAAAAAAAAACATGTGCATCATTCCAAATCATAAATATTTTAAATCATCATGATATTAATTTGTCACATTGCATCCTACCATGCATGATCGAAACTTCTTATTTGCATACATCAAAATAAATTCATGAATATCTCATGCATTCATATCATCACTTGAGGAGTATTGAAAGGGAATAATTGGGTGATGAGATAAATATTTCATGAGTACAAAGAATTGTATAAAAATCATATCATGAATACAAGAAATACAAGTCAAAATCATTCAAGAGAAAATTCATTATTCATTTTCAATTCATTCAATTTGATAAATCAAGATCATGATTTTGATAAAACTTATTTCAATTTTAAATTATCAAAATCATTTTTATGGCTCACAAAATTTATAAATAGATTCATAATTTCATCGAGAAATAACAATGGAAATTAACATGATACACATTATTACTTCTCAACCACATATAGCATGATTTCATAAGGTATTTTTAATCAAAATCATTTTGTTTATCATAAACATGCAATTTTCATGATTATTTTCAAAATTACTAGAATGATAAGCATGATTCCTAATTGTTTGTATTTTCATTATAAGATTATTAAACATGCAATTAAAAAAAAAATGCTTTATGAAAAGCATCATGTAATTTCAAAGTAAATTAAAGGCATTTTGATTACCTCAGCGTCGAAAGGCGTAAAGGCGTAGTTTGCCACCTCGCCTTTGTTGATTTTCTCCTCGTCTTCGGAGGAGCTCGATTCATCCCAATTTTTGTTCTTCTTCTTGCATTCAAAGCAAGTAGTTCCATTCTTTTTGCTTTTTAATTTTCGTTTCATTTGTAGTTTAAGTTCACCATCACTTAAGCTTATGCTCGAGTGGTCTTCAAATGTTCTATGTCCCAAATTCTTCCTGTTTTGTTCATCATTGTCCTCATCACTCGAGTCATCGCTCAAGTGACATTCATTTTTCCAGAGTTTCAAATCCTTCCTGTTCTTTGGAAGGTGATTGTGTTCAACATGTTCATCATGTGCATTGTGCACCATTTCATATGTCATCAATGAACCAATTAGTTCTTCAAGTGGAAATTGGTTCAAGTTTTTCGATTCTTGAATAGCAGTTACTTTTGAATCCCAAGTTTTAGAAAGTGAGCGCAAAACTTTGTTAATGAGTTCAAAATCCGAAAAGCTTTTACCAAGTGATTTTAAACCATTGACGACATCCGTAAAACGGGTGTACATGTCAACAACGGTTTCGCTTGGTTTCATATGAAAAAGCTCGAAATCATGCAGTAAAATATTAACTTTCGAGTCTTTGACTCTACTAGTTCCCTCGTGCATGATTTCAAGAGTGCGCCAGATATCGAAAGCCTTTTCGCACAAAGAAACCCGATTGAACTCATTTTTGTCCAAAGCGCAAAATAAGGCATTCATAGCCTTTGCGTTTAAAGAAAAATACTTCTTCTCTAAATCCGACCATTCGTTCATCGATTTAGAGGGAAGTTGAAAATCGTTTTCAACGATATTCCATAAATCCAGATTTAGAGAGATCAAGAAAACTCTCATTCGAGTTTTCCAATAGGTGTAGTCCAATCCGTTAAAGAACGGTGGACGAAAGACGGAAAAGCCCTCTTGAAGAGCCATTTCTCTCGGGTGTAAATCCGAAATGAGAAATACCCCTCTCTGATACCAATTGTTAGGATCGAGAGCACTAAGAGGGGGGGGGGTGAATTAGTGCAGCGGATATTTTTCAGCGATTTAAAGCGAAAGCTGCGTTCGTCCGATAAAAACGATTTCGATGTAAAAGCCGATTCATAGTTTGTATCTAAGTGTAGTTTATGCTGTTTGCGTCTAAACGCAGTTTGCATCTAAATGCAGATTGCTCTAAGCGCAGTTTGCATTTAAGCACAGTTTGCGTTTAAGCGCAGATTGCGTCTAAGCGCAGTTTGCGTTTAAGCGCAGTTTACGTCTGAGCGCAGTTTGCGTCTAAACGCAGTTTTATGTCTAAGTGCAGATTTACGTCTAAGTGGAGTTTTACGTCTAAATGCAGATTTACGTCTAAACGCAGTTTTGCGTCTAAACGCAGTTTTACGTCTAAACGCAGTTTTGCGTCTAAATGCAGTTTACGTCTAAACGCAGTTTTTACGTCAAAGCGTATTTTTACGTCTAAACGCAGTTTTATGTTTAAAAGCAGTTTTGAACTTTGAAAACCGTTTTATGAATACGCAGAAAGCAATTTGCAGTTATAAATGGAATCAAAACTTAAGCGTAAATTGCAGTATGAAGATCGTACGAAAACACTGATTTACGTCTGAATGCAGATTCGGAAGGATCAGAACTTAGAGACTCGTTCGTAAAAGCGCAGAGGGCAGTAGGTATGTAGGAGGTTTGTAGTAATGATAAAGTGCTCAAAGTAAAAGCAAACCAGAGATTTAGAGTGGTTCGGTCAGTCTTGACCTACTCCACTTTTGGCTTCCTCCGACGACGACGTCACCGACGTCAACTAGCTGCCTTCCTTCAATGGGCGAAGGCTAACTGCCCTTTTACAGTTTCTCTCCTTTTGACGGGCTCAGGAGACAACCCTTACAGATCCTTTCTCTCCTCTCTTTACAACTCAAGACTTGAAGAACAGAAAGAGGAGAACTTTTGGACTTTACACAAATTTGAGCTCTTAGAATCACTGAAAAGATCAAGAATTGGTGTGGATCTGTATCTTTTCAGTGCTGAATGGGTGGGGTATTTATAGGCCCCAACCCAGTTCAAATTTGGAGCTCAAAACGATCAAATCCGAATTCCGGATCGGCGGTTGCACCTCTTGATTGGAGAGGTTGCACCGCCCGGCAGAGCTCGGAGATCGAGCCCGTGCGGTTACACCTCTGTGGGCGGTTGCACCGCCGAAGTCTGGCTCGGAGATCGAGCCCCGGCAGTGCCACCTCCTCGATTGAGGCGGTTGCACCTCTCTGCTGAGCTCAAGACCGAGCTCAGCAAGGTGCTACCTCTCTGTCGGGGAGGTTGCACCGCCCAGATCTAGCTCAAGACTGAGCTCGGGGCAATTGCACCTCTGGCTGGGGCGGTTGCACCGCCCAGTCTCGCTGGGAGACACAGCCCTGGCGGTTGCACCTCTGGTCAGGCGATTACCTTTGCTGGTGCAATCGTGGTCCGAATGGTTAGCTCCATTTGGCCCAATTTCAATCTTTTCGGGGCCCAATTGCCCCAAGATTAAGCTAATGGGATCACCTCCCATTTTCAAGCTTAATCAATGTGCTAACTACGATTAAATCTAAGACAACTTCTGCAGCTTTGCTCCGATGCGTCAATCGCTTCGTCCGGCGAGTTTCCGATGAACTTCCGTCGATCATCCGATGAACCCTCGGTGATTCTTCTGCGGACATCCGGTAAACTCCTGGACTTTACGACGATCCACTTGGCGAGTTCCGACGAGCTTCGCTTGGCAAGCTTCTGGACTTCTCGGATCTGTTCTTGCAGAACCTCCGACGACCGTCCGAACTTCCGTCGAACTCTCGAACTCCTAACGTGATCATGATCTTGACTCCGGCGCAACTCCTGCTGCTTGTCTAACTTTCATCGTAGTTAATCCTGCACAACAAAACAAAAAATTCGATCGAGACAATTAATTCAAAGCAATTAACCAAGTTGTCCAGCATGTCATTGGTCCCTCGACGCTTCGTCCGATTCTTCGGCGCATCGTCCTTTCCTGCAGCCTATTGCCCAATCGGCCAGTTGACTCTGCAACTCCGATATCCTTGGCACAATACCCGCTCTTCTTGGCCCGATGCCCGAGTCCACGGCCTGAAGCCTTCTATCGATACGTCGACCGATCCACCGGCCCGACGTCCAATCTTCTGACATGTTCCTTCGGCACAACATGATGTTCCTGCTTTAATTGTCTCATCCTGATCGAAGCACCCTGCGTCACTCAAAACGCAGATTAAATCATAAACATATATCAAGTAGTTTCATCATCAAAATACGAGATTCAACACATCATAGTTAATCTTGCACACTTATCTCAACATATGGATTAGATAACAAATGATAATTGACTTCATCATCAAAATCTAAGATTTAACAGTACACACTCTTACAAATTTTTGAAGAGAAAGAAGGAGGTGAACACTCAAGCAATTGAAAACAAGACTTGCTAAAGACTTTTCTAAGACTTTTGTCTCAATCTATTGCTTTTACTAAAGTTGTATTATCAGCTAAGAATTGAGGGGTATTTATAGGCCCCAAGAGGATTCAAATTTGGGCTCCAAATTTTAAATTTTCTTGGATTTTCGAGGCTGGCGGTGCTACCGCTTGTCAATGGCAGTGCCACCGCCTGTCAGTGTCTGACACTGAAAGTGTACTGGCGGTGCCACCACCCAGTCCAGCGGTGCCACCACCCGACCTCTCAGGTTCTGGGCGGTGCCACCGCCCAGTTCGGCAGTTCCATGCAAATTACGTGCCCAATTGGCCCAAGTTTGGCCACTGGTTGGGCTTCAAGTTTGGCCCAAACTAAGTCACATTCGGGCCCAATTGGCCCCTAACCAGGATATAGGATTATCCCTTAATCCTAACCCTAATTACATGCAAATTACGTAATAGAAAACATAGTCCTAAGCAATTTTTAAATGGCAAGCGTTGAGTCTCATTTCGGCAAGCTTTCCGGCAATCTTCCAGCGAACTTCCGATACACCCTCGGATTTCTTCCGACGGACTCCTAGTAGGCTCCCGATCTTGTGGCAAATTCAGCGAGTAACCGAGCCTTATCGGTGATCTCCGTGAACCTCCGACCATCTCTTTGGTGGACTTTTAAAAATTCTGACAAGTCCCCGATTTCTTCTTAGTTGGTTCCGATAGCATCTCCGACGAATCTTCGGACTCTCAAACATCCATCGAACTTGACTCCGGTATCCTTGCTTTATGTTTTCAAGCTATCGTAGTTAATCCTGCATACTTAACTCAATAATATGGATTAGATCAATTAACCCATCAATTGATTTTATCATCAAAATCCGAGATTCAACAATCTCCTGACAATCAATTGATGACGGAGTTAAACATAACTCCCCCTATCTATATGCCATATTATAAGAAGATAAAAACACTTGAATTCCATCTCTTTGAATTCAAGCATAAACCGATAAGTTCTATTTGTTGAACTAATCATTATTCTTTTTAAGCATGAGCAAATATGAAACTTCGTATTTCTCATAATTTTTAGCTATAAAAATTATTTTCAAGTCGAATGATTAAAGACAATTATCACTTCGACTAGAGATAAAAATTTTTAACATGAATTAAATGTGAGGCATGATTTCATATGATCAACCAATCTAAGATCTTACGATATTCTCAAAGATTTTTGCAAGGCATATAAGACTTTGCATTACACAAGCTTTTGTAATTCATATAAGTCATGCTATCGATGCGTATTAAGTCATGCTATCAAAATGGTACAAGTCATCACAAGTCATGTTTTGCTCATTCTTCTCCCCCTTTGTCATCAACAAAAAGGAGAAAGACTTTAAGCGTATAATTTGTGATCATAAAACCATTAGAAAAGGAATTCAGCATTAAGATCGGTCATACAAAATTCAGCATTCATCCGGAATTCATAAAAAAAAATCAACATTCATCTAAAATTTAAAAATTCATCTTTTATTCAAAATACATTTTAAAAAAAGTTCAGCTTTCATTCAAAGGAAAGAAGATAACAAAATTCTAACTTGGCATTAAGAGTAATTATATAAGGATTGCATGTCAAAGTAAAGAATAAGAAGGTATATCGACTAGTCCTTAGGAGGAAATCCATAATTCTTATACATGACATCTATTTTTTTATTCATTTGTCGTAGTTCCTTCAAAATTTCAATTTGTTGAATTTGAATTTGCTCTTGCTGTTATTTAAGTTGGTCTTATTGTGATTTGATCTGATGCAATTCTGCTATAATGAGTTCTTTAGAAGATGAGGCAAGAGCTGAAGGTGCTGCTCCAAAGGGACTTAGAGAAGGAGATTCATTTCTGCTAAAGATTGGTGTTTCGGTGTGTTCTACTAATGGGGGAATTGGATCAGACCTTCTAGGTTATCTAACCCAAATACCATTGCTAAATGTGCGTCTAAGTCTTTTCAGTAGGTTTCTATTGATGGTGTTATATCGATCACTTTGAATTAGTTTTCATCGAGTGAGACACAAATATCATGGACAAGTATAAATCGAGTAATTTACCCCCTATATGGTAACATAGTGTCTTTAGCTATAATATCCTGTATGTGTTGTCGGATTGAATATCCAAAATAGTTATGTTGACCGGTCATAATCTAATACATGGTGCTTATCTCTATTTGACTAATTTCATCAAGATGAAATTGCTTAGGGAGTAGAATGATTGTTATGATGCGATGAAGAATTTTAGAGTTAAAGGGTAGTAAGTGCTCGTAACTTTTGGGTATCATACTTAGGTTTGGATTTGCAAAAATAGTTTCTAAGGCTTCGGAGTAAGTTGCTCCGATTACATTGACATCCTATTTTCCTTTAAAATAACAGTCCTTATCTTTTTCGGTAATTCCTATTAGTTCACAAATAGTGCTATCAAAGATTTTAATTGGTGTTCCTATAAGGTAGGTACTTAAGCTATCATTTTTCACACATAGGTTTGCATAAAATAACCTCACTAACCTAGGATAAATTAGTTCATTGATTTGTAGAAGAGGTAAGGCATCTAAATGTGCAAACCATCTAATGGGTTCTAGGTTTCCTAGTTCATCTAGGTTAACATGCTTGCCCTTATGTATAGTTCGTGTTTCAAAATTAGATAACCTAAGAGCTTCTTCATTAGATCTAAAAAGGTGTTGGTCATATAAATCTCCTTCCACCCTTTTCCCTTTTGTTCTAGTTGATCTTTTAGGAGTCATTATCTAGACAAGATGATGGATCAAAAATATGAAACTATGAAGAGTAGGAAAAATAATGAGAAGAGGAAGGAAAGATTTCAGATTTTACCTTATGGAGAATTCCTTGAAAGATGGAGAGCTTAAACCAACAAGAATCCCTCTCCTAGGCTTCTAAAGGTTGGAATGAGGGTTTTGAAAAGTTGTGGGAGAGCTTGAGCGACTTTTTCCCGAGTTGGGGGCGGTTTCACCACCGGCCCTAACCCCTCTTTTTATTAAGGGGATCGCGAGCAGTGCCACCGCCAATCTGAGTGGTGCCACCACCTGGCGACTGAGCACTCAAGCAGTGCTACCATCGGTTTTGGCGGTGCCACCACTGGCATGCCGCGGAAGAGAAGAAAAAAGAATTCTTTCCTCCCCCTTTTTATTTTTCAGAGGTGTTTGTCTCAAGATAAGATAGGATCTTGGGTTGTACTTTAATATGTCATTTGGAATCGAAGGATAAAATCAAATCCACAAAAGAACGGAAAGATGATGAGAAACCTTTTGGAAAATACATTCAAACAAGCTTATTCTCAGGGACAATTTTGTGAGGATCGGAGTGGCACTAAGAGGGGGGGGGGGGTGAATTAGTGCAGCGGATTAAAACGTTGGTTTCAACAAATCTTTCGTACGATAAAAATTGGAATCAGAAGTGCTTAACTTGAAAGCGTATTCGCAAAGTTGTGCAGCAAAGGTAATAATGAAATAAAGCAAGTAAGAAGGTTTGCAGTAATGTAAATAGTAGTAATGAAATTCAAACTAGAGATTACACCGTTTTTGAAGTGGTTCGGTCAAGTGACCTACATCCACTTGCGAGGCCCCTCTTCGATGAGGCTCCCACCTTCCACTAGCTAATCTCTTGAAAGGGAAGGGTATTCTCCCTCCTACAACTCTTTTACAAGCGGTTCACTCTCTTACAGATTTTTAGCAAGAAAGAAAGAGGTGAACACTAGCTAATTGAAAACAAGACTAGCAAGGACTTTTCTAAGGCCTTTCTCTCAAACACTTGCTGCTCAAAAGGTTGTAATCTCAGCTGAGATTTGAGGGGTATTTATAGGCCTCAAGAGGATTCAAATTTGGGCTCCAAATTTGAATTCTCCTGGAGTTCCCGATGCCAGCGGTGCCACCGCCTGTCAGTGTCAGGCGCTGACAGTGCTGGGCGGTGCCACCGCCTACAGTGTTTCAGCCCACTAGTTGGGCTTCAATCTTGGCCCAAACTAGTCCGAACTCGGGCCCAATTGGCCCCTACTTGGGATATAGGATTAATACCTAATCCTAACCCTAATTAACATGCTAACTACAAATTTAAAGACATTTTATAAGCTATTATAAAGTCCATAAGTCAAGACTTCTTCCAGCGAACTTTCGGCGGTCTTCCGATAAACTCTCGGAAACCATTCTGCGGACTCCCGGCAAGCTCTTAAACTTCATGATTTGATCTTGGCGAGTTCCAACGAGCTTCTTCGGTAAGCTCCGATCTCTCTCGGCAAGCTCCGCAAACTTCCCACGAACCTTTCAGTGACCTTCCAAAATACCCTTCGGCAAGCTCCCTACTCATTATCGGCTAGTTCTGGCAGCATTCCCGACGAACCTTCGGACTTCCGTCGAACTCTTGAACTCCCA
This sequence comes from Musa schizocarpa, assembly GCA_900464855.2. Taxonomy (NCBI): domain Eukaryota; kingdom Viridiplantae; phylum Streptophyta; class Magnoliopsida; order Zingiberales; family Musaceae; genus Musa; species Musa schizocarpa. The sequence goes on from LS990921.1 coordinate 30,705,770, forward strand.
ATGAATCCTTCGCGCTTGACTCCGCACTTCGTTTCGCTTTATGTCTTTCTCATTATCATAGTTATTCCAGCACACACAAACTAAAACTCTACTCCGATCTAGACAATTATTACAATGCGAATCAACATTCCGTTGCCCGGCACGTCATTGGTTGGCGCTTCGTCCGATTCTTCAGCGCATCGTCCTCTCTTGCGGCTTGTTGCCCAATCGGTGGTTGACCTCCGCAACCCCGATATCCTTGGTGCAATTCCGCTCTCCTTGGCCCGATGCCCGACGTCCGAAGCCTTCTGCCGTCCAATATCCTGACGTGATCTCCTCTAGCGCAACGTCAATTCCTCCTGCGTTAACTGTCTAATCCTGATCGAGTAGACCTGCATCACTCAAAATGCAGTTTAAATTATAAACACATATCAAGTGGTTTCATCATCAAAATACGAGATTAAACAAATTTAACATGCCTAGTTCCCTTCTAATGAATTCAAATTGGTCTTCATTTAAGGCTTTTGTAAAAATGTTTGCTAATTGATACTTTGTGTCAATAAATTCTAGAATGACAATTGTTAAGGACATGATCGCGTATGAAATGATGCCCAACATCAATATGCTTAGTTCTAGAGTGCTAAATTGGATTTTTGGTAAGACATATGGCACTTATATTATCACATTTTATGGGAATGTTTTTCAAGTGAATTCCATAGTCTTCTAATGTATTCTTCATCCAAACAACTTATGCACAGCATGCACTTGCAGCAATATATTTGGCTTCCGTCGTAGATAGTGCAACTGAATTTTATTTCTTAGAAGTCCAAGAAATAATTGCAAGTCCTAAGAATTGGCATGTTCCATATGTACTTTTTCTATCTATCCTGCATCCGCCAAAATCGACATCTGCATAAGCTATTAAATCGAATTTATCATATTATGGATACCACAATCCTAAATTTGGAGTTCCTTTAAGATATCTAAATATTCTTTACACACTCTTAAGATGAGATAATTTAGGATTAGATTGAAACCTAGCGCAAAGTCCTACACTAAATATGATATCCGGTCTAGTCCTACACTAAACATGGAGATGCATCGAGATGTCGACGGAACCGACGAGGATGAGATGGACGATCACAAGGCATGAAGATACATCGTTGCACCGTGAGTGATCAAGCCTACTGGCTCGGGTCTGATCACATTAGGTTGTGGTCCATGATCATTTGGTATGATTGCTTATACACATACTAGATATGTATATATATTTGCATGCGATGTAGATATATATTAAATATGTATATGTGTGACATGTCATATTTGGAGATCAAATCATACAAACATCTCTCTCGATAATATTAAGTCGATAAACGTGAGGCAATTTGATTGACCCACGTGGCTTTCCATCGTTATAGGTAGGAACTGATTCCCGATGTAGGTTGAGTTGGTCGAGTCTCTCAAGGCTCACCTATATCGTGACTCGCTATCTTGCTTATGACATCGAGATGTCACCAATGACCTGAGGACATGGTATGCTTGGTTGAGTCCCTCGAGGGTATATCATCGAATTAAACTCATCTTGTAACGAAGGTGTTGACTTAACCGAGCATCATGATTGGTCGAGTCCCTCGAGACCATAGTGATTCGGAGGCCGAATGTTAGGACTCTAGCTTGGAGAGTCCTAATTGAGAGGGATATTCATTTAAACCTACCTAAGCTGACCCCTATTAAAGAGGTGAAGAGGTCGACTAGGGTTAGGAGGTTGTTTCTTAAAGAAGAATTAGGAGTTGTAAAAGAATAGGAGTCTTGAGTAGGAGTCCTATTAGGAGTTGGTTAGAAGTAGGAGTCTTGAGTAGGAGTCCTATTAGGAGTTAGGGTTTAGAAGCCCTATAAATAATCATGTATTTCTCCTCTTTTCATAAGTAATAGACAAATCTTTTATGCAGCTTTTGAGCGGCAACTTGGAGGGAGGAACCCCTATAGAGTTCCAAGGAGGTCGATCCCCTAAAGAGATCAACCTCAAGTTTAGAATCTGCAAGGGTTCTAACATCTGGTATCAGAGCAGCATTCTTGGCATCTCACTGCCCTTCCATAGCCATCCATTAACCCTCCACAGCTGCCTAAAGCAATTCCCACAATTACTTAAAAGATTGTCGCCAAATTCTGTCGTCATCTCCACCACCGTGGATCATCCTTTGATCTCCCTGTGAATTGTAACAGGTTTTGGTTTCCTACCTTACTGTTACTGCAATTTAGTTATCCTTATTCAAAAATCTAAAAAAAAATATATTCCAAAATTGCTGCATAAACTTTTCGTCGTAAAGTTTTCATCTCTACGACGAAAGATACATTGCAGAATTCCAACCGTATAGCACAATCTGTTTGATTTTGCTACAGCATTTTTGTGTCCAAATCTCTATGAATTTTTTATAATAGCTTTGACACTTCCTAACAACAGATTTTCATTTAGTTTTGTTAAAAAATTCTCAATATAAACCATTGATCTTTTACATATAATCTACTATACTTGAAAATATGCACTATAAAATTTCAGCTGCATAGCATTGTTTGTTTGATCTTGATACTATATTTTTTCTATCCAAATCTCTAAAAAATTTTATGATAACTTTGAAACTTCCTAACAGTAGATTTTCCTTTGGTTTCATCGAAAAATTCTTAATATAAACAACTGATCTTTTACGTCCAATCTGCTACATTTGAAAATCTGTGCTGTAGAAAATTTTAGCAGCATTTTGTTGCCTTAACCCATCTATTTGCAATCTTTTTTAAATGAATATTTTATATACTTCATAGATCATCTTGGCTTCAATCTAAGATTGATCTATTGAGAAATTCATCTCTAAAATCAATTTTGTGTTGCTGCAAATTTTCATCTTAAGCCGCTAAAATTTTTCGATGAGAATTCTGCTATCGCAACTTGCACCAATTTTCTTGCTATTACTGCCGAAATTTTCTTGATTAAATTGGACATCCTTGCTAACATATAAACTGAGATATTTCTGTCAATTCCCTCCCAAATCTCTCAAGTTTTTAGTGGAACTTTCATCGAGAAACCGTTGTTTCTTCGACGACAATTCTGCTCTTATAAGACAACACAATTCTGCAGCAAACTTCCACTGATTTCTATCAAACCTTTGCTGCCATCTACCACAGATCTAAAACTTTCATCCACAGCTCTGAAACTTCACTAAACCACACCCTCAAACTGCACCCAAAACAGCAACAAAACAAGCCTAAACCGCAGCCTACATCCACCAATCCATCAATCCACCAACCCTTTCGACCACCACTTCTCTCAACCTATACATGCCTTTAACCCAACAACAAAAAAAAGATCTTAACATCACAGATTTGGAGGCATATACTATGGTATCTAAGGAGGCAATCAATGCTAAATTTGAAGCCTTGGAGGCGCGAATGGAGAATAAGATTCAGACTCTCTTTACCAAACTTGGTTTGGGCCGACCACTAAGTCCAAAGAAATCACATCAGGGAGAGAGCTCTAAACAATCACACTAAGCCCAAGAGATGATTTCCAAGGGAGGGGAGGCTCTATGACCGACCCCAACTATCCACGCATGAGAGTTGACTTCCCTAGATGGGAAGAAGAAGACCCGATTGGTTGGATCTCGCACACGGAGTGATATTTTTGGTACCACAATTCAAAGAAGGACTGCTAATCCATTTCAAAGAAGGACGATATTTTTGGCACAGAGCGATATTTTTGGTACTATAATTCTATGGTGAAAATTATAGTTATACATCTTGAAGGAGATGCCATACAGTGGTTTGATTAGTTTGAAAATACTCATGGAGTCCTCTCATGGCGATAATTCAAAGGACTGCTGATCCACTTCGGACCAACCGATTACGAGAACATTGACGGACAACTAGCAAAGATCCGACAAACCTCCACCATTCAGGAGTACCAAACCAGGTTTGAAAGGTTATTTAATCAAACTCATGATTGGTCTAAAAAATAACTATTGGAGACCTTCATTAAAGGCTTGAAGCCGGAGATCCGGGGAGAAGTTAAAGCATGATAACCGTACACGCTTATGGCAGCCATCTCTTTCGCACGACATCAAGAGGAGCAATTGAACCATGAAGCTTGGAGAACTACGGTCGCTCCTCGACTAGCAATACTGAAGCCCTCGGCCCCTCCTGCTATTGACCGAGTCTCTGCACCAAAGAGGTTGACAAGAGAAGAGCTTCGGGAGGAATATGCAAAGGGGTTATATTGGCATTGCGACGAGCCATAGAGCCATGAGCATTGTTGTAGTAAAGGGAGACTTCTTATGATTGAATCAGTAAAAGAAGAGGTCATTGAACATCCATAAGAGGGCCTTGAACATAAAAAAGAAGATGCAAAAGAAGAGCCACAACCGACCGAAATTACGGTACATGCACTAGCCGGCTACTCAAACCCGCAAACGATAAAAGTTGGAGGCCTTCTCAAACAACAACCGATCACTATTCTCAATGACACGGGCAGTACTAATAACTTCCTAAATAGTAAGGTTGCTATCCTGATGACCTTACCTATCGAGAATTGCAGCAAGTTTGACATTAAGGTCGCCGACGGATGGATTTTGAAGTATGATCGTAGGCGCCCGCGAATAAAACTATTGTTGTAGGACCAAGAGATAATTACATATTTCTTCCTCCTCCCTCTTGATAATCATGAGGTCATGCTCAGAATTAAATGTTGATGACATTAGGTGATGTTTCTTGAAATTTTATGAAACTAATTATGAAATTTTACAGTAAGGAGAAACAGGTGATACTGCATGGGAAACATGGGGGCGATGTAACGATGATTTGCACACAACAAATGGAGAAGGTTTTGCATAAAGCATACAGCAGCTTTTTAGTACAACTTGATCAGCAAACTAAGGGAGAGCCAACAGAATTTGAAGATCCAAATCTACTTCTTTTTCTTGCTGAATTTTATATATATTTGACGAACCGCGCAACCTACCTCTTACCCATCGGCATGATCATTATATAACAATTCTTCGAGGCAAATCTCCAACAAATACTCAGCCATATCAATATCCACATCTCCAGAAGGATGAAATAGAAAGGATTGTAAAAGAGATGCTCAAAATAGGAGTTATTCGGCCAAGTTGCAACCGCTACTCTTCACCAGTGCTCCTCGTACGAAAGAAGGATGAAACATGGCAATTGTGTGTTGATTACCGAGCTCTCAATGGCATAACCGCCAAGGACAAATACCCTATTCCAATAATAGATGAATTGCTAGATGAAAGGGAGCACAAATCTTCACAAAGCTGGACTTTTGATCCGGGTATCATCAAATACGAGTGTTCGAAGAAGACATACCAAAAACCACCTTTTGAACACACAACAACCACTATGAATTTTTGCATTCTTCAACAGAAGGTGGAATATCTTGGGCATATCATATCAGAGGAAGGTGTGGCAGTGGACCCCTTCAAAATTGGAGCAATGCAAAACTGGCCGACCCCGAGGAACATAAAATTGCTATATGGCTTTTTGGGTTTAACAGGCTACTACCGCAAGTTCATGAAAAACTGTGGAAAGATTAGTGCACCACTTCCTTACTAAAAATGGACGTCTTCCAATGGTCGAACAAAGCCTTCGTTGCCTACGATGAACTTAAGGTAGCCATGACAAAGACGTCGGTGCTAGCACTACTAGAATTCAGCTGACCCTTCATTATTAAGGCCAACGCATTTGGAGTCAGAATTGAAGTCATTCTGATGCAAGATGGTCGACCACTCGCATACACTAGCAAGGCATTGTCTCCCTCCCATCAAAATATGTCAACATATGATAAGGAGATGCTCGCCATTGTGCACGCAGCAACGAGGTGGAGACCCTACTTGATCAATCGATGATTTCAAATTAAAACCGACCATAAAAGCCTCAAGTACATTTTGGAGCAAAAGATATCATCCCCTGAGTAGCAAAAATGGGTAACAAAACTTCTTGAATTTGATTATGAAATAACTTACAAAAAGGGGAAAGAGAATGTTGTTGCAGATGCGCTTTCGCAACTACTTGAGCAAGCTGAATTTTCGATTGTTTCACTTCCGACCAGCGACTTCCTTGGGGATATTAAGATGAAATGGCAAGAAGATTCGAAGACTAGTAAGATTATAAATAAATTAGAGGAAGCACCAAGCTCCGTGGCTCATTACAATCGGGACTCAAAAAAATTATGCTATAAGGGACGTATTGTGCTTGTGACAAATTCTACTTGCATCTTCAATAGCAAATTTTGGACAAAGTTATTCCATATGCAGGGTACTAAATTAAAAAGGAGTACGGCATATCACCCATAAACCAAAAACTAGATGGAAGTTGTAAATAGGTGCTTGGAGACAACCCAAAGCCACCCACCAAATATGACTATCCAAAGAGAACTCCAGACCCAGACAAGTGTCATTATTGATCAACGGATCGTGACTCGACGACGACGACCCACTAATGAAGTGCTAATATAGTGGGCGAACCTACCAATACAAGATGCCATTTTGGAGAACTATGATGACTTGAAGATCAAATTCTTAGAATTCATGAATCATCAACCTCGAGGATAAGGCTGATTTGAAGAGGGCGGGTCTGTTAGGACTCTAGCTTGGAGAGTCCTAATTGAGAGGGATATTTATGTAAAACCTACCTAAGCCAACCCCTATTAAAAAGGTGAAAGGCCAGCTAGGGTTAGGAAGTTGTTTCTTAGGGAAGAATTAAGTTGTAAAGGAATAGGAATCTTGAGTAGGAGTCCTATTAGGAGTTGGTTAGAAGTATGAGTCTTGAGTAGGAGTTCTATTAGGAGTTAGGGTTTAGAAGCCCTATAAATAGTCATATATTCCTCCTCCTTTCATAAGCAATAGATGAATTTTTTCTGCAGTCTTTGAGTAGCAACTTGGAGGGAGGAACCCCTATAGAGTTCCAAGGAGGTCGATCCCCTAAAGAGATAAACCCTAAGTTTAGAATCTACAAGGGTTCTAACACCGAATAGGATGGGAATCACAAAGAGTTATGATCGGCAAGAGTTGCCTACCTTTTGGGCATAGTGTGATTGGTCGAGTCCCTCGAGGTTACACCAAGACGCTGATTGGATCTTGATCCCCACTAGAAGTCTGCCGGAGACTTCCGTTTCACATGCTGAGGGTGTCGCGTGACTCGCTAGTAAAATAGTGGGAGCATATTAAGATAGAAGGCCATATCTTGATAGTTTATTTCTTACAAAATCTACATGATATTCATTTCTGCTACATCTTTATTTTTAGAAAATGTCGCTTTTAAATCCCTTACGTGGCATACTTGATGTCAACCGCCTCATTGGTCCAAATTATACGGATTGGCTCTACAACTTGAGAATTATTCTCACGACGAAGAAAATCGCGTACGTCCTTGATATAGTGTAGCCTACGCCCGAGAAAGGGACAAGCGAGGATGAGATCACTCGCTACGTGAAGTACATTGATGACTCCACACTTGCTCAGTGCTATATGCTGGGCTCTATGACTCCTGAGTTACAGAGACAATATGAAAAGATGGATGCCATATCCATTCTCCTACATGTCCGCAAATTATTTGAGGAACAGGGAAAGACTCAGCGATATGAGATATCCAAGAGTCTCTTCTGCGCTAGGATGACTTAGGCGACAGCAGTTCAGAACCATGTCCTAAAAATGATTGAGAAGATAGAGAAACTCATAAGTCTAGGAATGGTCCTAGAGGATAACTTATGTGTGGACATTGTGCTTCAGTCCCTACCAGATTCCTTTTCACAGTTCATAATGAATTTTAATATGAACAAGCTTGAGGTGACTCTCCCAAAGCTCCTCAATATGTTGAGGGAGGCAAAGAGTACTATTAAGAAAGAGAAGCCGGTTCTCTATACTGGTGAGACCAAAAAGAAAAGGAAAGTAGAAAAGTCCCTTAAGAAGGGAAAGGGCAAGGGCAGACTAGGTAAAGCAAAAATTGCTAAGAAAGACCCAACAAAGGATAAAGGTCAGTGCTTCCACTATGGCAAAGATGGGTACTGGAAGAGGAACTACAAAGAGTACCTAGCAAAGAAGGCGAAACAGAAGCTTGAAGAAGCTTCAGGTATATTCATGATCAGTCTTCATTTGTCATACTCTTATGATAATACATGGGTACTGGACACCAGTAGTGCTTATCATATATGCAATTCATTGTAGGTTCTAGCAATACCTAGGAGACTAGAGAGAGGCGAGATGGACCTTAAGATGGGCAATAGAGTAAAAGTTACTGTAGTAGCTATTGGTGAGGTCACCCTACATCTGCCTGGTGGAGCTTTTATTGCATTAGATGCATGTTATTTTGTTCCTTCTATTATCAAAAACATTATCTCTATTTCATGTTTGATAGTCAATGGATATGAATTAATTTTTTAGAACAATGGTTATTCGATATTATTAGATGATGAGATCATCACGAAAGGAATATTGCATAATGATTTATTTATGCTAGACACTACTCCATATATCATGAATGTAAGTGTGTCTAAGAGGAAATGAGATGAGATGAACAGTGCATACCTGTGGCATTGTAGGCTAGGTCACATCCATGAATAAAGGATTCAAAAGTTGCTAAATGATGGATATCTAGATCCATTCGACTATGAGTCATATACAACTTACGAGCCTTGCCCTTGTGGAAAACTAACCAACTCTTCATTTAGTGGAACTGGAGAGAGAGCCACTGAGCTATTGGAACTCATACATAGTGATGTATGTGGACCAATGTTAACTCATGTCATCGGTGGTTACTCCTACTTCATTACCTTTACTAATGATTTCTCAATATATAGATATGCGTACTTAATAAAGTACAAGTCCAAGGCCTTTGAAAAATTTAGAGAGTATAAGAATGAAGTGGAGAACCAGATTGGAAAGAGTATCAAGACTCTTTAATCAGAGCGAGGAGGTGAGTACTTAAGTATAGAGTTTACTCAATTCCTTAAAGACCATGGGATATTATCCCAATTGACACCTTATACACCTCAACTCAATGGTGTGTCTGAAAAGAGAAATCGTATGCTATTAGACATGGTACGGTCTATGATGAGTTTCGCTGACCTACCCATCTTATTCTGGGGATATGCCCTAGAGATCGCAGCTTACCTTATGAACAGAGTTTCAACTAAGTAGGTAGTGTCTACAACATATGAGAGGAAAGGAAAGAAGCCTGATCTTAAGGTTGTTAAGATTTGGAGCTGTCCTACCCACGTTAAAAGACACAACCCCGATAAGTTAAAATCGAGGACAGAGCGATGCAAATTTGTGGGATACCCCAAGGAAACTTGTGGGTATTATTTCTATCATCTCAAGGATCAAAAAGTCTTTGTAGCCAATAGAGCAGTGTTCCTTCAGAAGGAACACATTCTTGGCGGAGATAGTGGGAGCATGATAGAGTTGAGTGAGGTTGGAGAACCAAGCTCAAGCACCACTATACAGCCCGAGTCTGTTCAGGTACCTAATACATAAGTTTCAACTTTATGTAGGTCTGGCAGAGTATCTCATCCTCTTGAGAGATATGTGGGATATATTAGAGGAGAGGATGTTGAGGATATTGATCATCAAACTTACGAGGAGGCTATTATGAGCATAGACTCTGGGAAGTGGCAAGAAGCCATGAATTCTAGGATGGATTCTATGTACTCCAACAAGGTTTGGAACCTAGTTGATACGCCTGAAGGTATTGTACCCATCGGTTGCAAGTGGATCATTAAGAAAAAGATCGGAGTAGATGGAAAGATAGAGACCTATAAAGCAAGGCTAGTGGCTAAGGGGTATCGTCAAAGGCAAGGTGTTGACTACGACGAAACTTTCTCACCCGTAGCAATGCTAAAATCCATTAGAATTCTATTGGCTATTGCAGCACACTATGATTATGAGATCTGGCAGATGGATATGAAAACCGCATTCCTCAACGGGAACCTCGAGGAGGTGTATATGATGCAACCTGAGGGATTCGGTATGAGTCTTTGACAATAGTTTCTATGTACCTGGACTGGGATAAGCCAAGCATCCTCTTGGATCTATCTCTATAGATTCTAATCCCCAAGATATAAGATGCTTCCCCTAAGTCCTTCATGGAGAAGTGTCTAGATAACCAAGCCTTTACTGTGGATAGCATTCCTATGTAATTCCCAATGATGAGGATGTCATCCACATATAACACCAAAAAAGGTGATGGCGCTCTCCCACTTTACGTTTTGTATACACAAGGCTCATCTTCGTTCTTTTGAAGTCATAAGATCTGATTGCCTCATCAAATCTTATGTTCCAACTTCGGGAAGCTTGCTTTTAGTCCATAAATGGATCTAAGCAACCTACACACCTTATCCGGGCAGTTCTTGGACACTAATCCCTCAAGGTTGCATCATATACACCTCCTCCTCGAGGTTCCGTTGAGGAATGCAGTTTTCATCCATCCATCGTGGGATCTCATAATCATAGTGTGCTGCAATAGCCAATAGAATTACGATGGATTTTAGCATTACTACTGGTGAGAAAGTTTGGGTCAGTAGTCAACACCTTGCCTTTGACGATACCCCTTAGCCACTAGCCTTGCTTTATAGGTCTCTACCTTTCCATCTACTCCGATCTTTTTCTTAAAGATCCACTTGCAACCGATGGGTACAATACCTTTCAAGCATCAACTAGGTTCCAAACCTTATTGGAGTACATAGAATCCATCTCGAATTCATGGCTTTTTTCCACTTCCCGGAGTCTATACTCATAATAGCCTCCTCGAGGTCCGAGGATCAATATCCTCTACATCCTCTGCTCTAATATGTCCCACATATCTCTCGGGAGGATGGGATACTCTATCAGACCTGCGTAAAAGTTGATACTTGTGTATTAGGTACTGAACAGGATTAGGGCTTTAGAGTGGTGCTTGAGCTTGGTTCTCCAACCTCGCTCAATTCTATCATTCTCCCACTGTCTCCATTAAGAATGTGTTCCTTCTCAAGGAACACTGCTCTCTTAGCTACAAAGACCTTTTGGTCCTCGAGATGATAGAAATAATACCCACAAGTTTCCTTGGGGTATCCCATAAATTTGCATCGCTCTGTCCTTGATTCTAACTTATCGGGGTTGTGTCTTCTAACATGGGCAGGGCAGCCCCAGATCTTAACAACCTTAAGATCAGGCTTCTTCCCTTCCCATATCTCATATGGTGTAGACACTACCGACTAAGTTGGAACTCTGTTCAGAAGGTAAGCTGCGGTTTCTAGGGCATATCCCCAGAATGAGATGGGTAGGTCAGCGAAACTCATTATGGACTGTACCATATCTAATAATGTACGATTTCTCCTTTCAGAGACACCATTGAGCTGAGGTGTATAAGGAGGTGTCCATTGGGATAATATCCCATGGTCCTTGAGGAACTGAGTAAACTCTGTACTTAAGTATTCACCTCCTCGATCTGATCGAAGAGTTTTGATACTCTTTCCAATCTGGTTCTCCACCTTATTTTTATACTCTCTGAATTTCTCAAAGGCCTCGGACTTGTACTTCATTAAGTACACATATCCATACCTTGAGAAATCATTAGTAAATGTAATGAAGTAGGAGTAACCTCCAATGGCATGAGTTGACATGGGTCCACATACATCACTATGTATGAGTTCCAACAACTCATTGGCTCTCTCTCCAGTTCTACTAAATGGAGATTTGGTCAGTTTTCCACGAATGCAAGGCTCACAAGTTGTATATGACACATAGTCGAATGGATCTAGATATCCATCATTTAGCAACATTTGAATCCTTCTTTCATGGATGTGACCTAGCCTACAATGCCACTGTGTATGCCTTTGTTCAACTCATCTCGTTTCCTTTACGGACATATTTACATTTATGATATGTGGAGTGGTGTCTAACATAAATAAATCATTATGCAATGTTCCTTTCGTGATGATCTTATCATCTAATAATATCGAACAACCATTGTTCTCAAAAAAACAAATTTATATCCACTAACTGTTAAACATGAAATGGAGATAATGTTTTTGATAATAGAAGGAACAAAATAACATGCATCTAATGCAAAAAAGCTCCACTAGGTAGATGTAGGACGACCTGCACCAGCGACTAATCAAAGCAACTTTTGCTCCATTACCCATCTTGAGGTCCATCTAGCCTCTCTGTTGTCTCCTAGGGCCTTGCTTTAACCTGCAACGAATTGCATATATGATAAGCACTACCGGTATCCAATACCCATGTGTTATCATAAGAGTCTAACAAGTGGAGACTGATCATGAATGTACCAAGCTTCATCAAGCTTTTGTTTAAGCCCATTTTGCAAGGTACTCTTTGCAGTTTCTCTTCCAATGCCCATCTTTACCAGTGGAAGCACTGGCCTTTGTCCTTTCTTTGGGTCTTTCTTAGCAACCTTTGCTTTACCTTGTTTGTCCTTGCCCTTTCCCTTCTTAAGGGACCTTTTCTTTCCTTTTCTTTTCTGGTCTCACCGTGTAGAGAACTGGCTTCTCTTTCTTAATAGTACTCTTTGCCTCCCTCAACATATTGAGGAGCTCGGGAGAGTCACCTCAAGCTTGTTCATATTAAAATTCATTATGAACTGTGAAAAGGAATCTGGTAGGGATTTGAAGCACAATGTCCCACACACAAGTTATCATCTAGGGCCATTCCTAGACCGTGAGTTTTCTCTATCCACTCAATCATCTTTAGGACATGGTTCTGAACCGGTGTCCCCTCGGTCATCCTAGCGGAAAAGGCTCTTGGATATCTCATATCGTTGAGTCCTTCCCTGTTCCTCAAACAATTTTCGGACATGTAGGAGAATGGATCCGGCATCCATCTTTTTCATGTTGTCTCAGTAACTCGAGTCATAGAGCCCAATATATAGCACTAAGCAAGAGTGGAGTCATCAATGTACTTCGCGTGGAAGCGATCTCATCCTCGCTTTCTTCTTCGGGCGTAGGCATCATTGTATCAAGGACGTACACGATTTTTCTCCGCTGTGAGAACAATTCTCAAGTTACTGAGCCAATCCGTATAATTTGGACTGTAAGGCGGTTGACATCAAGTATGCCACGTAAGGGATTTGAAAGTTTACATTTTTCTGAAAATAAAGATGTAGCGTAAAATGAATAACATGCAGATTTTGCAAGAAATAAACTATCAAGATATAGACTTCTATCTTAATATACTCCCCACTATTTTACTAACGAAGTCACGCGACACCCTCAAAGACGCGGAAACGGAAGTCTCCAGCCAGACTTCTAGTGGGGATCGGGATTCAATCAGCGTCTTAGTGTAACCTCGAGGGACTCGACCAATCACACTAAGCCTAAAAGGTAGGCAACTCTTGCCGATCACAACTCCTTGTGATTCCCGCCCTGTTCGCCTCCGAATCACCATGGCCTCGAGGGACTCGACCAACCATGATGTTTCGGTTAAGTCAACACCTTCGTTACAAGATGAGTCTCGATTTGATGATATACCCCGAGGGACTCGACCAAGCATACCATGTCCTCCGGTCACCGGTGACATCTCTATGTCGTAAGCAAGATAGTTTAATCGCGATATAGGTGAGTCTCGAGGGACTCGACCAACTCAACCTACATTGGGAATCGGTTCCTACTCATAACGATGGAAGGCCACGTGGGTCAATCTAATTGCCTCACGTCTACCGACTTAATATTATCGAGAGATGTTTCTATAATTTGGTCTCCTAATATGACATGTCACACATATACATATTTAATATATATCTACATCGCATGCAAATATATATACATATCTAGTATGTGTATAAGCAATCACATCAGATGATCATGGACCACAACCTAATATGATTAGGCCCGAGCCAGTAGGCCTAATCACTCACATCAAGATCTATATGTGCAACGGTGCATCTCCATGCCCTTGTGATCGTCCATCTCGTCCTCGTCGGTTCCGTCGACATCTTGATGCATCTCCATGCATCACGATCGTCCATCTCGTGGGTCCCGCTATCGCATCCACGCTCCCGCTGCGCCTTCTCATGTGATTACAACTTAATCATAGGCACGCAGGCCCGACAATAAACGAGAAATATAATGGAGATTCGCAGACCTCAATAATAATAATCACAAGTACACACATCACATGGTCCATGATCATCCGTCCACACATCATACATCACATGTATAAATAATCATCATCATGTAGGACTACTAGATAATAATAAAAAATAATAATCAACTAAACCTTTTAATTAATTAATATATTTCTAAAATCAAGGACATGTAGGGAATTTTTCAATTCCTAAGGGTATTTTCATAATTGGGAAAAAAAGTAAACTGGAATTTCTCAAATTCACAAGGGCAAAACTGTCCTTTGCCCAAAACCCTAATTCCCTGTTGCTGCCTGCCCGCCACTCTCAAGGGCGGCTCAGGCGGCGAGGGCGAGGGGCAGTGCCTCGCGCAAGCTGCACACCCTTTGGGATTGCTTGCCCAGGCAGGGTGTGGGCGCCGCCCTCTCTGGGCGGTTCTGCCATGAGGCAGGGCCCTCGTGAGGCGGTGCTGCATCGCTGGCGGCTGCCCCACGGGATTTTTGGCCAGTGGGAGCAGACCACAGCGCCGCTGCCCTGGCGGTGCCTCGGCCCGTCTTCTTCTTCCATGGCCTTCTGGTCATGGTGTCTGGGCACAGGCGCCCACCGTGGGCTGCCAGCCCGCCGGTATAAGCCTGCTGCAAACAGACCGCCCGGCCTGCTGCTGCATGCAGGCATTAGCGCGCATCTTGGCCGGCGGGTGGTGCTCGGTCGCATGTAACACCCCTCATTTCAAATTTTTAGATAAGTTTCTAGTTGAAATGTAGGTATCTATTTTAAATTTGATAAAAAGTCAAAGTATGAATCTGAGAACTTATTCATAAGAGTTGGAGGATTTGTTAAAAGAAAGAATCTGAGGACTTATATGTAAACCCTAAGGACTAAATCGTGAATATGATAAATCCAAGGACTAAACTGTAAAATATACAAAAATACAAGCTTCACCGTTTAAGCCTCTCTGCCTTCGTTCTTAAGGAAGCTGAGAGGGCAGCTCGTGGGTGATCAAAGAAAGAAAGAAAGAAAGAAAGAAAGAAAGAAGAAGAAGAAGAAGAAGAAGAAAAAATTGGGGTTTTAGGGTTCTTGCTTTAATCTCTTCACTTCGGGTCAAAATTCTCAAAGGCAAGTGTTCTAACCCTATCCTACAGAATTTTTAGTCTCTGTTTTTATGTGATTCAAAATAAATTGAAGGATTTCTATTTAGAAACTGATATGTCTCTCTTTGGACATAGAACCATGGATTCTGAAGTTTTTTTTGGTAAACTGACCCCTATACGCTGTTTCAGCTATAAGTTTTAGTACAAAATGTGAATCCGGGCAGGAACTATTTTGTTTGAAATTAGACTATTATATCTTCCTTTTGACACTCATTTTGTAGATTTTGGACACCGAATACTTACCCAAACATCTGATTCAATTGAGCCTATAGACGCTGTAAAACAGGGTTCATGATTTCTGACCTGTCGATACTAAAATGCCTATAACTCCCTGTTAACAATTCTAAATTGTACCAAACTAATTTTATTTGAAACTAGACTTGAAAATCTTTCTTTTGACATATAGGCTGAAAGTTTTGGAATTCAATTGCCTACCCTATTGTCTGTTGAATCCGACCCTATAAATTCTGCAAAACAGTGATTGTGTTTTTGACCTTGTGTTACCAAATCAAAGGTAACTCCGCGTTGGGAACCCTGTTTCGTATGAAATTTGTTCCATCAGAATATAGATTGATATATGGTTCGATCATAGTTTTCTTATGGGTATTGGAGCATAATTGATATTCTGAAGTATTTGTTTGATGTGCCACTGGAATTCTGTCCGAAATCGAAGCTTTGGTCGATTTCAAGATATTCTGCCTCCGTTCCTTTGGATATTTGAGTTCGTTTAACCTTCTTATTGGATTTGAGCTAAATATGATTGCTTGGAAATTCCTGTACACTCTTGTTTTTATTTCATTCCAAATATGAATACATTTGTGAGAGATTTGTTCTTTGTTTCATATTGTCTCGAAAAAAGGCACATGCACGTTCGTTGTTCCGCGTGTGCTCGGGGATATATGCTACTTATTGTTAAAACTGCCCTCTTGTACTCTGGTGTGTGGGATTGTCTGGACCTTTGCCAGAAATGGTAAAGGGTATGCTTTTAATACTCGCTCTGTGGGGGGTCCCGCCTGTGGGATGCGCTTTATTACCGCCGCTTGTGGGTAAAGGTCCCCCGTGGGATATTCTCGACCTTTGCCGAAATGGTAAAGGGTATGTGCTTAGAGCCTCGCGATGCTCGCCGCCCCCCGACTTCACCTAGTCGGTGGGTGGATGGATCTCCCCCACGTGGGAGACTTTTGTCGTGTGGTCATTCAGAAATGGATGAATCACATTTCGACCGAGATCCCACCACACCTTCTATATGCTTGATATGACATCCAGAGTTTTGGTGAGTTGTTTTCGTTCATGCTCTGGATAAGAATGATATGATTGCAAATGTCAAGGACGACGTTTGAGCTTCTATACGATATTTGTTTTGATATGCTCGATATGTTCATTCACTGATGATTTTGCTTTTGAAATGTTCCATATGCCGTTGATATGTTTCGAACATTTTATATGCCATTGATAAGTCTCCGATATGTTACCTTTGTTATCGATATGTCCAATTACTCCATGCCCCAATCACATGGGGAACCAAATATATAAGATTGAAAGGACAATTGTGTTTTCGCTTTTAATGATATTATGTCCACGAAATCATATATTCTGCCTTGTATTTTGGAACTGTATCTCTTTGGAAGTTGTACTATTTTGATATGGATATGTTAGTCACTTGTCGAGCTCTTTATGCTCACCCCGCTTGTTGATAAATTTTTCAGATAGTATATTGCTTGCTTAAATGATAAGATTAATGAGAGGCGTTGGAAAGTTTAGAAGATTTTGGGCAGACCTTTGTTAGCATATGTGTATTTGTTGTATAAGATACTCTGCATCTTATGAAATGTGACGATGAATCTAAACCTGTGGATTTTGTGTAAGATAAAGGATCCCCCATGTATAGGATTTTGGTATGTTAAGTTAAATTCGTGTAATGATATGATCTTATGGTAATCGTTGGTTTGGTGACTGCATAGACTTCCCCATTTGTGAATTTATATTGTGGTTATTATCTTGATGAGTTGAGTTCTGATTGTATGAATTATCGAGTGATGTGTGGTATGTTTATGAATTGCACAGGGTTTTGAATTTGTAGACAATAGAGGTGAAATTTTGATCTGAATGTTTTCTTAGTGACCTCAAATGTGTGCTTGGATCCTGGGTTAGTTATGATGAAAATTTTAAATATTGTCGATCTTTTTGAGGGGCGTGACAGAGGTGGTATCAGAGCCTGATTTGAGAATCACTAAGAATATCATATTTTTTTTTAGGTTTATTGACTATCAATTAGAGATTGATCAAAGAAAATGTTCCTTTGATGTTTTAGGAAGCGAGGATGACGAGATCATCTGGTTCTCCTGTTGCGTCTACTGCTGATCAATTGAGTGGTATCATGCGGACTTTGGAGACTATGGCACAAGTGATGCAACAACAATAACAACCTGCCCAACAAGGGAGTAATGATGGAACAGAGACATCAAACCAAATGGGGTTGGGAATTGGACAGTTTAAGAAGCTTAGTCCTCCCAGTTTTAGTGGTGAGTCTGATCCAATGGTGGCAGAACGATGGATGATGCAGATTGAGAAAATATTTGATGCTCTAAATTACCGTGATGATCGAAAGGTTTTTCTTGCCACCTTTTATTTGGAAGGAGAAGTTGAACACCGGTGGAGAATGATTAAGAGGATGTCTGAAATCAAACATGAGCCAATGACATGGAAGTTATTCCAAGAAAAGTTTAATGATAAATATTTTCCAGATTGTATGAGAGAGCAAAAAGAATTGGAGTTCTTGAATCTTATCCAGGGAAGTATGACGGTTACAAGGTATGAATCTAAATTCACTGAGCTCTCCAGGTTTGCCACACATATGACTGATGATGAATCTAGAAAAGTAAGAAGGTTTGAAAGGGGATTACGACCAGCAATAAGAAGCCGAATGTCTGCTCTAAAATTACAAACATATGCTGATACGGTAGAAAGAGCTTTGAAAATTGAAAGAGATATGGAACATATGCTCCGGTACTATTAGTGAAGAAGAAGGATGGAACATGGAGGCTTTGTATTGATTATAGACAATTGAATCAGGTGACCATCAAAAATAAGTATCCCATACCTAGAATTGATGATTTGTTTGATCAACTACAGGGTGCACAAGTATTCTAAGATTGACCTGAGGTCAGGTTACTATCAGTTGAAGATCAAGGAGGAGGATATTTCAAAAACAGCTTTCAGAACTCGATATGGTCATTATGAATTCTTGGTGATGCCTTTCGGTTTGACAAATGCCCCTGCAGCTTTTATGGAACTAATGAATAGGATATTTCAACCGCTTTTGGATATCTGTGTAATTGTATTTATTGATGACATATTGGTGTATTCAAAGAGTAATCAGGAGCATGAGGAACACTTGAGAGATGTGTTGTCCATACTAAGAGAAAAGAAGTTGTATGCGAAGTTCAGCAAATGTGAATTTTGGTTGAATGAAGTTGCTTTCTTAGGCCATGTGATTTCAGGGAAGGGTATATCTGTTGATCCAAGGAAAATAGAAGCCGTAGTTGAATGGGAAGTACCAACAAATGTAACAGAAGTTCGAAGCTTCTTGGGCATGGCAGGTTATTACAGGAGATTTGTGGAGGGATTTTCTCGAATTGCTCAACCTCTCACCAAACTCACTAAGAAGAATATGAAATTTGTATGGGGTGATGATTGTGAGCAAAGTTTTCAAGAGTTAAAAAGAAGATTGACTAGTGCCCCTATTCTCACTATTCCAAGTGGTAGTGAGGGATTTGTAGTTTATACTGATGCTTCAAGAAAAGGCCTAGAATGTGTTTTGATGCAGGAAGGGAGAGTAATTGCTTATGCTTCTAGGCAACTTAAAGGTTATGAATTGAATTATCCAACTCATGATTTGGAATTAGCAGCAATTATTTTTGCTCTAAAGATTTGGAGACATTATTTGTGTGGTCGACAATTTGAAATCTTCACCGATCATAAGAGTTTAAAATACATTTTCACTTAGAAAGAGTTAAACATGAGGCAGCGAAGATGGATAGAACTTCTGAAGGATTATGATTGTGCCATCCGTTATCACCCGGGCAAAGCCAATGTTGTAGCTGATGCACTTAGTAGGAAATCTACAAGTTTTATGGCTAGTCTGGTTGTGAAGCAATGGAAGTTATTAGAAGAAAATTTTGATTTGAAAGCTTTGAGGAAAGAGCAAGACTCGATGATATTGATGGCCTCCATCCAAGTGCATTCCGATCTTATCCAACAAATTAAGGAAGGACAATTACGAGATCCACATTTAATCCACTTGAGGAGTGAAGTAGAAAAGGAATTGAAGCCACAATTTCAAGTTTCAAAGGATGGCCTATTGAGATTTGGGGAGAGGGTATGTGTACCAAATGAACCAGATATTAAGAATCAAATCCTGAAGGAAAGTCATACTTCAAAGTACACCATACATCCTGGGAGCACTAAGATGTATAGAGATCTTCAAAGTCATTATTGGTGGGAAGGCATGAAGAAGGAAATTGCAATGTATGTTTCAAAATGTTTGACTTGTCAGCAAATCAAAGTAGAACACCAAAGACCTGGAGGGTTGTTACAACCTTTAGATATTCCTGAATGGAAATGGGAATGCATTACTATGGATTTTGTTTCAGGACTACCCAGAACCTCTAAAAAGCATGATGCTATTTGGGTTATCATTGATAGGTTAACAAAATCTGCATTTTCCTACCCATTAATATGACTTATTCGCTTGATAGACTTGCAGATTTATATGTCGGTGAAATAGTAAGACTTCATGGTATTCCAAAGGAGATCATGTTGATAGAGACTCAGATTTTCTCTAGATTCGGAGAAGATTACAGAATCTATGGGCACTAAAGTTAAGTTTAGTATCAGATATCATCCTCGGTGATGGTGGTCGAAAGAACAATTCAAACACTTGAGGATTTGCTTAGAGCCTATGTTATGGATTGGAAAGGTGAATGGGATAAGGATATTTCACTTGTTGAGTTCACTTATAATAATAGTTATCATTCAAGTATTCAGATGGCTCCTTATGAAGCTTTATATGAAAGTGCATAACACCTATATGTTGGGAAGAAGTTGGTGATGAAAAGTCGTTAGCACCTAGGATAAGGTACAAGAAACTTCCGAGAAAATTCAAGTTATAAGGGAAAGGTTAAAAACTGCTCAGAGTCGTCAAAAGAGTTATGCCGACAATAGAAGACGAGATATTGAGTTTGAAATTGGAGATTTTGTATTCTTGAAAGTCTCCCCTTCCAAAGGCATTATTAGGTTTGGGAAGAAAGGAAAGTTAAGCCCCAGATTTGTTGGACCTTTTGAGGTTCTCGAGAGGGTTGGTTCTTGTCACAGGATTGCCTTGCCACCAGCATTGAGTCATGTCCATGATATATTTCATGTCTCGATGATTAGAAAGTATATATATGACCCTTCTCACATCATTAAGTATGAGCTGGTGGAGATTGATAAAGATTTATCTTATGTGGAAGAGCCTATTCAGATCGTTGATAAGAAAGAAAAAGTCCTAAGGAATCGGGTCATCTCACTGGTTCAAGTAATTTGGAGACATCATTCTGGAGAGGAAACAACATGGGAGCTAGAGGAAGAAATGACAAAGGTGTACCCCCGTCTTTTCATCGATAGAGGTACGATAAATTTAGAGGACTAAATTTTTCTTTTAAGGGGGGGAGAGTGTAACACCCCTCATTTCCGAATTTTCGTATAAGTTTCTAGTTGAAATGTAGGTATCTATTTTAAATTTGATAAAAAGTCAAAGTATGAATCTGAGAACTTATTCATAAGAGTTGGAGGATTTGTTAAAAGAAAGAATCTGAGGACTTATATGTAAACCCTAAGGACTAAATCGTGAATATGATAAATCCAAGGACTAAACTGTAAAATATACAAAAATACAAGCTTCACCGTTTAAGCCTCTCTGCCTTCGTTCTTAAGGAAGCAGAGAGGGCAGCTCGTGGGTGATCAAAGAAAGAAAGAAAGAAAGAAAGAAAGAAAGAAGAAGAAGAAGAAGAAGAAGAAGAAAAAATTGGGGTTTTAGGGTTCTTGCTTTAATCTCTTCACTTCGGGTCAAAATTCTCAAAGGCAAGTGTTCTAACCCCATCCTACAGAATTTTTAGTCTCTGTTTTTATGTGATTCAAAATAAATTGAAGGATTTATATTTAGAAACGGATATGTCTCTCTTTGGACATAGAACCATGGATTCTGAAGTTTTTTTTCGGTAAACTGACCCCTATACGCTGTTTCAGCTATAAGTTTTAGTACAAAATGTGAATACGGGCAGGAACTATTTTGTTTGAAATTAGACTCTTATATCTTCCTTTTGACACTGATTTTGTAGATTTTGGACACCGAATACTTACCCAAACATCTGATTCAATTGAGCCTATAGACGCTGTAAAACAGGGTTCAAGATTTCGGACCTGTCGATACTAAAATGCCTATAACTCCCTGTTAAAAATTCTGAATTGTACCAAACTAATTTTATTTGAAACTAGACTTGAAAATCTTTCTTTTGACATATAGGCTGAAAATTTTGGAATTCAATTGCCTACCCTATTGTCTGTTGAATCCGACCCTATAAATTCTGCAAACCAGTGATTGTGTTTTTGACCTTGTGTTACCAAATCAAAGGTAACTCTGCGTTGGGAACCCTGTTTCGTATGAAATTTGTTCCATCAGAATATAGATTGATATATGGTTTGATCATAGTTTTCTTATGGGTATTGGAGCATAATTGATATTCTGAAGTATTTTTTTGATGTGCCACTGGAATTCTGTCAAAATCGAAGCTTTGGTCGATTTCAAGATATTCTGCCCCGTTCCTTTGGATATTTGAATTCGTTTAACCTTCTTATTGGATTTGAGCTAAATATGATTGCTTGGAAATTCCTGTACACTCTTGTTTTTATTTCATTCCAAATATGAATACATTTGTGAGAGATTTGTTCTTTGTTTCATATTGTCTCAAAAAAAGGCAAATGCACGCTCGTTTGTTGTTCCGCGATGTGCTTCCGATATATGCTACTTATTGTTAAAACTGCCCTCTTGTACTCTGGTGTGTGGGATTGTCGGACCTTTGCCGAAATGGTAAAGGGTATGCTTTAATACCGCCTCTGGGGTCCAAACCTGGGATATTCGGACCTTTGCCCGAAATGGTAAAGGGTATGTGCTTTAGAGCCCGCGATGCTCTGCCGCCCCCGACTTCACCTAGGCGTGGGTGGATGGATCTCCCAGGCGTGGGGAGACTTTTGTCAGTGGTCATTCAGAAATGGATGAATCACATTCGACCGAGATCCCACCACACCTTCTATATGCTTGATATGACATCCGAGTTTTGGTGAGTTATTTCGCTCATGCTCGGATAAGAATGATATGATTGCAAATGTCAAGGACGACGCTTGAGCTTAAGACGATATTTGTTTTGATATGCCTCGATATGTTCATTCACTCGATGATTTTGCTTTGAAATGTTCCATATGCCGTTGATATGTTTCGAACATTTTATATGCCATTGATAAGCTCCGATATGTTACCTTTGTTCTTGATATGCTCCAATTACTCCATGCCCCAATCATTGTCAGAACCAAATATATAAGATTGAAAGGACAATTGTGTTTCTGCTTTAATGATATTATGTCTACTAAATCGTATATTCTGCCTTTTGTATTTTGGAACTGTATCTCTTTGGAAGTTGTACTATTTTGATATGGATATGTTAGTCACTTGTCGAGCTCTTTATGCTCACCCCTTTTGTTGATAAATTTTTCAGGATAGCATATTGCTTGCTTAAATGATAAGATCAATGAGGCGGTGGAAAGTTTAGAAGATTTTTAGGCAGACCTTTGTTAGCATATGTGTATTTGTTGTATAAGATACTCTGCATCTTATGAAATGTGACGATGAATCTAAACCTGTGGATTTTGTGTAAGATAAAGGATCCCCCATGTATAGGATTTTGGTATGTTAAGTTAAATTCGTGTAATGATATGATCTTATGGTAATCGTTGGTTTGGTGACTGCATAGACTTCCCCATTTGTGCATTTATAGTGTAGTTATTATCTTGATGAGTTGAGTTCTGATTGTATGAATTATCGAGTGATGTGTGGTATGTTTATGAATTGCACAGGGTTTTGAATTTGTAGACTATAGAGGTGAAATTTTGATCTGAATGTTTTCTTAGTGACCTCAAATGTGTGCTTGGATCCTGGGTTAGTTATGATGAAAATTTTAAATATTGTCGATCTTTTTGAGGGGCGTGACACTGCGCGTCGCTTTGCCGCAAGTGGTGAGACATAGATCGAGGGCAGCAACTGCATCGCCTTCCTTCCTAAGCTTTTAGGCCAACGATTTTGACGTCAATATTCTTCCTAAACACAACACACACAGTTCAAAACCAATCATTCGCAGACGAACAACCTGGCTCGATACCACTGCCGGGAAATCATGGGGGCGACATCATATGCGCAGCGGAAGAACAAGAAAAAACAAAAATCCCCGATTCCCAAAAAGATGTTCGTCGTCGTATGCGAAGATTGGTGCGAAAGAAAAATCCATAAAACACAAAACTGCGCAGATAGAGATTGTGTTACCTAGGGAGATCGATATCCCTGTTTCCTTGCAGATCCTTAGGAGTGGGTGAAGGAGGTCAAGCGTCCTCCTTTCTAGCGGTGATCCCACAGCAGGGTTGCGACGACCCTACTCAAAACTCCGTGCCTCTCGAGGTGGAGAGGGAGAGGAGAATAGGAAAGGCAAGCAAAGACTCTAGCCTATGAGGCTGTGAATCCCTCCTATTTATAGAGATCCCGTGTCAAACCCTAATGGGTCCTTCCCTAGTGGGTATTGGATCTGCATCCAATAAGACAAGGGCTCCACGGATATCTCATATCCCACCCTCTACTCATCGCAATTCCTACCATATGTGTGTGACCCTCTAGGCCCAATATCGAAATGGCCGTGAGTCATACTGTCGAGAACTCCTTAACTCAAATTGAATTATTATCTTTGTAATAATTCACTTGACTCATCGACTATGGACGTACTAGGCCACTCACGCCGTAGTCCCCCTTGACGATCTGAGGGAATCCAATCCATTAGACATGTCCGTCCTCGTTACCATGTACCTATAGTCCCTCATCCATCTAATATCCCGGAGATCGTATATCGGGCATGGTGTTGTCGACCCATACGGTTTCTACTCGAAGTCTCGCTCTAATCGGATTCTCTGGGAGAACTCTTTCTCTCTCAACCCGAATGACCCCGCCGGATTTGTCCGAGCAAGAACACATGGGATATTCCTCTCATGATGCCGAGAGTGGATGATCCTCTTTCGACACTCAATAGCCCTCAGAAGGTCGACACTACCACTCCCAATGACCAGTTGTATTAGATCCGGGATAGCCAAACCTATAAGTTCGGTATCAAAGAGTGGAGCACTCATACAGGACATCCTTGGTGTCTCAAGTCTAAGGACCAGATACACCACTAGGACTACGGAATCGCCGTCCGACAATAAGGCATCATCAACCATCCAGCATTCGTAGCGGATCAATCAAAGTGAACTCATTCTCTAATGAGCACCTGTACTGTATCCCTAGTGTCCCTATACGAGCAGCTATGGGACCAGCTGCATCCATCATATGGACGGGTATACAGCACACCAGTCTATCCGGTTATCACGATGTCCCTCTTGAGTAACCTATGATCGGGATTATTTAGGATATGTGTTTAAAGGTGTATCGATCTCATTATCGTGATCTCATCACGATCCGATTCCCATTGCACAAATCCAAGGACATCACAATATATATATGCATTTATGCAATAGTTATAAAGTGATATACGCCAAAATATAATAAGCAAAAAGATTCTATATCAAGTCACACGTGCCATCACTCACGTGATTGGCTTGCTGGGCACCTATGACTAGCAGGTGCAACCGCCCTAGTCAAGTGGTGGCACTGCCTGAGCTCAATCTCCGAGCTCTGGCAGGAGGTGCAACTGCCCCTGACAAGCGATGGCACCGCCTAGAGGCTCAGTCTTCGAGCTCTGCTAGGCAGTGCAACCGCCCCAGTCAAGCGGTGTAACAGCCAGACCCCGGAATTTCGGGAGATGATAGTTTTGAGCTCATAATTCAAACTGGTTTGGGGCCTATAAATACCCCACTCTTTCAGCAATGAAAGAGCAACCACAAACCACTGAAATCCTGATCTTACTCTGTGATTTTTAGAGCTCAAAAGTGTTGTATGAGTTAAAAGTTCTCTTTCCTCTTTTCTTCCAAGTTTTGATCTATCAAGAGAGGAAAGAAAATTTTGTAAGTGTTGTCTCCTAAGCCCGTCAAAAAGAGTGAAGCTGTAAAAAGGTGGTTGGCCTTCGCCTATTGAAGGAAGGCCTCTAGTGGACGTCGGTAACCTCGTTGGTGGAGGAAGCCAAAAGTGGATGTAGGTCAAGATTGACCGAACCACTCTAAATCTCGGTTTGCATTTACTTTGAGCATATTATCTTTACTGCATACCTCCTCAATAGCTTACTACCTTCTACGCATTTACGATCGTGTTTCAAAGTTCAGTATTTTCCGAATCGATGTTTAAACGTAAATCAGTTTTATCGTACGAACATCATATTTCAGTTTACACTTACATTCTAATTTCCATCATAACTGCAAACTGCCTTCATAGACTTGCTTTAACTGCATCTTGCTTGACCACAAGTTAAAGTGATTTACGAATCGGCTTTTCTACCGAAATCGCTCTTATCATACGAACAAGTTTTTCACTACACTAATTCACCCCCCTCTTAGTGCTCTTAATACTAACAATTGGTATCAGAGCCCGGTATTTCTCATTTCGGATTTACACCCGAGAGAAATGGCTCTTCATGGCTTTAAAGAGGGTTTTTTGGTTGTTCGTCCACCGTTGTTTAATGGATTAGACTACACTTATAGGAAAACTCGAATGAGAGTGTTTTTTATTTCTATGAATTTGGATTTATGGAATATCATTGAAAACGGTTTTCAACTTACCTCTAAACCGATGAACGAATGGTCGGATTTGGAGAAGAAGTATTTTTCTCTAAACGCAAAGGCTGAATGCGCTTTGGACAAAAAATGAGTTCAATCGGATTTCTACATTTGAAACGGTGTTTGATACTTGGCGAACACTTGAAATCACGCACAAGGGAACTAGTAGAGTCAAAGACTCGAAAGTTAACATTTTATTGCATGATTTTGAGCTTTTTCAAATGAAGCCAAGCGAAACTATTGGTGACATGTACACCCATTTTACAGATGTCGTCAATGGTTTAAGAGCTCTTGGTAAATGTTTTTCAGATTTTGAACTCATAAACAAGATTTTGCATTCTCTTTATAAGAAGTGGGATTCAAAAGTAACTGCAATACAAGAAGCTAAAAACCTAAACAACTTACCACTTGAAGAACTAATTGGTTCGTTGATGACATATGAAATGGTGCACAATGCAAATGATGAACATGATGAACAAAATCACCTTCCAAAGAATAGGAAGGATTTGGAACTCCGAACAAATGAATACCACTTGAGCGATGACTCAAGTGATGAGGACAATGATGAACTTGAACTTCGAATACTAAATCTTAATAAGTTTATTAAAATAAACAATGAACTTGAACGGAGGAAGAGGCCAAAAAAGAGGAAGGCAACCAAGGATGAATCAAAAACTTCTAAAGGTGAAATGGCGAATTGGGCTTTGATGAGCTTCGACTACAAGGTAAGTAACTCAACTCTCTTGAATTATTTTGAAATTACATAATACTTTTCATGAGTTATTTTTAATTTAGTTTAGGATTAATTTTCTTAAAAATTACATGAAAATAAAAAAAATCAGAAATCATGCTTATCATTCTAGTAATTTTGAAGATAATCATGAAAATTGTATGTTTATGATAAACAAAAATGATTTTGATTAAAAATACCTTATGAAATATGATATCATGCCTAATAAATTTATTTTTTGAAGCTATGCATGATGATGATGAGTTTTGGGTAATTTATAGTTTATTGATTATTGATGATTTCCATAATGATCTTTTACGATTTATGGATTATCGATTTATACCATGATGAAAGTTGCTTTCGAAAATGATGCACAGCTTTTGTATGCAAACTAAGCATGAAAAGATAGATTCACCTAAAAAGAAAAATGTATGACTACAACAAATAACAAATGATTTTGGTTGAAAATACTTTATACTCAATGAAACAATCATTGATAAATATGCTTTATGTTTAATAGTTTCATTGGCTTATATGCTCTATCATGATAAATATTTTGAAAATAAATGAAATCATGTTTGATTTGAAGTAATGCATAATAATCATGCTTAATGATGCATTTTTTGATTTGACATAAAAGTGGCTTTAAAAAATGATGTATGTTTTGATTTGACATAAATAAAATAGGCATGCTTATATGAAATAGTGAAGTGTCATACTTGACAATTGTATACTTATTGATGCATAAAGTTGTAATGAAAATATTAAAATTTTAATACTAGGATTTGATGATTTTATGCATGACATTGGAAAGTTATATATAATGATGCATAATGATGAAATTGTGTAATAAAAATATTAAACATTTTGAAACCATGTTTTAGTGTCATGTATATTGATCATGCTTAATAAATTTCGAAATTATGCATGATGAATCTTGCGATTTATGCATTATTGATTTTTACCATAATGAAAGTACCTTATTGATCTTTGTTGTAATAAATCTTACTCTTTCGTTTTTAAACATGATACATGTTTTTATTTGGCATAAATGAAACAAAATCATTTGTTTTGAAACAATCGAAAAGAGGAAAACATTCTTGAAAATTATTTTGCTCAATCTTATTGATTTTGATAAATCCATTTGTATCATCTTTGTGAAGCTCTTGGATTTTGATAATGATTTTGATGATTTAAATTTGAATAATTTTTTATCGAAATCACGATCTTGATTTCTTGAAATTTATAACATGAAATCCTTTTTGAATCAAGATTGTTTTCTATTAAAAAGGAGATTTATTAAAATGTTTCATAGTCTTTTAGTATTCATGATCTTGATAATTATGTTTTGAAACTTTATGTAAACCAAGAATGTTCTATTGAATCTCGGATTTTGATGATGAAATCAATTGATGGGTTAATTGATCTAATCCATATTATTGAAGTTGAGTGTGCAGGATTTACTACGACAGTCTAAAAACATAAAGCAAGAATATCGAAGTCAAGTTCGATGGACGTTTGAGAGTCCGAAGATTCGTTGGAGATGCTGTCGGAACCAACCAAGAGAGATCGGAGACTTGTTAGAACTTTCGGAAGTCTGCCGAAGAGATTGTTGGAGGTTCGCAGAGATCACCAAGAAGGCTCGGCTACTCGTTGAACTCATCACAAGATCGGGAGCTTGCTGGGAGTCCGCTGGAAGAAACCAGAGGGCGTATTGGAAGTCCACTGGAAGAACGCGGGAAAGCTCGCCAAAACAAAACTTGAAGTTAGCCGGTTAAATACTTGCTTAGGATTATGTTTTTAGGTATGTCGTTCACATGTAATTAGGGCTAGGATTAAGGGATAATTCTAAACCTTGGTTAGGGGCCAATTGGGCCCAAAAGTATCTTAGTTTGGGTTGGACGTAAAGCCCAACCAGAAACTTGGAAGGACGGGCGGTAGCACCGCCAGACTAGGCGGTGGCACCGCCTAGCACCCGAGACCAGGTAGTGGCACAGCCACCAACAGGCGGTAGCACTGCCAGACTAGGCGGTGGCACCGCCCAGCACCCGAGACTAGACGGTGGCACCGCCAGTACATCTGCCTGACAAGACTTTGACAGGCGGTGGCACCGCCAGTCTCGGAAACCCAAAAGGAATTCAAAATTGGAGCCCAAATTTTGAATCCTCTTGGGGCCTATAAATACCCCTCAATTCTCAGCTGAGAAGACACCCTTTTTGCAAAGCAATAGTTTGGGTTAAGAGCTTTAGAATAGTCTTAGCAAGTCTTGCTTTTCATATTGCTTAAGTGTTCACCTCCTCCCATCTTGTTGAAAAGAATTGTAAGAGTGTGAACCACTTGTAAAGGTTGTAAGAGGGGTATTAGTCCTTCCCGTACAAGAGATTTGCTAGTGGAAGTTGGGAGCCTCTTCGAAGAAGGCTTCGCAAGTGGATGTAGGTCATTTTGACCGAACCACTTTAAAAACTACTATGTTATCTGGTTTGCATCCTATTCTTGCCATTTACATACTGCAAATTTCTTTACTTAGTCATTACGCTTCTATACGTCTCTAAGTTATCAAGCTTCCAAATCGGTTCTCATTGATATTGTTTGTTATCGTGCGAAAGATTTTTCCGAAACCGAAGTTTTAATCCGCTGCACTAATTCACCCCCCCCTCTTAGTGCCGCTCCGATCCTAACAATTGGTATCAGAGCAAGGTTCACTCTTGTATTTGGTTTAAAACCCAAGAGAGATGGCTTACTCCGGCATGCATGAGGGACATTCTATCACACGTCCACCTATGTTTAATGGGTTGGATTACACGTATTGGAAAACCCGTATGAGGATCTTCCTCATTTCCATGGATTTCGAGCTTTGGACTATTGTCGAAAATGGATTTCAAAAATCTTCTCTTCCGATGAGCGAATGGAATGAATCGGAGAAGAAGGTTTTTGCTTTAAATTCAAAGGCTATGAATGCCTTGTTTTGTGCATTAGACAAAAATGAGTTTAATCATGTTTCAATTTGTGATTCAGCTTTTGATATTTGGAGAACTCTTGAAGTCACTCATGAAGGCACTAGCTGAGTGAAAGAGTCCAAAACCAACATCCTTGTGCACTCTTATGAACTTTTCCGAATGAAACCAAGTGAGTCCATCGGAGACATGTACACCCGTTTCACGGATGTCATCAATGGACTCAAAGCTCTTGATAAAGGTTTTTCTAACTTTGAACTAGTAAATAAAATCTTAAGATCTCTTCCTAAAAGTTGGGATCCAAAAGTTACGGCCATTCAAGAGGCCAAGGACCTCAAAACATTCCCTCTTGAAGAACTTATTGGGTCTTTAATGACCTATGAAATGACGCGACAAGATCATGATGAACTCGAGAACCCCCTTCCAAAGAACAGGAAGGATATGGCACTCACATCACAAGAAGATCACTTGAAAGGAACATCAAGTGATGAAGACAGTGAAAATGACATTGCACACTTGACTCAAAAATTCAAAAAAATTTTAAGAAAGAACAAATTTAAGAACAACACCAAAAACAGACTTGAACATAAAAAGGATCAAGTGATATGCTATGAATGTAAGAAGCCAGGGAATTTCAAAAATGAATGCCCCCAAGCCAAGAAGAAGCAACCAAAGAAGAAGAAAGCTCTAAAGGCAACTTGGGACGACTCAAGTGATTCGTAAAGTGAAGAAGCTAGCAACAAAGAGGAGGCAAACTTCGCACTAATGGCTTTAGGAGAAGAGGTATGTGATTTATTTAATGAAATTTATCTTTTGAAGAACTCTCTATCGCTTTTCATGAATTATTTGATGAATGTAGAACTATTAGTAAGAAGTTAAGTACCTTAAAGAAATAACATGTTTTACTACAAAATAAGTTTGATAGTCTTCAAACTTCTCCATGCTCTAAATGTGAATATTTAGAAGCAATAAAAAATGAAAATTTGGTTCTTAAATTAACCTTAAACAAGTTTAAGGTTGGTAGCAAAGGATTAGATATGATCCTTGCAAACAAGGGTCACGTCGCAAATAGAAGTGGAATTGGATTTGTAAAAGGATTACATCAATATCCTACCACTTTCATAAAAGGACCTACATTACATGTTTCATCTTATATGAAATGCAACTTTTGTTGCAAATCTGGACATATTGCCTACAAATGTCCATTTAGGAAAATTAGTTCGCAAAAATTAATATGGGTTCCTAAAGAAACTATAAATGATTCAATAATAAATAACAAAGCTAGTGGATCAATTTTTTAGGCACCCAAAATCAAATGGGTACCTAAAAATCATCCTCTTTTGTAGACAAACCCACAAGCTAGGAGCGAGAGATGGTATCTCGATAGTGGATGCTCAAGACATATGACTGGAGATCCATCTCATTTTTCTATGCTCACTAGCAAAGAAGAAGGGTACGTCACCTTCGGAGACAACAACAAAGGCAAAATCATTGGCAAGGGAACTATTGGTAACAAATTAAGTTTTTCTATTGATGATGTTTTACTAGTTGATGGATTGAAACATAATCTCTTGAGTATTAGTCAACTATGCGATAAAGGTTATATTGTTAGATTCGAATCAAATGTGTGTGTTATCGAAAAACCAAACAATAACATGACTATGATTGCATTTAAACAAAATAATGTCTACACCATCAACCTTGATGAACTAAGTAATGAAATGTGCCTCTCCGCTCTAAATGATGATGCTTGGCTTTGGCATAGGAGATTAGGCCATACAAGCATGAAACTAATATCTAAGATCTCATCTAGAGAATTAGTACGAGGGATTCCAAATATGAAGTTTACTAAGGACAAAGTATGCGATGCATGTCAACTAGGTAAACAAATAAAAACTAGTTTCAAACCAAAAAATCAAATTAGCACCACTAGACCACTACAATTGATCCATTTGGACTTATTTGGACCAATTGACACAACAAGTCTAGGAGGAAGCAAATATGCTTTTGTAATTGTGGATGACTATACTAGGTACACTTGGACCTATTTCTTAGTCCACAAAAGTGATTGTTTCAAGTGCTTCTCAAAATTTTGTAAACTCACTCAAAACGAAAAAGGCTTCATGATTTCATCAATTCGGAGTGATCACGGTGGTGAATTTCAAAACCGTTACTTCCAAAATCTTTGTGAAATTAATGGATACAATCACAACTTCTCCACTCCAAGAAATCCTCAATAAAATGGAGTAGTTGAAAGAAAAAATAGAAACCTACAAGAAATGGCAAGAACTATGTTGAATGAACATAGTTTACCCAAGTATTTTTAGGCCGAAGCCGTAAATACGGCTTGCTACATCATTAATAGGGTTCTAATAAGACCATCTTCATCAAAAACTCCCTATGAATTATGGAATAACAAAAAACCAAATATTTCTTATTTTAAAGTTTTCGGTTGCAAATGCTTTATTTTGAATGAAAAGAATGCCTTAAGAAAATTTGATGCTAAATCCGATGAAGGCATCTTTCTTGGTTACTCCTCTGTTTCTAAGGCTTTTCGTGTTTTTAACAAAAGAACCTTAGTTATAGAAGAGTCTATTCATGTAGTTTTTAATGAAATTTTTGATTTAAAGAAAAATAATTTTGATGATGATCTTGGTTTTGATAATTTGAATTTAAATAAACCCCCTCCTCAAAATACCAACTTGGATGCATCTTCTTTCGAAATTTCCTTACAAAAGGAATAGAAGTATGTGGATGCTCATCCAAAGGAGCTAATTATAGGAGATACATCAAAAGGGGTTCAAACTCGCTCTTCTTTCAAGAATTTTTATGCCAACGCCGCCTTCCTTTCTCAAATCGAACCAAAATGTATTAACGAGGCCTTAAAAGATGATTTTTGGGTCATTGCAATGCAAGAAGAATTGAACCAATTTGAGAGGAATGAGGTATGGAAGCTTGTTCCTAGACCTAGTGACCATTTATTCATTGGTACTAAATGAGTCTTTAGAAACAAGCAAGACGAATGCAGTATCATGGTTAGAAACAAGGCTAGATTAGTGGCCAAAAGTTTCAACCAAGAAGAAAGTATCGACTACGAAGAAACCTTCGCTCCTGTGGTAAGATTAGAAGCCATTAGGATGCTACTTGCCTATGCTAGTAGTAATAATTTTAAACTATTTCAAATGGATGTCAAAAGTGCTTTCTTGAACGGTTTTATTTCCGAAGAAGTATATGTTGAACAACCTCCCGGATTTGAAAACTCTCTTCTCCCCAATTATGTATTCAAATTGACTAAGGCTCTCTATGGCTTGAAACAAGCTCCTAGAGCTTGGTATGAAAGGCTTAGTTCCTTTCTTATTTTAAATAATTTTACCAAAGGCAAGGTTGATACTACATTGTATATCAAACACTTTGAAAATAATTTTCTTATTGTACAAATTTATGTTGACGATATTATTTTTGGTTCTACGGATGAATCGCTATGTGAATCATTTGTCAAATGTATGAGTCATGAATTTGAAATGAGTTTAATGGGTGAATTCACTTTCTTTCTAGGATTACAAATTAAACAACTTAGTGATGGTATATTTCTTAACCAATCTAAATACACACTAGAATTGTTAAAATGATTTAATATGAATAATTCAAAAGCAATAAACACCCCTATGAGTACTTTGACTAAGTTAGATATGGATGAAAACAGTGAAAATTTTGATCAAAAAACATATAGGGGAATGATAGGTAGTTTACTCTACCTTACCGCGACTAGACCGGACATCATGTTTAGTGTATAACTTTGCGCTAGATTTCAATCTAATCCTAAACTATCTCATCTTTAGAGTGTTAAAAGAATATTTAGATATCTTAAAGGAACTCCAAATTTAGGATTGTGGTATCCAAAATCTGATAAATTCGATTTAATAGCTTACGCAGATGCCGATTTTGGCGGATGCAAGATAGATAGAAAAAGTACATCCGGAACATACCAATTTTTAGGACATGCACTAGTTTCTTAGACTTCCAAGAAACAAAATTCAGTTGCACTATCTACAACGGAAGCTGAATACATTGCTGCAAGTGCATGTTGTGCACAAGTTGTTTGGATGAAAAATAATTAGAAGACTATGGAATTCATTTGAAAAACATTCCCATAAAATGTGATAATACAAGTGTCATATGTCTTACCAAAAATCCAATTCAGCACTCTAGAACTAAGCATATAGATATTAGACATCATTTTATACACGATCATGTTCTTAACAATAATGTCGTTCTAGAATTTATTGATACAAAACATCAATTAGCAGATATTTTTACAAAAGCCTTAAATGAAGACCAATTTGAATTTATTAGAAGGGAAATTGGCATGTTATATTGTCCCTTAAAGTAAGTTGTTTGAATGTATTTTTCGAAGAATGTATCATCCTTGTTTCGTTCTTTTGTGGATTTGATTATGTCCTCTTCTTTTGATTCCAAACGATATATTAAAGTACAACTCAATAGCTCAACATTTTCTTAAGTCAAACACCTCTGGAAATCAAGAAGGGGGAAGAAAAATTTTCTTTCCTTCTTCCGCGGTAAGCCAGCGATGGCACCGCCAGAATTGGCGGTAGCATCGCCTGAGCACTCGGGCGCCAGATGGTGGCACCGCTAGTTTTGGCGGTGGCACCGCCTGAGAGCCCCTTTATAACCCAAGGGGTTAGGGCCGGCGGTGACACCACCTCCAACCCATGAGGAATCGCCTCTACCTCTCCCACAGCCTCTCCAAAGCTTCATTCCAGCATTTAGAAGCCTTGGAAAGTGATTATTGTTGATCCAAGCTCTCCATCTTCTAAGAGATTCTCTATAAGGTAAAATCTGAAATTTTTCCTCTCTTCTCATTAGCTTATCTACTCCTTACAGTTTCATCTATCATATCTAGATAATGGCTCCTAAAAGATCAAAAGGGAAAAGGGTTGAAGGAGATTCATATGACCAAGAGCTTTTTAGATCCAAAGAAGTAGCTCTTAGGTTTCCAAACTTCGAAACTAGATGTATCCATAAGGGTAAACACGTTGATCTCAATGAACTAGGACACCTAGAACCTATTAGGTGGTTTGCACATCTAGATGCCCTACTTCTGTTACAAATAAATGAACCAGTCTATCCTAGATTAGTCAGGTTATTTTATACAAACCTATATGTGGATAATGATAGCCTAAGTACTTATCTACTAGGAACACAAATTAGAATTTTTTATAGCACTATTTGTGAACTAATTGGAACACAAAAAGATAGGGGCTGTTATTTTAGATGTAAATGGGATGTCAACACAATTGGAGCAACTTACTCCGAAGTCGTCGAAACTATTTTTGTAAACCCTGACCTCGGCATAATACCCAAGAGTTGTGAGCACCTATTGCCCTTTAACTCTAAAATCCTTCATCATATCATAACTAGCATACTATTCCCTAAGCAATTTCATCTTGATGAAATGAGTCAAATAGAAATAAGCACTATGTATTGGATTATGACCGGTCAACATAACTTTTTTGGATACTCAATTCGGCAACACATGCAAGATATTATAGCTAAAGACACTATGTTGCCATATGGAGGGTTAATCACTCGATTCCTACTTACCCATGACATTTGTATCCCACCCGATGAAGAAACAATTCAAAGTGATCGGTATAACATTATCAATAGAAATTTGCTGAAAATACTTAGGTGCATATTTAACAACGGTATATGGGTTAGGCAACCAAGAAGGATTGATCCAATTCCCCCACTAGTAGAACACCCCGAAACACCAATTCTTAGAGGAAATGAATCTCCTCCTCCTAGTCCCTTTGACGCGACACCTTCGGCTCCTGTTTCATCCTCCGAAGAACTCATTATGGCAGAATTGAATTGGATCAAATCCAGCAAGAACAAATTCAGATCCAGCAAATTGAAATTTTGAAAGAACTACGACAAATTAATCAGAAAATAGATGTCATATATCAGCACTGTGGCTTACCTCTTAAAGATTAATTGATGTAGTTTCTTGTTATGTTATGATTACTCTTCATGTGAAGTTTGAAGTCCATCATCTTCTGATGAACAAAAACAGAACCTTTGTTTAAGATGTATTGTTAAATTCTGGATGTTTTGCTTGCGACATTAATTTTGAATGATGAATTTCGTATGATTAATCTTTATGCCGACTTCTTTAGATAAAAAATTGTGTACTTCAAGTCTCATTTCCTTCTCTTTTTCTTTATTGTTGATGACAAAGGGGGAGAAGTGATGACTTGCATGACTTATGCACATCGATAACATGACTTATATGAATTGCAAAAATTTGTCTTACATGCCTTGCTTGTCTTATTATTTGAGTATATTGCAAGATTGGTTGATCATATCATATCATGAAATTCATGGTGAAAATCTTTATCATATTTTTTTATCTCTCATCAAAGTAAAAATTGTCTCTTATCATTTAACTTGAAAATGATTATCAATAGCTAAAAATTATGAGAAATACGAAGGTTCGTATTTGCTCTTGCTTAATAAGACAACGATAAGTTCAACATCAGAACTTATCGATTTATGCTTGAATTCAATAGGATAGAATTCAAGTGGTTTTATCTTCTCACAATATGGCATATAGATAGGGGAGTTATGTTTAACTCCGTTATCAATTGATTGTCATCATCAAAAAGGGGGAGATTGTTGAATCTCAGATTTTGATGATGAAATCAATTGATGGGTTAATTGATCTAATCCATATTATTGAAGTTGAGTGTGCAGGATTTACTACGACAGTCTAAAAACATAAAGCAAGAATACCGAAGTCAAGTTCGATGGACGTTTGAGAGTCCGAAGATTCGTTGGAGATGCTGTCGGAACCAACCAAGAGAAATCGGAGACTTGTCAGAACTTTCGGAAGTCTGCCGAAGAGATCGTTGGAGGTTCGCAGAGATCACCAAGAAAGCTCAGCTACTCGTTGAACTCATCACAAGATCGGGAGCCTGTTGGGAGTCCGCTGGAAGAAACCAAAGGGCGTATTGGAAGTCCATTGGAAGAACGCGGGAAAGCTCGTCGAAACAAAACTTAAGTTGGCCGGTTAAATACTTGCTTAGGATTATGTTTTTAGGTATATCGTTCACATGTAATTAGAGTTAGGATTAAGGGATAATTCTATACCTTAGTTAGGGGCCAACTGGGCCCAAAAGTATCTTAGTTTGGGTTGGACGTAAAGCCCAACCAGAAACTTGGAAGGACGGGCAGTAGCACCGCCAGACTAGGCGGTGGCACCACCTAGCACCCGAGACTAGGTAGTGGCACTGCCACCAACAAGCGGTAGCACCGCCAGACTAGGCGGTGGCACCGCCCAGCACCCGAGACCAGGCGGTGGCACAGCCAACAACAAGCGGTGGCACCGCCAGTACATCTGCCTGACAGGAGGAGTTTGGGTTAAGAGCTTTAGAATAGTCTTAGCAAGTCTTGCTTTTCATATTGCTTAAGTGTTCACCTCCTCCCATCTTGTTGAAAAGAATTGTAAGAGTGTGAACCACTTGTAAAGGTTGTAAGAGGAGTATTAGTCCTTCCCCTACAAGAGATTTGCTAGTGGAAGTTGGGAGCCTCTTCGAAGAAGGCTTCGCAAGTGGATGTAGGTCATTTTGACCGAACCACTTTAAAAACTACTGTGTTATCTGGTTTGCATCCTATTCTTGCCATTTACATACTGCAAATTTCTTTACTTAGTCATTACGCTTCTATACGTCTCTAAGTTATCAAGCTTACAAATCGGTTCTCATTGATATTGTTTGTTATCGTGCGAAAGATTTTTCCGAAACCGAAGTTTTAATCCGCTGCACTAATTCACCCCCCCCTCTTAGTGCCGCTCCGATCCTAACATGTTCATCATGATTCTCTCTTTGAATATTTAAAGAGGAGAATTTTCTAGAGGAATCATGCTTGATGATTTGTTTTTTACCGTTCCGTCTTAAATGTTGACACTTGTTTTATTAAAGGTAAAGACATGCTTATAAGAAGCAAATCACATGAATAGAAATTTATAAAAACGAAATGTGATCCTCTATCTTATCGTATTTTCAATAAATCTATGCTTGTCATGTATGAATTTATTGAATGTGACTTTGAGGATGATTTCGGATTTTACAAATGTTTGATTCATACTTATGACATGAGACACATTTTAAATATGAATCATGTTCAATGCTTCAATCATGTTACATCTCCTTAATTCATTTTGTTCTCCTACATTTATTTACCAAAGAGGAGAATCTTTCGAATGTGTATCACTTATTGATATATCTTTTTGAAATATCCTTTTAATGTGATGTTGATATTTTGAGATGCCTATTGGAATTCATGACATGAGATAATTGAATCCTTGACTTACTCTTTATATGGCTTGAAAATGGATGTTTAAAATCTTGCTTGATGAGTTGTTTTATAAGATTCTGCCTTTACGTCTTGAACTTTCATGCTTATCTTGATTTGTCACATAAAGACTAAGGCATGCTTAGATGAAAAAGAATCACTTAAAAAATGCTTTTCCCATCTGATCGAGATTAATAATTTCATGATATTTTATGAATCTCGAAATTGATTTTGATGACTTGATTATGAGTTTCAAGTTAACGATTTGATTTGAATGAGTTTTATCTAAATCATAATCTTGATCTTGTAAAATTGGAATCACAAATAATATCTTTTGGTATTCATGAATTGATATTATGAGTGCCATATTTGAATGAGAAATATATGAATTAATGCTATAAGTGTCATATTTGAATTTGAATTATATTAAGATATCAAAAGAAGCTTGTATCGAAATATATGGTAAATTGATAATCGAAATGCTATGATTGTCATATGCCATATTTGCATCATGTTAAGATATCAAGAACTTGCATCGTAATTTTACTTGATGATATCTTGCCATGTGATGAAATGCTACGATTTGTTGCTAAAATGATGCATGCAATACTTATGCTTTTTATGTGATGTATTGCATATGATATGAATCATGATTAAAATTACCTTAATTTGAATTCAAGGTTTATCTCAATTATGAAATTTTGAAATAAGAACGATTACTCACCTTTGTCATGATTTAGAAATTGACATAAAGGGTCTTCCCTTCTTTAGAAAGGGTCTTCCCTTCTTTTTGACAATGACTAAGGGGGAGATAACTAGCGTGCACAATTCAAGAAGAAAGCAAAAATTGCACTTCTCAAAGAGAAGAAATTGCTATCTTGAACATCA
The DNA here is from genome assembly GCA_900464855.2 of Musa schizocarpa. NCBI lineage: Eukaryota > Viridiplantae > Streptophyta > Magnoliopsida > Zingiberales > Musaceae > Musa > Musa schizocarpa. The sequence goes on from LS990921.1 coordinate 30,745,012, forward strand.
CCGAGAATTGCTAGCTTGAAACATCAAGAAAATGCAAAAATGTGCTATCGTGCCTATCTCAAGAAAAGCAAATATGCCAACTTGCATATCTTTGAATTTGCTAGCTTGTAAAACTTGCATATTTCAAGAAACAAGAGTTGCTTTCTTGAACATCTCTAAATTGCTAGCTTGCAAGTTCTAAAATATTGTAAAATTACTAGATTGCATAATGATAAGATTTTAATATTATGTTTTTCATGTAATGAGTTGAACTTATATTACAAACACAAGAATAGTTGTACTTCTCCTTTTTGTTGATGACAAAGGGGGAGAAGTATGTTGATGACATGACAAGTTAAGCATAAGTTTATGCATAAGTTCATGATGACGTGTTGCAAGTATTAATGATGAATATTGCAATAACTTGAATTCAGTTTGAATTCAAGGTTCTATCAATATGCAATATTGATAGGGGGAGTTTTTTAAACTCCGGGAGTTAAGGTTAACACCGTCATCAAGTGGTTGTCATCATCAAAAAGAGGGAGATTGTTGAATCTCATATTTTGATGATGAAACCACTTGATATGTGTTTATGTTCTAATCTGCGTTTTGAGTGACGTAGGATGCTTCGATCAGGATGAGACAATTAAAGCAGGAAAAATCATGTTGTGCCGGAGGAACATGTCAAAAGATTGGACGTCGGGCCGATGGATCGGTCGACGTATCGACAAAAGGCTTCGGGCCATGGACTTGGGCATCGGGCCAAGAAGAGCGGGTATTACGCCAAGGATATCGGAGTTGTGGAGTCAACTGGCCGATTGGATAATAGGCCGCAGGAGAGGACGATGCGCCGAAGAATCGGACGAAGCTTCGAGGGACCAATGACATGCCGGACAACTTAGTTAATTACTTAGGATTAATTGTCTCGATCGAAGTTTTGTTTTATGTATGCAGGATTAACTACAATAAAAATAAGATATGCAGCAGGATATGAGCCGGACTCAAAGACTATGATCACGTTGGGAGTTCGAGAGATCGACGGAAGTCCGGACGGTCGTCGGAGGTTCTGCGGGAACAAATCCGAGAAATCCAAGAGCTTGCCAAAAGAAGCTCGTTGGAACTTGCCAAGTGGATCGTCGCAAATCTAGGAGTTTGCCGGAAGTCCACAGGAGCATCACCGAGGGTTCATCGGATGATCGACGGAAGCTCGCCGGAAGCTCGCTGGAAGAAGCAATTGACGCACCGAAGCAAGTTGCAGTAAATGTCTTTAATAAATTCATAGTTAGCACGATGATTAAGTTAGAAATGGGAGGTGATCCCATTAATTTAATATTGGGGCAATTGGGCCCTTGACAGACCCGAATTGGATCGAATGGATCAGTCCATTCGGAACCAGATTACTAGGCCAGAGGTGGCACCGCCTGGGTCGGCGGTGGCACCGCCTAGGGCTCAGTCTCCTAGCTCTGGTTGGGTGGTGCAACCACCTCTGATAGAGGTGCAACCGCCTGAGCTCGGTCTCCGAGCTCTAGCAGGAGGTGCAACCGCCCGTGACAAGCGGTGGCACCGCCCAGAGGCTCAGTCTTCGAGCTCTGCCAAGCAGTGCAACCGCTCCAGTCAGGCGGTACAACCGCCAAACCTCGGAATTCCGGGAGATGACAGTTTTGAGCTCAGAATTCAAACTGGTTTGGGGCCTATAAATACCCCACTCTTTCAGCAATGAAAGAGCAACCAAAAACCACTGAAATCCTTATCTTACTTTGTGATTTTTAGAGCTCAAAAGTGTTGTATGAGTTAAAAGTTCTCCTTCTTCTTTTCTTCCAAGTTTTGATCTGTTAAGAGAGGAAAGAAAATTCTGTAAGGGTTGTCTCCTAAGCCTGTCAAAAGGAGTGAAACTATAAAAAGGTGGTTGGCCTTCGCCTATTGAAGGAAGGTCTCTAGTGGACGTCGGTGACCTCATCGGTGGAGGAAGCCAAAAGTGGATGTAGGTCAAGATTGACCGAACCACTCTAAATCTCGTTTTGCATTTACTTTGAGCATATTATCTTTACTGCAAACCTCCTCAATAGCTTACTGCCTTCTGCACATTTTCGATCGTGTTTTAAAGTTCGGTATTTTTCGAATCGACGTGTAGACGTAAATCAGTTTTATCATACGAACATCATATTTTAGTTTACGCTTACATTCTAATTTCCAACATAACTACAAACTGCCTTCATAGACTTGCTTTAACTGTATCTTGCTTAATCACAAGTTAAAGTGATTTACGAATCGGCTTTTCTATCGAAATCGCTCTTATCGTACGAACGCAGTTTTAATCGTCAAAAGTTTTCCGCTACACTAATTCACCCCCCCTCCCCTCTTAGTGCTCTTGATCCTAACATATTATACTCATTGGTTGTAAGTGGATCTTTAAGAAAAAGGTCGGAGTAGATGGAAAGTTAGAGACCTATAAAGCAAGGCTAGAGACTCAGGGGTATCATCAAAGGCAATGTGTTGACTATGATGAAACATTCTCACCCGTAGCAATGCTAAAATCCATCCGAATTTTATTGTCTATTACAGCACACTATGATTATGAGATCTGGCAGATGGATGTGAAAACTGCATTCCTCAATGGGAACCTCAAGGACGAGGTGTATTTGATACAACCTGAGGGATTCGTGTCCAAGAACTGCTTAGATGATATGTGCAGGTTGCGTAGATCCATTTATGTACTAAAGCAAGCTTCCCGAAGTTGGAACATAAGATTTGATGAGGCAATCAAATCTTATGACTTCGTTAAGAATGAAGATGAGCCTTGTGTGTATAGGAAGGTAAGTGGGAGCGCTATCATCTGTTTGGTATTATATGTGGATGACATCCTAATCATTGGGAATGATGTAGGAATGCTATCCATAGTAAAGGCTTGATTATCTAGACACTTATCCATGAAGGACTTAGGGGAAGCATCCTATATCTTGGGGATTCGGATCTATAGAGACAAATCCAAGAGGATGCTTGGCTTGTCCCAGTCCAAGTACATAGAAACTATTGTCAAAAGGTTTAGCATGAAAAATTCCAAGAGAGGTCTCATACCGATGAGACATGGGATATCGCTTTCTAGGAGTATGTCCCCAAAGACTCCAAAAGAAAGAGCGAACATGGATATGATACCTTATGCTTCAGCGATAGGGTCTATCATGTATGTCATGCTATGTACTGCTAGTCATAGGTGCCCAGCAAGCCAATCACGTGAGTGATGGCATGTGTGACTTAATATAGAATCTTTTTGCTTATTATATTTTGGCATATATCACTTTATAACTATTGCATAAATGCATACATATATTGTGATGTCCTTGGATTTGTGCAATGGGAATCGGATCGTGATGAGATCATGATAGTGAGATCGATTCACCTTTAAACACATATCCTAAATAATCCCGGTCATAGGTTACTCGAGAGGGATATCGTGATAACCGGACAGACTGGTGTGCTGTATACCCGTCCATATGATGGACACAGCTGGTCTCATAGCTGCTTGTGTAGGGACACTAGGGATATAGTACAGGTGCTCATTGGAGAATGAGTTCACTAATTGATCCGCTTACAGAATGTTGGATGGTTGATGATGCCTTATTGTCAGACAGCGATTCCGTAGTCCTAGTGGTGTATCTGGTCCTTAGACTTGAGACACCAAGGATGTCCTGTATGAGTGCTCCACTCTTTGATACCAGACTTATAGGTTTGGTTGTCTCAGATCTAGTACAACTGGTCATTGGGAGTGGTAATCGACCTTACGAGGGCTATTGAGTGTCGATAGAGGATCATCCACTCTCGGCATCATGAGAGGAATATCCCATGTGTTCTTGCTCAGACAAATCCCTGGCCAGGGTCATTCGGGTTGAGAGAGAAAGAGTTCTCTGGGAGAATCCGATTAGAGCGAGACTTCGAAGAAGAAATCGTGTGGGTCCGACAACACCATGCTTTCGATATACGATCTCTCGGTATATTAGATGGATGAGGGACTATAGGTACCGTAATGGCGAGGACGACACGGGTCCAATGGATTGGATTCCCCCAGATCGTGCGGAGACTACTGGCGTAGTGGCCTAGTACGTCCGTAGTCAATGAGTTGAGTGAATTATTACAGAGATAATAATTCACTGAAGTTAGAAAGGAGTTACGACGGGTATGACTCACGGCCAGCTCGATATTGGGCCTAGAGGGTCACACACATATGGTAGGCATTCATGATGAATAGAGGTTCGGATATGAGATATCCGGAGGGAGCCCTTGTCTTATTGGATGCAGATCCAATACCCACTAGGGGAGGACCCATTAGGGTTTGACAGGGGACCTCTATAAATAGGAGGGATTCAGAGCCCCATGGGCTAGAGAGCTTTTGTTTGCCTTTTCCTATTCTCCTCTCCATCTCCACCTCAGAGTAGGTCTGGAGTTTTGAGGAGCATCGTTGCAACCCTACTGTATGGATCACCGCTAGAGAGGAGGACGCTTGACCTCTTTCACCCTCTCCTAAGGATCTACAAGGAAACAGGGATATACGATCTCCCTAGGTAACACAATCTACTTTATACGCAGTTTCATGTTTCGCGGATTTTTGTGTACCAATCTTCGCACGACGACGAACATCTCTTTGGGAATCGGGGATTTTGTTTTTCTGTTCTTCCGCTGCGCATATGATGTCGCCCTAAAGGATTTCCCAACATGTACTAGGCCTGATATAGTACATGCTCTAAGTGTCACGAGCAGGTATCAGGCGGATCCAGGCTTGGAGCACTGAAAAGCAGTAAAATATATCCTTAAGTACTTGAGAAGGACTAAGGATCTTTTACTAGTATATGGAGGTAGTAGCCTCAAGGTTGAAGGCTATACAGACTCAAGTTTTTAATCTGATGTCGTTGATAGCAAGTGAAATTCGGGATATGTGTACACCTTGAATGGAGGAGCAGTGTGTTGGAAGAGTTTCAAGCAAGATACTACTGCTGACTCGACCACAAAGGCAGAGTACATTACTTTATCAGATATAGCAAAGGAGGGAGTTTGGGTGAAGAAGTTCATCACAAATTTGGGAGTCGTGTCGGATAGCAAGGAGTCGATTTCCTTATATTGCGACAACAACAAGGCGATTGCTCAAGCGAAGGAACTCAGGCCTCATCAGAAGTGTTCTAAGGAGGTTCAAGCTTATTAGAGAGATCATGACTCGAGGAGATATAGTAGTGGAAAGAGTTCCATCTGAAGATAACATTATAGATCCACTAACAAAGCCATTGTCTCATATTATCTTTGAGCGTCATAGGGGTCTGATGGGGATCTGACACAAAGGTGATTGGCTTTAGGTCAAGTGAGAGATTGCTAGTCATAGGTGCCCTGCAAGCCAATCACGTAAGTGAAGGCACGTGTGACTTGACACGAAATCTTTTTGTTTATTATATTTTGGCTTTTATCACTTTATATTGATTATTGCATATATGCATGTATATATTGTGATGAGATTCACCTTTAAATACAAATCCTAAATAATCCCGGTTATAGGTTACTCGAGAGGGACATTGTGATAATCGGACAGACTGGTGTGTTGTATACCCGTCCATATGATGGATGCAGTTGGTCTCATAGCTGCTTGTGTAGGGACACTAGGGATACAGTACATGAGCTCAATGGAGAATGAGTTCACTGATTGATCCGCTTTTGGAATGCTGGATGGTTGATGATGCCTTATTGTCAGACAACGATTCCATAGTCCTAGTGGTGTATTTGGTCCTCAGACTTGAGACACCAAGAATGTCTTATATGAGTGCTCCACTCTTTGATACCAGACTTATAGGTTTGATGTCCCAGATCTAGTGCAGCTAGTCATTGGGAGTGGTAGTCGACCTTACGAGGGCTATTGAGTGTCGATAGAAGATCATCCACTCTCGGCATTATGAGAGGAATATCCCATGTGTTCTTGCTCAGACAAATCCCTGGCTAGGGTCATTCGGGTTGAGAGAGAAAGAGTTCTCTAGGAGAATCCGATTAGAGCAAGATTCAAGTAGAAACCGTATGGGTCTGATAGCACCATGCTCGATATACGATCTCTGTGATATTAAATGGATGAGAGACTATAGGTACACGGTAACTGAGGATAGACAGGTCCAATAGATTGGATCCCCTATATCGTTTAGAGGCTACGGCATAGTGGCCTAGTACGTCTGTAGTCGATGAGTCGAGTAAATTATTATAGAGATAATAATTCACTAAGTTAGATTGAGTTCTGACAAGTATGACTCATTGTCAGCTCGATATTGGGCCTAGAGGGTCACATACATGTGGTAGGTATTGCGATAAGTAGAGGTTCGGATATGAGATATCCGTCGAAGCCCATGTCTTATTGGATATCCAATAACCCCCTAAATTATTGGATCCCATGGATGAGATCCAATAAGAACCCATGAGAGATTATTGGATAGAGATCTACTAATCTAAAAGGCTTGAGTAATTGGATGTAGATCCATTACCCACTAGGGGAGGATCCATTAGGTTTTGACACGGGCCATCTAGAAATAGGAGGGATTTAGAGCCTCATAGGCTAGAGCCTTTGCTTGCCTCTCCTATTCTCCTCCCCCTCTCCACATTAGAGCAGGCCTAGAGTTTTGAGGAGCGTCGTTGTAGCCCTGCTGTGTGGATCACCGCTAAAGAGGAGTATGCTTAACCTCCTTCACCCTCTCCTAAAGAACTGCAAGGAAACAAGGATATACGATCTCCCTAGGTAACACAATCTACTCTATATGTAGTTTTAAGTTTCGTGGATTTTGCACACCAATCTTTGCATGACAACGAACATCTCTTTAGGAATAGGGGATTTTGTTTTTCTTGTTCTTCCGCTGCGCATGTGATGTTGCCCCCAAGATTTTCCTATAGTTCCTGGGTGGTACTACCACCGTAGGATTTGGTATTGCGCGGTACCATCGCCGAACAGGGGCAATACCACCACTGGCAGCATTGCTGCCAACGGTACCACCACCCAGGAATCCTGGGGTGATATTCCCCAGGTAGTGCCATCGTCGGCCAGGGTTTCAGCACCCTGGTTGGGCCTTGAATCCAGCCCAAACCAGTCTAACTTTGGGCCCAATTGGCCCCTAACAGAGTTGATGGGATTATCTCCCAATCCCAACTCTAATTATGTGCTAACTATGATTCCTAAGACATAATCTAAGTAAGATAAGTCTGGTTTCTTCCGGCGAGCTTCCGACGATCTTCCGGCGAACTTCTGACGATCTCTCGACAATGTTCCGGTGGACTCCTGGCAAGTTCCTGGACTTCACAATGATCTTCTTGGTGAGTTTCGATAAGCTTCTTTGTCAAGCTCCTGGACTTCTCGGTTGGTTCCGGCAAAACTTACAATGAACGTCCGGACTTCCGACGAACTCTCGAACTCCCAACGAAATTATGTTCTTAACTCCGGGACTTCATTTTGCTTTATGCCTTGCTATCGTAGTTAAGCCTGCACATGTAAAATATACTTTGATCTAAATAATTATTATCAAGCATGAATCATATCGTCCGGCATGTCATTGGTCCATCGATGCTTCATCTGATTCTTCAACGCATCGTCCTCTCTTGCGGCCTATTGCTCAATCGGCCAGTTGACCTCGCAACTCCAATATCCTTGATGCAATATTCGCTCTTCTTGGCCCAATGCCCGAATCCATAGCCCAAAGCCTTTTGTCAATACGTCGACCGATCCTCCGGCCCAACGTCGAATCTTTGTTAGGATCCTTTTATTTTTCCTTTTATTTTATGTGCTTTAATTTTATTTTCTGCATATTTATTTTCTACATATTTATTAAGTCTGTTTAGTTTAGCTAAAGTTAAAACTCTATAAATAGGGATATAACTACTTCTTTTCAGTTATCTATGAAAAATACTATTTTATCTTTTGACAAACCCTAGGAGGTCGATCCCCTCGAAGTGATCAAGGAGGGCCGATCCCCTCGAAGCGATCAAGGAGGCCAATCCCCTCGAAGTGATCATCCCTTTCTCTTCTTCTTTTTTACGATAAGACTTTAGGGTCTTATCATTTGGTATCAGAGCAGCGATCCTTGGCGTTCTCGCTGCAATGTAACTATCCAAAAAAACAAACAAAGGGAAGAAAGTGTTGTTACCCCGGCGGCCACCGAGAAGGGTTCCTTGCTTCCCTTCTTCCCCACCGCTGCCCCTGCTCTCCGGCAGGCCGTGCCCTATAGTGACCTTTGCTGCCTCCTTCTCACCGTCGGCGCTGCTTCCCAGCCGATCGTCCAACGCCGCCGTTGCCCCCCCAGCCGGCGACCTCTCCTCCTCGCTTCCCCATCTCACTCGAGCAAGAAGGACCACTGGCGTCGTCTCCCTGCCGGCGGACCACCCCTTCGTCGTTGATACTATCAGTGACGTTGCCCTAACTTCCCCTCAGGTCGCAACCGCAGCCACCGGTTGCCCCCCTCCTCACGACGACCGAAACAAGGCAACTCACCGCATCTGCCCTTGTTTCCAGCCGTGCCTCCTCTAGCACTCCTCTTCCCCTCGAGCATCGTCACCGCCTAGCCAACCCATCGCTGCTGCGGGCCACTGTGCGACGACTGCCACTCACCTCCCAGCCGCCGCTCCACCTTGCCCTACATCCCTTGTAACCGAAACAGAGCATAGGCAACTCACCTTGCTGCCCCTGTTTCCAACCGCACCACAGTCACGTGGGTCCCCTTGCTACTATGAACGTCGGCTACCGCCACCGTCATTGCTACTGCCCAGCTACTGTACAGATGCCCTTGACTAGACATCAGAAACAAGAACTGGGGATTAACGACTTACAATCGTATGCAATGGCTACCGATAACTCAGTGAAGGCATAAATGGAAGCGTTGGAAACCAGAATTGAGAGTCGGCTACAAGAAACTCTTCATGATTTCAAAAAGAGCTTGTTGGAGCACTTTAGCAGGTTTCAACAATATGGGAGCTCCAGATCTACGTTGAACAGATCGAGAGATACAAGTAAAGGGCCCCAGGATGGTGACACACACTACCCAGGTATCAAGGTAGAATTTCCACGATAGGAAGATGCGGATCCGACCAGTTGGATCTCTAGGGCAAAAAAATTATTTCGTTTTCATAGAACCCCAGAAGAATCCAAGGTAGACGTGGCCTCAATTCAGCTCGATGGAGATGCAATCCAGTGGTATGATTGGTACGAAACTTGTCATGGAGTTCCTTCGTGGGAGCAGTTCAAAAGAGGGCTTCTTGTTCGCTTTGGCCCATCCGAATATAAAAATGTTGATGGCCTACTTGCCAAAATTCGTCAAACTTCTACAGTATTGGAATATCAGAGTAGATTTGAAAGATTATCCAACCAAGCCAAAGATTGGTCAGAACGATAACTTTTGGGTACATTTATTGAAGAGCTTATTCCCCAGATCTAGTGCGAGGTTAAGGCTCATCAACCCCGCACTATGATGGCTGTGATTTCATTTGCATGCCTACATGAAGAAAAAATCAGTGTGGAATACCGTCGAAATAGAGGTGCCAATAAACAAGTGATTGGCAGGCAACCTACCTCATCTACTCCTAGTCGAAACCATAACACTAGCAGACTAACATGAGAAGAACTCAAAGAAAGGTTAGCGAAGGGTTTGTACTGGCATTGCGATGAAAAGTGGAGTAAGGAGCATCGATGCAAACAAGGAAGACTTTTGATGATTGAACCGATCGAGGAGGAATAGGAGTAGAAGTATCAGATTCCGATCATGAAGAAGTGGAAACCGATGATGATGTTGAAGCTATCACACATACAGTGCATGCATTGGCTAGTTACTCTAATCCACAAATTATGAAAATTGGGGGAACTCTGAAACACCAGTCTATCACTGTTTTGATTGATACAGGTAGCACTAATAATTTTATGGATAGGAAAGTTGCAGCCCGATTAGCTTACCACATCGAGTGTTGTGACAAATTTGAAGTCAAGGTCGCCGATGGACGGATTTTAACCTGTGACAGCAAGTGCTCAAAGATAAAACTAATTTTGTAAGGTCAAGAATTATTTGTGGATTTCGTTTTATTACCCTTGGAAGACTATCAAGTGGTGCTCGGAATTGAATGGCTATCAACCCTAGGTGATGTCTCCTGGAATTTTTCTAAACTAATTATGAAGTTCTATATTAATGAAAGACAGGTGACTCTCAAAGGAAGATGGAGAGGTAAGGTTACAACTATCACTAGCCATCGGATGGAGCGGGTCCTTCGAAAGACACACTAGATTTTTGGTGCAATTGCATAACATTGTAAAGGAAATGATAGTGAACATTCTGACTAGAAATATTGAATCATTGCTAACAGAGTTTGTGGATATATTTGTAGAGCCACACGGACTTCCACCTCTTAGATGTCATGATCATCGGATCCCACTATTACCCGAGAAGGCACCAACCAATGTCTGATCCTATAGATATCCACATTTTTAAAAGGCAGAGATAGAGAGGATTGTCACAGAGATGCTCAAAACAGGAGTTATACGAGCTAGTGTTAGCCAATATTCCTCCCCAATCTTACTAGTCAGAAAGAAGGATAGCTCATGGCGGATGTGTGTCGACTATCGAGCACTTAACAATATTACAGTGAAAGATAAATATCCTATTCTAGTAGTGGATGAACTGTTGGATGAATTGAGACGAGCTTAGGTCTTCACTAAATTGGACCTATGATCCGGCTATCATCAAATCAGAGTACATGAAAGGGATGTTCAGAAAACTGCCTTCAGGACACATAACGGCCATTATGAGTTTCTAGTAATGCCTTTTGGGTTAACCAATGCGCCCTCTACCTTCCAGAGTTTAATGAATGATATATTTCGGGCTCATCTCTATAAGTTTATTTTGGTTTTCTTTGATGATATTTTAATATACAATCATTCCCTAGAAAGTCATTTATTAAATTTATGAATTATCTTTAATATTCTTCGTGAGCATGGTCTTTTTGTTAAGAAATCCAAGTGCAGTTTTGGGCAACTTGAGGTTGAGTACCTTGGCCATGTCATATCTTAAAAGGGTGTTACAATTGATCCTTCAAAAATTTAAGTGATGACAGACTGGCCAATTCCAAAGTCAATCAAATCTCTAAGGGGGTTCTTGGAACTAACAGGCTATTATCAAAAGTTAGTGAAGAATTATGGCAAAATTAGTGCCCCCTTGACGTCACTTCTAAAAAAAAAATGCATTCAGATGGTCAGAAGAGGCAACTCGAGCATTTCAATTCTTGAAAACTGCAATGACTACTATACCCGTGCTTGCTCTACTCGATTTTAATAAGATGTTTGTGATTGAATCTGATGCTTCTGGAGCTGGAATAGGGGTTGTATTAATGCAGGAAGGTCGGCCTATCACTTATGCTAGTAAGGCTCTTTCCCCTTCCCATTTAAGTTTATCTATTTATAACAAGGAGATGCTAGCCATAATACATGCAGTCACAAAATAGAGACCCTAACTAATTGGTCGACGATTTCAAATACGCACTGATCACAAAAGCCTCAAATATTTTCTAGAGCAAAAGATTTCTTCTTTGAAGCAATAGAAATGGGTCACAAAGCTACTGGGTTTTGATTATGAGATCATTTATAAAAAGGGGAGTGAGAATTTAGTAGCAGATGCCCTCTCACGCCTTCCAGAACAAGCTGAACTAGTAGCTATTTCTATTCCTATTTGTGAGACTTTGGAAGTTATCAGAAGGGAATGGTCAAATAATCCTGAGATCCAAAGCATCATTAAAAAATTGGAAGAAGCCCCAGATTCTGTCTCAAATTATAGTTGGGATTCAGTGGACTTGAGCTATAAAGGCCGAATAGTGGTTGCTCCACATTCTTTTTACTAGGCAATAATTCTGAAGGAGTTCCATTCATCACCAATTGATGGTTACTTGGGATTTCTCCGCACTTATAAGCGAGTTCGATAACTTTTTTACTGGAAAGGTATGAAAAATTTTATCAAGAAATTTGTAACTAAATGTGATGTTTGCCAACGTCACAAAAGTGAGACAGTAGCCACCCCATGTTTACTACAGCCCCTCCCTATTCCTGATGCTACTTAGACCGACATATCCATGGATTTCATTAACGGTCTCCCATCATCTCAAGGGAAGAATACTATACTTGTAGTTGTGGATAGACTTACAAAGTATGCTCATTTCTGTGCTTTACGACATCCTTATACTGCTGCAAGTGTTGCTCGTATTTTTGTGGAAAACATAGCTAAATTGCATGGGAGTCCCCATTCCATTATTAATGACAGAGACAAGATTTTTACTAGCTCCTTCTGGACAAAACTTTTTCGTTACAAGGTACTCAACTGAATATGAGCATTGCTTATCATCCACAAATAGATGGGCAAACTGAAGTGGTAAATAGGTGCCTAGAAAATTACCTCTGATGCTTTACTAGCAACAAGCCGAAGGAATGGGTCAAATGGCTTCCCTGGGCAGAGTGGTGGTATAATACCTCTTACCATTCTTCTATTAAAATGACTCATTTTGAAGCAGTTTATGGTCAACCCCCACCTACAATTACAAAATATGTACCCAGTTCTTCTAAAGTTAATCAAGTGGACAAGGAATTGATGGATAGAAATAAGATTATTCAGCTTTTAAAGGATAACATCATAGCCGCACAAGCAAGAATGAAACAACAAGCTGATAAACACCAAAGTGAACGAGAATTTACTGTTGGTGATTGGGTTTTCCTTCGTCTTCAACCCTACAAGCAAACTTCCATAAAGGTCCGATCTTCCATGAAGCTATCTCCTCGGTTTTTGGGCCTTATAAGGTATTAGAACGCATTGGACCAGTTGCCTACCGCTTGGATTTACCTGCTAGCTCTAAAATACATCCAGTCTTTCATGTTGCATGCCTTAAAGAGAAATTGGGTGAAGATGCAATAGTGCAGTGCCATTTGCCGGACACTTCTACTACTAGGGAAGTTCAAGCTCAACCACAAGCCATACTTGATCGACGAGTTGTAATATATCGCAGACATCCTGTAACTGAAGTGCTAGTGCAATGGGCCAACTTACCAAAGGAAGATGCCACTTGGGAGTCCTACAGCATGCTAAAGGAGAAGTTTCCAGAATTTGATGCTGCTCAGCCTTGAGGACAAGGTTGAATTGAAGGAGGCGGGATTGTTAGGATCCTTTTTTTTTTCTTTTATTTTATGTGCTTTAATTTTATTTTCTGCATATTTATTAAGTTTGTTTAGTTTAGCTAAAGTCGGAACTCTACAAATAGAGATGTAATTGCTTCTTTTCAATTATCTATGAAAAATACTATTTTATCTTTTGACAAACCCTAGAAGGCTGATCCCCTTGAAGCGATCAAGGAGGGCCAATCCCCTCGAAGCGATCAAGGAGGTCGATCCCCTCGACGTGATCATCCCTTTCTCTTCTTCTTTTTTATGATAAGACTTTAGGGTCTTATCAATCTTTTGACACGTTCTCCTCCAACCTAACATGATTCTTCCTACTTTAATTGTCTCTCCCTGATCGAAACATCATGCGTCACTTAAAACGAAGATTAAATCATAAACACTTATCAATTGGTTTCATCATCAAAATTCGAGATTCAACAAAGATTTGAGGAGAGTCATCATAGTCGTACTATGTGGATCACCACTAGAGAGGAGGATGTTTGACCTCCTTCATCCTCTCCGACAGATCTATAGGGATTCAAGGATATACGATCTCCTTAGGTAAAACATAATCTCTCATATATGTAGTTTTTGATTTTACAGATTTTGTGCACCAATCTTCGCACAATCTCTCCAATAAGAGCAAATGAAGATTATTAAATAGAGATCTACTAATCTAAGAGGCTTCGGTAGTTGGATGGAGATCCAATACCCAATAAGGCTGGATCCATTAGGGTTAAGTTGACAAGGGACCTCTATAAATATGAGAGAACCAATGGTTCATAGGCTAGAGCCTTTTTGGATTGCCTCTCCAATTCTCCTCCCCTTCTTCTCCTCAGATAGCCGGCTTGGAGTTTTGAGGAGCATCGTCAAAGCCCTACTGTGTGGATCACCACTAGAGAGGAGGACACATGACCTCCTTCACCCTCTCCTAGAGATCTGTAGGGATTCAGAGATATACGATCTCCCTAGGTAACACAATCTTTCATATACATATTTTTATGTTTTGTGGATTTTGCACACCAATCTTCGCACGACAATGAACATATCTTTAGGAAATTGGAGATTTTATTTTATTTTTGTTCTTCTATGATGCATGCGATGTTGCCCCTCTAAATTTCCCTACACCTACCACATTGAATACTATAACAAATGTTGAATCTCATATTTTGATGATAAAACTAATTGATAGTGTTGGGAAATCAAGGGGGCGACATCATATGCGCAGCGGAAGAACAAGAAAACAAAAATCCTCGATTCCCAAAAAGATGTTCATCGTAGATGTAAGAAAAAAAATAAAAAAATCCATAAAAAACACAAAACTGCATATAGAGATTGTGTTACCTAGGGGAGATCAGATATCTATTTCCTTGCAGATCCTTAGGAGAGGGTGAAGGAGGTCAAGCGCCCTCCTCTCTAGCTGTGATCCACACAAGGGGGTTACGACCCTCCTCAAAACTCCAGGTCTAGGAGGTGGAGAGGGAGAGGAGAATAGGAAAGGCAAGCAAAGACTCTAGCCTATGAGGTTGTGAATCCCTCCTATTTATAGAGATCCCCTGTCAAACCCTAATGGGTCCTTCCTAGTGGGTATTGGATCTGCATCCAATAAGACAAGGGCTCCGGCCGGATATCTCATATCCAGAACCTCTACACATTGCAATGCCTACCATATGTGTGTGACCCTCTAGGCCCAATATCGAGCTGGCCGTGAGTCATACCTTTCAGAACTCCTTCTAACTTCGGTGAATTATTATCTCGTAATAATTCACTGACTCATCGACTACTTGGGACGTATTTAGGCCACTACGCCGTAGTCCCCGTGATGATATAGGGGAATCCAATCCATTGGACCTATCTGTCCTTAGTTACCATGTACCTATAGTCCCTCATTCATCTAATATCCCGAGAGACCGTATATCGAAAGCATGGTGTTTGTGGGACCCATACGGTTTCTACTCGAAGTCTCGCTCTAATCGGATTCTCCAGGAGAACTCTTTTTTCTCTCAACCCGAATGACCCTAGCCAGGGATTTGTCGAGCAAGAACACATGGGATATTCCTCTCAATGACTTGAGAGTGGATGATCCTCTATCGACACTCAATAGCCCTCGTAAAGGTCGACTACCACTCCCAATGACCGTCTGTACTAGATCCGGGACAGCCAAACCTATAAGTCCGGTATCAAAGAGTAGAGCACTCATACAGGACATCCTTGGTGTCTCAAGTCTAAGGACCGATACACCACTGGGACTCACGGAGGAATTGTCGACAATAAGGCATCATCAACCATCCAAAGCATTCCATAAGCGGATCAATCGGTGAACTCATTCTCCAATGAGCACTGCATCTTTGTATCCCTAGTGTCCCTACACGAGCAGCTATGAGACCAGCTGCATCCATCATATGGACGGGTATACAGCACACCAGTCTATCCGGTTATCACGATGTCCCTCTCGAGTAACCTATGACCGGGATTATTTAGGATATGTGTTTAAAGGTGAATCGATCTCATTATCGTGATCTCATCACGATCTGATTCCCATTGCACAAATCCAAAGACATCACAATATATATATATGCACTTATGCAATAGTTATAAAGTGATATACGCCAAAATATAATAAGCAAAAAGATTCTGTATCAAGTCACACGTGCCATCACTCACGTGATTGGCTTGCTGGGCACCTATGACTAGCAGATAGTGTTTATCTTATTTATGTTTTGAGTGATGCAGGAAGCTTCGATTAAGGAGAGATAATTAAAAGTAAGAAGAATTATATTGGGCCGAAGTGTAACATGTCAGAAGATTGGATGTCACGTCGAAGGATCGGTCGATGTATTGGCAAAAGGCTTCGGGCCTTGGGTTCAGGCATCGAGCCAAGAAGAGCGAAAATTATGCTAAGAAAATTGGAGTTGCGGAGGTCAACTGGCCGATTGGGCAATAGGCCACAAGAGAGGACGATGCACTGAAGAATCAGATGAAGTGTCGATGAACCAATGACATGCCAGACAACATTTGATTCAAGCTTTGTAATAATTGTCTAGATTAAAGTAGGTTTTAAGTGTGTAGGATTAACTATGATAGCGATCAAGGCATAAAGCAAAATGAAGTGTCGGAGTCAAGAATGAGATTTCGTTGGGAGTTCGAGAGTTCTTCGGAAGTCCAAACATTCGTCGGAAGTTCTGTCGGAATTGACCAAGAAGTCCAAGAGCTTGCCAAAGAAGCTCATCGGAACTCATCAAGAAGATCATCGTGAAGTCCAGGAGCTTGTCGGGAGTCAGTTGGAATATTGTTGAGAGATCGTCGGAAGTTCATCGGAAAATCACCGAAAGCTCACCGAAAGAAACCTAGACTTACCGGACTTATTTAGCTTAATGTATGCTTTCAAATTCATAATTAGCACATAATTGGGTTGGAATTGGGCCAACTCAATTAGGGGCCAATTAGACCAAGTTTGGGCTGTGTTGGGCCAAGTGAAAAGGCCCAAACAGTCACCCTACTAATGGAATCGTTGTGGTAGAGTCTTCGAGACTATGTTAGGCAGTAGTACCATCGGTATGGGTAGTGGTACCTCCCAGACACAGTCTCCGAGAGACCATTAGGTGGTGGTACCACCCAGTGGTAGGGTGTCAAGCAGTGGTACCGCCTAGTGTTAGTGCTACAGGTGGTGGTACCGCCCAGCACAGGCGGTGGTACCACCAATACCCCAAAAACTAGGGATGAGATACTTTTAGGCTCTAAGTTTAAATCCACTTGAGGCCTATAAATACTCCTCTCATCCCTGGTTAAAAAAACATAAGAATTGAGAGCAAAAAAAAATAAAAACATTATTGTAATCTTGTGAGAACTCCTCTCAAGCTCTAAGTGTTAGTCTTGTTTAAGAGAGGAGTGAAGGGGGTTGTAAAGGTTCTCTCTGGAACCTATCAAAAGAAGAATCGAGTGTAAAAGGGTAGTTGATTTTCGCCTATTGAAAGAAGATCAGTAGTGGAAGCCGATGGCCTCGAGTGAAGAGGAATTGAGAGTGGATGTAGGTCACGACGACCGAACCACTATAAATCGGTTTGCATTTATGTTTTGCTATTTACCTTTATTGTAATCTACTTTACATTGTAAACTAATTTCTTACTCTCACTACTCTCTCATATGCTTTCAAGTTAACATCTTCTGAGATCGGTTTTAATCGAAACGAAGATTTTTCAAAATCGATGTTTTTATCCACTGCACTAATTCACACACACACACACATACCCCTCTTAGTGTCGACTCGATCCTAACAACAAATTCAGAGTAAAGGTCATTGATGGATGGATTTTAATTGGTGATAGCAAGTGCTCAACGATTAAACTGACTTTGCAGGGCCAAGAGTTGCTTGTGGACTTCTTTTTGCTACCCTTGGAAGACTTCAAAGTGGTACTTAGAATTGAATGGCTATCAACCTTAGGTGATGTTTCGTGGATTTTTTCTAAACTAATCATAAAGTTTTTTATTAATGGAAAGTAGTTTATCCTAAAAGGAAGCCGTGGAAGTAAAGTCATAACTACCACTAGCTATCGGATGGAGAGGATTTTTTAGAAGATTGCAACACCAAAAGGCCAACCTATTATTTACACTATCAAGAAGTGGAGATCGTACTACTTAATCAACAGGTTGTGATGCGACGCAGATACCTTACGACTGAAGTGCTGAAAGAGTGATACTACTTAGCCTTGAGGATACGGCTGATTTGAAGAGGGAGGAATTGTTAGAATCCCTTTATTTTATGAGCCTTTGAATAATGTTTATTGAGTCTATTTATTTCAGTTAGAGTCAGATAGAGGTTTATTTAATATTTATTTATTATTAAGAGTATAAGTCCTAGTGGACTCTAGGTGGAACTCTATAAATAGGGATGTAATTATTTATTTTTGATAAATAATAAAATATTATTCAGTCTTTTGACAAACTCTAGGAGGTTGATCCCCTCGAAGTGATCATCCCTTTTTCTCCCCTTTCTTCCATGACAAAACCCTAGGGTCTTATCATGATGATGCCTTATTGTCAAACAGTGATTCTGTTGTTCCAGTGGTATATCTGGTCCTTAGACTTAAGACACCAAGGATGTCCTGTATGAGCACTCCACTCTTTGATACTGGACTTGTAGGTCTGGAGGTTCCAAATCTAGCATAGTCGGTCATCGGGAGTGGTAGCTAACCTTACGAGGGCTATTGAGTATCAATAGAGTATCATCCGCTCTTGGTGTCATGAAAGGAATATCCCAAGTATTCATGCTTAAATAAATCTCTAGCTAGGGTCATTCGTATTGAGAGAGAAAGAGTTCTCCGAGAGAATTCGATTAGAGTGAGACTTGTGTAGAAACTGTATGGGCCTGACAGCACCATATCGGGTATATGGTCTCTAGGATATTAGATGGATGAGGGACTATAGGTATACAGTAACTGAGGATATATAGTTCCAATAGATTGGATTCCCTTATATCATTTGGGGATTGCGACATAGTGGCCTAGTACGTCCGCAGTCAATGAGTCGAGTGAATTATTATGGAGATAATAATTCACTGAGCCAAAAGGAGTTCTGACAAGTATGACTCACAATCAGCTCGATATTGGGCTTAGAGGATCACACACATATGGTAGGCGTTACAACAAGCAAAGGTTCGGATATGAGATATCTGTTGGAGCCTCTATCTTATTGGATATCTAATAAGCCCCTAAATTATTGGATCCTATGTATGAGATATAATAAGATCTAATAAGAGATTATTGGGTAGAGATCTATTAATTTAAAAAGCTTATGTAGTTGGATGGAGATCTAGTACTCAATATGGCTGGATCCATTACGGTTAAGTTGATAAGGAGCCTCTATAAATAGGAGGAAACCAAATACCCATAGGCTATAGGTTTTTTTTAGCTGCCTCCTCCTATTCTCCTCTCACTCTCCTCCACATACTGTAGCCCCCATTTGGGGCACGTGGACAACAAGAAGGGGCAGCCCCCTTCTTGATTGCGTGGTGTGCCGGGAAGAGTTTTGGACAATGATTTGAGGAGCATTTTTATAGCCTCTGTCATGTGGTTCACTACTAGAGAGGAGGACAGTTGACTATCTTCATCCTCTCCCATAGATCTATAGGTTTTCAAGGATATATGATCTCCCTAAGTAATTCTCTTACGCATAGTTTTTCGATTTTACGGGTTTTTGCGCACCAACTTTTGCACGATAATGAAACCTTCTTTTCTATGGGAATTTTTGAAATTTATTTTTCTATTTTTCCACTATGTGTGTGATGTTGTCCCAGATTTCACAACAAGATAGGCACTCGAAGAGAAACTTCAAAGGGTACTTTGTAGAGAGGGGGAAACAGAAGCTTAGAGAAGCTTCAAATACATTCATGATCAATCTCCATTTGTCAAACTCTTATAATAACACATGGGTATTGAATATCGATAGTATTTATCACATTTGTAATTTGTTATAAGTTTTGGTAAGACTTAGGAGATCGGTGAGAGGCGAGATAGACCTCAAGATGGGTAATAGAGCAAAAGTTGCTGCAGTAGCTATAGGCGATGTCACCCTACATTGTTAGGATCGAGAGCACTAAGAGGGGGGGGGTGAATTAGTGCAGCGGAAATCTTTCAGCGATTTTTAAAAACGAAAGCCGCGTTCGTCTGATAAAAACGATTTCGAAGTAAAAGCCGATTCACAGTTTGTATCTTGCTAGTCATAGGTGCCCAGCAAGCCAATCACGTGAGTGATGGCACGTGTGACTTGATACAGAATCTTTTTGCTTATTAAATTTTGGCGTATATCACTTTATAACTATTGCATAAATGCATATATATATATATTGTGATGTCCTTGGATTTGTGCAATGGGAATCGGATCGTGATGAGATCACGATAATGAGATCGATTCACCTTTAAACACATATCCTAAATAATCCGGTCATAGGTTTTCGAGAGGGACATCGTGATAACCGGATAGACGGTGTCTTTGTATACCCGTCCATATGATGGATGCATTTGGTCTCATAGCTGCTCGTGTAGGGACACTAGGGATACAAGATGCAGGTGCTCATTGGAGAATGAGTTCACTGATTGATCCGCTTACGGAATGTCTTTGGATGGTTGATGATGCCTTATTGTCGACGGCGATTCCGTAGTCCTAGTGGTGTATCTGGACCTTAGACTTGAGACACCAAGGATGTCTGTATGAGTGCTCCACTCTTTGATACCGACTTAAAGGTTTGGCTGTCCCAGATCTAGTAATGCAATTTGGTCATTGGGAGTGGTAGTCGACTTTTACGAGGGCTATTGAGTGTCGATAGAGGATCATCCACTCTCGGCGTCATGAGAGGAATATCCCAAGTGTTCTTGCTCGAGACAAATCCCTGGCCAAGGTTATTCGGGTTGAGAGAGAAAAAAGTTCTCCGGGAGAATCCAATTAGAGCGAGACTCGAGTAGAAACCGTATGGGTCGACAACACCATGCTCGATATACGGTCTCTCGGGATATTAGATGGATGAGGGACTATAGGTACATGGTAGCGAGGACGCAGGTCCAATTGATTGGATTCCCCCAGTATCGTCGGGGACTACGAGTGGTGGCCACGTCGTCAGTAGTCGATGAGTCGAGTGAATTATTACAGATAATAATTCATTCGAAGTTAGAAGGAGTTTCGATAGGTATGACTCACGGCCCACTCGATATTAGGCCTAGAGGGTCATACACATATGGTAGGCATCATGATGAGTAGAGGTTAGGATATGAGATATTGGCCGGAGCCCTTGTCTTATTGGATGCAGATCCAATACCCACTAGGGAAGGACCCATTAGGGTTTGACACGGGATCTCTATAAATAGGAGGGATTCATGACCTCATAGGCTAGAGTCTTTGCTTGCCCTTCCTATTCACCTCTCCTCTCCACCTCGAGGCACAGGGAGTTTTGAGGAGGGTCGCCGCTACCCCCTGCTGTGTGGATCACCGCTAGAGAGGAGGACGCTTGACCTCCTACACCCTCTCCTAAGGATCTGCAAGGAAACAGGGGATATCGATCTCCCTAGGTAACACAATCTCTATATGTGCAGTTTTGTGTTTTATGGATTTTTACGCACCAATCTTCGCATCTACATGAACAACATCTTTTTTGGGAATCGGGATTTTTGTTTTCTTGTTCTTCCGCTTGCATATGATATGATGTCGCCCCTTGATTTCCCAACAGTGGTAT
Source organism: Musa schizocarpa (assembly GCA_900464855.2). Classification (NCBI taxonomy): domain Eukaryota; kingdom Viridiplantae; phylum Streptophyta; class Magnoliopsida; order Zingiberales; family Musaceae; genus Musa; species Musa schizocarpa. The sequence continues at coordinate 30,766,389 of LS990921.1, forward strand.
CAGAGCCAGGTTGTTCGATGCGAATGATTGGTTTTGAACCGCGTGTGTTGTGTTTAGGAAGAATATTGACGTCAAAATCGTTGACGCAAAGCGAGGAAGGGCAGCAACAGTTACTGCCCTCGATCTGCGGCGCGTGCAGCCGAAAGCCGGCCGGCAGCAGCACAAGCAATTTTTGCAGCAACCGGCCGGCGGTCTCTGTTTGCAGCAGGCTTGCTGCCGTGCGGGCCGGCAGCCAGGCGGGCGCCCGCAGGGCAGCGGCACCAGCCGCCCATAAGGAAGCGGAACTTACGCGCGCGAGGAACAGCGGCGCCGCCGCGCAGGAGGGCGCCGCCGCGCAGGCAGCGACGCCACCGCCGCTACTCCGCAGGCTAAACCCCCCCCCCCCCCGCTGGGGCGGCCCTGGCGGGGCAGCACCGCCATGCGGAGGGCAGCGGCTGAAGGAGAGGCCCTACGTAGTGACGCCGCCGCCAATATGGCGTCTTGCCGCGTGAGGGCGGGCGGTTTCACCCTCGCCCGCCACGCCCGCCAGCAAGCGGGTGGCGTGGCGGCGGCAGCAGATAGAAATTAGGGTTTTGGGCAAAAGGATAGTTTTGCCCCGTGAATTTGAGAAATTCCAGTTTTCTGTCTTTTGTCCAAATTATGAAAATATCCTTAGGAATTAAAAAATTCCCTACATGTCCCTCGATTTCAGAAAAATATTAATTAATTAAAGGTTTAGTTGATTATTATTTTTTTTTTTATTATCTAGTAGTCCTACATGATGATGATTATTTATACATGTGATGATGATGATGTGTGGACGGATGATCATGGACCGTGTGATGTGTGTACTTGTGATTATTATTATTGAGGTCTGCGAACCTCCATTATATTTCTCATTTATTGTCGAACTGCGTGCCTATGATTAAGTTGTAATCACATGAGGAGGCGCAGCGGGGAGTGTGGATCGAGAATAGCGGGACCCACGAGGCGGACGATCGTGATGCATGGAGATGCATCAAGATGTCGGCGGAACCGAACGAGGATGAGATGGACGATCCTGGGCATGGAGATGCATCATTGCACACATAGATCTTGATGTGAGTGATTAGGCCTCATCGGCTCGGGCCTAATCATATTAGGTTGTGGTCCATGATCATCGATGTGATTGCTTATACACATGCTAGATATGTATATATATTTGCATGCGATGTAGATATATATTAAATATGTATATGTGTGACATGTCATATTAGGAGACCAAATTATAGAAACATCTCTCGATAATATTAAATTCGGTTGGCGTGAGGCAATTAGATTGACCCACGTGGCCTTCCATCGTTATGAGTAGGAACCGATTCGGTGTAGGTTGAGTTGGTCGAGTCCCTCGAGACTCACCTATATCGCGATTCGCTATCTTGCTTACGACATAGAGATGTCACCCCGGTGACCCGAGGACATGGTATGCTTGGTCGAAGTCCCTCGAGGGTATATCATCAAATCGGACTCATCTTGTAACGAAGGTGTTGACTTAACCGAAAGCATCATAGTTGGTCGAGTCCCTCGAGGCCATGGTGATTCGAGGAGGCGAGCAGGGGCGGGAATCACAAGGAGTTGTGATCGGCAAGAGTTGCCTACCTTTTAGGCTTAGTGTGATTGGTCGAGTCCCTCGAGGTTACTCTAAGATCTTTGATTGGATCCCGATCCCCACTAGAAGTCTGTTGGAGACTTCCGTTTCACGTCTTTGAGGGTGTGGCGTGACTCGTTAGTAAAATAGTGGGAGCATATTAAGATAGAAGTCCATATCTTGATAGTTTATTTCTTGCAAAATCTGCATGTTATTCATTTACGCTACATCTTTATTTTTAGAAAAATGTCGCCAAATCCCTTACGTGGCATACTTGATGTCAACCGCCTTCATGGTCCAAATTATACGGATTGGCTCAGTAACTTGAGAATTGTTCTCACAAATGGAGAAAATGGTATACGTCCTTGAATCTGATGATGCCTCACTTTGAAGAAGGGCAAGCGAGGATGAGGTACATTGATGACTCCACTCTTCTTCAAGTGCTATATGTTGGGCTCTATGACTCGAGTTTACAGAGACAACATGAAAAGATGGATGCGGATCCATTCTCCTACATGTCCAGGAAATTGTTTGAGAACAGGGGAAGGACTCAACGATATGAGATATCCAAGAGCCTTTTTCAGCTAGGATGGTGAGGGGACACGGTTGAGAACCATGTCCTAAAGATGATTGAGTGGATAGAGAAACTCATAGGTCTAGGAATGGTCCTAGAGGATAACTTGTGTGTGGACATTGTGCTTCATCCCTACCAGATTCCTTTTCATAGTTCATAATGAATTTTAATATGAACAAGCTTGAGGTGACTCTCCCAGAGCTCCTCAATATGTTGAGGGAGGCAGAGAGTACTATTAAGAAAGAGAAGCCAGTTCTCTACACTGGTGAGACCAGAAAGAAAAGGAAAGCAGAAAGGTCCCTTAAGAAGGGAAAGGGCAAGGGCAAACAAGGTAAAGCAAAGGTTGCTAAGAAAGACCCAGCAAAGGAAAAAGGCCAGTGCTTCCACTGTGGTAAAGATGGGCATTGGAAGAGAAACTGCAAAGAGTACCTTGCAGAAAGGGCAAAACAAAAGCTTGATGAAGCTTCAGATACATTCATGATCAGTCTTCATTTGTTAGACTCTTATGACAACACATGGGTATTGGATACCGGTAGTGCTTATCATATATGCAATTCGTTGCAGGTTCTGGCAAGACCTAGGAGACTACAGAGAGGCGAGATGGACCTCAAGATGGGTAATGGAGTAAAAGTTGCTGTATTAGCTATTGGCGAGGTCGCCCTACATCTGCCTAGTGGAGCTTTTATTGCATTAGATGCATGTTATTTTGTTCCTTCTATTATCACAAACATTATCTCAATTTCATGTTTAACAGTTAGTGGATATAAATTTGTTTTTGAGAACAATGGTTGTTCAATATTATTAGATGATAAGATCAACACGAAAGGAACATTGCATAATGGTTTATTTATGTTAGACACCACTCCACATATCATGAATGTAAATGTGTCCAAAAGGAAACGAGATGAGTTGAACAGTGCATACCTGTGGCATTGTAGGCTAGGTCACATCCATGAAAGAAGGATTCAAAAGTTGCTAAATGATGGATATCTAGATCCATTCGACTATGTGTCATATACAACTTGTGAGCCTTGCATTCGTTGAAAACTGACCAAATCTCCATTTAGTAGAACTGGAGAGAAAGCCAATGAGTTGTTGGAACTCATACATAGTGATGTATGTGGACCCATGTCAACTCATGCCATTGGAGGTTACTCCTACTTCATTACATTTTCTTGATGATTTCTCAAGGTATGGATATGTGTACTTAATGAAGTACAAGTAGAGGCCTTTGAGAAATTGAGAGAGTATAAGAATGAGGTGGAGAACGGACATTTGAAAAAAAGTATCAAAACTCTTCGATCGGATCGAGGAGGTGAATACTTAAATACAGAGTTTACTCGGTTCCTCAAGGACCATGGGATATTATCCCAATGGACACCTCCTTATACACCTGAGCTCAATGGTGTCTCTGAAAGGATAAATCGTACATTATTAGATATGGTGCGGTCCATGATGAGTTTTGTTGACCTACCCATCTCATTTAGGGATATGCCCTAGAAACCCAGCAGCTTACCTTTGAACAAAGTTCCAACTAAAGTCGGTAGTGTCTACACCATATGAGATATGGAAAGGGAAGAAGCCTGATCTTAAGGTTATTAAGATGCAGGGGGGCTGCCCTGCCCATGTTAGAAGACACAACCAGATAAGTTAGAATCAAGGACAGGAAGCGATGCAAATTTGTGGGATACCCTAAGGAAACTTGTGGGTATTATTTCTATCATCTCAAAGACCAAAAGGTCTTTGTAGCTAAAGAGCAGTGTTCCTTGAGAAGGAACACATTCTTGAGGAGACAGTGGGAGAATGATAGAATTGGCAGGTTGGAGAACCAAGCTCAAGCACCACTCTACGGCAGAGTGCATTGGGGTACCTAATACACAAGCATCAACTTTTACGCAGGTCCGATAGAGTATCCCATCCTCCCGAGAGATATGTGGGACATATTAGAGCAGAGGATGTAGAGGATATTGATCCTGAGACCCTCTGAAGAGGCTATTATGAGTATAGACTCCGGGGAAGTGGAAAGAAGCCATGAATTCTTAGATGGATTCTATGTACTCCAATAAGGTTTGGAACCTAGTTGATGCTTAGAAGGTATTGTACCCATCGGTTGCAAGTGGATCTTTAAGAAAGATGGGAGTAGATGGAAAGGTAGAGACCTATAAAGCAAGGCTAGTGGCTGGGGGGGTATCGTCAAAGGCAAGGTGTTGACTACGACGAAACTTTCTCACCCAGTAGCAATGCTAAAATCCATCAGAATTCTATTGGCTATTGCAGCACACTATGATTATGAGATCTGGCGAGATGGATGTGAAAACCGCATTCCTCAGCGGGAACCTCGAGGAGGAGGTGTATATGATGCAACTTTGAGGGATTTCGTGTCCAAGAACTACCCGGATAAGGTGTGTAGGTTGCTTAGATCCATTTATGGACTAAAGCAAGCTTCCGAAGTTGGAACATAAGATTTGATGAGGCAATCAGATCTTATGACTTAGATTAAAACGAAGATGAGCCTTGTGTATACTGAGAAAGGTAAGTGGGGCGCTATCACCTTTTTTTGGTGTTATATGTGGATGACATCCTCATCATTGGGAATGACATAGGAATGCTATCCACAGTAAAAGGCTTGGTTATCTAGACACTTCTCCATGAAGGACTTGGGGAAGCATCTTATATCTTGAGGATTAGAATCTATAGAGATAGATCCAAGAGGATGCTTGGCTTGTCCCAGTCAGTACATAGAAACTATTGTCAAAAGGTTTGGCATGGAAAATTCCAAGAGAGGTCTCATACCCGATGAGACATGGGATATCGCTTTCTAGAGTATGTCCCCAAAGACTAGAAGAAAGAAAGGGCGAACATGGATATGATACCTTATGCCTCAGCAATAGGGTCTATCATGTATGCCATACTATGTACTAGGCCTGATATAGCGCATGCTCACGAGTGTCACAGCGAGGTATCAGTAGGATCCGTGCTTGGAGCACTTTGGAAAGCAAGTAAAGTGTATCCTTAAGTACTTGAGAAGGACTAAGGATCTTTTACTAGTATATGGAGGTAATAGCCTTTAAGGTTGAAGGCTACACCGACTCAAGTTTTTCAGTCGATGTCGATGATAGCAAGTCGAATTCAGGGTATGTGTACACCTTGAATGGAGGAGCAAAGGTGTCTTTGGAAGAGTTCCAAGCAAGATACCACCACTTCCGACCACAAAAAAGAGTACGTTACTGCATCGATGCAAAGCAAAGGAGGGAGTCGGGTGAAGAAGTTCATCACAGATTTGGGAGTCGATCTGAGATAGCGACAAGTCGACTTCCTTATATTGCGACAACTATGGGGTGATTACTCAAATAAGGGAACCCGGGTCTCATCGAAGTGTTCCGAGGAGGTTCCGGCTTATAAGAGAGATCAGTAACCGAGGAGATGTAGCGATGGAAAGAGTTCCATCAGAAGATAACATTGCAAATCCAACGACAAAGCCGTTGTCTCATTTTGTCTTTTGAGCGTCACGAGGGTCCGATGGGGATGGAGACACATAGGTGATTGGCTTTTAGGTCAAGTGGGAGATTGCTAGTCATAGGTGCCCAACAAGCCAATCACGTGAGTGATGGCACGTGTGACTTGATACGTAATCTTTTTTTGCTTATTATATTTTGGCGTATATCACTTTTATAACTATTGCATAAATGCATATATATATATATTGTGATGTCCTTCGATTTGTGCAATGGGAATCGGATCGTGATGAGATCACGATAATGAGATTGATTCACCTTTAAACACATATCCTAAATAATCCCGGTCATAGGTTTTCGAGAGGACATCGTGGATAACCGGATAGACGGTGTCTTTGTACCCGTCCATATGATGGATGCAGTTGGTCTCATAGCTACTCGTGTAGGGACACTAGGGATACAAAGACAGGTGCTCATTGAAGAATGAGTTCATTGATTGATCCGCTTACGGAATCTTTGGATGGTTGATGATGCCTTATTGTTAGACAAATGATTCCGTAGTCCTAGTGGTGTATCGGTCCTTAGACTTGAGACACCAAGGATGTCCTGTATGAGTGCTCCACTCTTTGATACAAGACTTAAAGGTTTGGCTGTCCCAGATCTAGTACAGTAGGTCATTGGGAGTGGTAGTCGACCTTTACGAGGGCTATTGAGTGTCGATAGAGGATCATCCACTCGGCGTCATGAGAGGAATATCCCATGTGTTCTTGCTCAGACAAATCCTGGCCAGGGTCATTCGGGTTGAGAGAGAAAGAGTTCTCCCGGGAGAATCCAATTAGAGCGAGACTTCGAGTAGAAACCGTATGGGGTCCGACAACACCATGCTCGATATACGGTCTCCGGGATATTAGATGGATGAGGGACTATAGGTACATGGTAGCGAGGAATGACGGGTCCAATGGATTGGATTCCCTCAGATCGTCTAGGGACTACGGTGTAGTGGGCCTAGTCATTAAAGTAGTCGATGAGTCGAGTGAATTATTACAGAGATAATAATTCTTTGAGTTAGAAGGAGTTTCGGCTGTGTATGACTCACAACCAGCTCGATATTGGGCATAGAGGGTCACACACATATGGTAGGCATTGCGATGAGTAGAGGTTGGATATGAGATATCGCCGGAGCCCCTTGTCTTATTGGATGCAGATCCAATACCCACTAGGGAAGGACCCATTAGGGTTTGACGGGATCTCTATAAATAGGAGGGATTCTGACCTCATAGGCTAGAGTCTTTGCTTGCCCTTCCTATTCTCCTCTCCCTCTCCACCTCGTGAGGCACTGGAGTTTTGAGGAGGAGGGTCGCCGCTACCCTGCTGTGTGGATCACCGCTAGAGAGGAGGACGCTTGACCTCCTTCACCCTCTCCTAAGGATCTGCAAGGAAACAGGGATATACGATCTCCCTAAGTAACACAATCTCTATACGCAGTTTTGTGTTTTGCGGATTTTTACGCACCAATCTTCGCACGACGACGAACATCTTTTTGGGAATCGGGGATTTTTGTTTTCTTGTTCTCCCGCTGCGCATATGATGTCGCCCCCCTTGATTTCCCAACATATCTAAGTGTAGTTTATGCAGTTTGCGTCTAAATGCAGTTTGCGTCTAAATGCAGATTGCGTCTAAGCGCAATTTGTATTTAAGTGCAGTTTGCATCTAAGCGCAGTTTGCGTCTAAACACAGTTTGCGTCTAAGCGCAGTTTGCGTCTAAACACAGTTTGCGTCTAAACACAGTTTGCGTCTAAACACAGTTTGCGTTTAAGCGCAGTTTGCGTTTGAGCGCAGTTTGCGTCTAAACGCAGTTTTACGTCTAAGTGCAGTTTTACGTCTAAGTGCAGTTTTACGTCTAAACGCAGTTTTGCGTCTAAACGCAGTTTTGCGTCTAAACGCAGTTTTGCGTCTAAACGCAGTTTTACGTCTAAACGCAGTTTTACGTCTAAACGCAGTTTTGCGTCTAAACGTAGTTTTACGTCTAAACGCAGTTTTACGTCTAAACGCAGTTTGCGTCTAAACGCAGTTTTTACGTCAAAGCGTAATTTTACGTCTAAACGCAGTTTTGAACTTTGAAAAGCATTTTATGAATACGCAGAAAGCAATTTGCAGTTATAAATGGAATCAAAAACGTAAGCGTAAACTGCAGTGTAAAGATCGTACGAAAACACCGATTTACGTCTGAATGCAAATTCGGAAAGATCAGAACTTAGAGACTCGTTTGTAAACGCGCAGAGGGCAGTAGCAATGTAGGAGGTTTGCAGTAATGATAAAGTGCTCAAAGTAAAAGCAAACCAGAGATTTAGAGTGGTTCGGTCAGTCTTGACCTACTCCACTTTTGGCTTCCTCCTCCGACGAGGTCACCAACGTCAACTAGCTGCCTTCCTTCAATGGGCGAAGGCCAACTGCCCTTTTACAGTTTCACTCCTTTTGACAGGCTCAGGAGACAACCCTTACAGATCCTTTCTCTCCTCTCTTTACAACTCAAGACTTGAAGAACAGAAAGAGGAGAACTTTTGGACTTTACACAAATTTGAGCTCTTAGAATCACAGAAAAGATCAAGAATTCGGTGTAGATCTGTGTCTTTTCAGTGCTGAATGGGTGGGGTATTTATAGGCCCCAACTCAGTTCAAATTTGGAGCTCAAAACGATCAAATCCCGAATTCCGGGATCGGGTTGTACACCTCGATTGGAGAGGTTGCACACCTTTGGCAGAGCTTCTGGAGATCGAGCCAGGCGGTTGCACCTCTCTGTGGGGGGCAGTTGCACCTCCGAAGTGCGGCTCGAGATCGAGCCCCAGGCGGTGCCACCTCGGACCGAGGCGGTTGCACTCTCTGCTGAGCTCGAAGACCGAGCTCAGCGGTGCTACTCTCTGTCGGGGAGGTTGCACCGCCAGCCTAGCTTCAAGACCCGAGCTCAGGCATTGCACCTCCTGGCTGGGCGGTTGCACTGCCCAGTCTCGGCTGGGAGACACAGACCTGGCGGTTGCACCTCTCGCCTAGGGCGGTTGCACCGCCGGTGGTATATCGGTCCGAATGGTTAGCTCCATTCGCCCGATTTCAATCTTTTCAGAGGCCCATTGCCCCAAGATTAAGCTAATGGGATCATCTCCCATTTTCCAACTTAATCAACATGCTAACTACGATTAAATCTAAGACAATTTCTGCATTTGTGTTCGATGTGTCAATCGCTTCTTCCGGCGAAGTTTTCGCGAACTTCCGTCGATCATCCGATGAACCCTCAGTGATTCTTCTTCGGACTTCGGCAAACTCCTGGACTTTGCGACGATCCACTTGGCGAGTTCCGACGAGCCGGCTGGCAAGCTTCGGACTTCTCGGATCTGTTCTCGCGCGAAGAACCTCCGACGACCAGTCGAACTTCCGTCGAACTCTCGAACTCACAACGTGATCATGATCTTGACTCGGCGCAACTCCTGCTGCTTGTCTAACTTTCATCGTAGTTAATCCTGCACACTTATCTCAACACATAGATTAGACAACAAATGACAATTGACTTCATCATCAAAATCCGAGATTCAACAATCGCCCTTTTTTTTTTATGATGACAATCAATTGATAATGGGGTTATCCTTAACTCCCCTATCTATATGCCATAGTTGAGATAAGTCAACCTTGAATTCAAGACCTAAGAATTCAAGTGACGTATTGATAAGTTAGATCAGTTAAACTTATCAATACTCCCATCATGATACCCATCATGATGTATCTCTTCAAGAATGATGTCAAGGCTTGACATACATCATCAAGTTTGTATGATTGTGTTTGTAGCTATTCATCATGTAATCATATAAAGCTGTGAAGGACTATTACATGATGCACACATTTGAGATTTTCTAGCAAGTTTGCATTTACTTCACAAGATAGGATATCAACTCAAGACATAATGCAAACTATAGCACATGTTCATATATCTCTTGGTGATACAAGGATGGCATAACCATAACATTGTTTATAGCATAACTCAAGTATTTGCAACTATGACATAAACATGATTATGGCAGTTGTTTATCAATTCATATGTTTCTCCCCCTTTGTCATCAACAAAAAGCATGATAGCATTATCAAAAAGCATGGTAGTTGTGATTCCAGCAGATTATCACGCACATAAAGGAAGGCATGACACATATAATACTTTGAATATCTCTTTTCCTTGTTATAGTTCGTTGCTTGAAGGAGGAAAGTCATTTTTCAAAAAGTTTTCATAAGAGTGTACAGGAAAATCCCATTTTTAGCATTCAAACCGAAAAATGAACTTCTTATATGCATTCGGATATCAGTAAGCTACTGATTTTTTTTTTAAAAAAAAACATTTGTCACATAATTTCCAACATGTTATTTGATCAAGTGATGCCAAGGCATGTAATAGTAATAACGTCCGAAAAATAATTTTAACTAGTTTAAGTATTCGGACACATCAACATTCCTAATTCTCTTCTTATGAAATCAAATTGTTCTTCACTTAGGGGTTTTGTAAAGATATCAGCTAGTTGATGTTTCGTATCAATGAATTCTATGATTACATCATGATTCGTAACATGATCTCGTATAAAGTGATGTCTAATATCATTTCATGATGTACACATTTCGAATATTTTAGCAAGTGTAGCATTGCATCACATGGTAAGATATCAGCTCGTACGATGCAAATTTTTGTTTGATATCTTGATACAGGGCATATAGCAATGATAGCAATCATATATTTCTTGGTGATACAAGTATGGCCTAATCATAGTATCAGTGATAGCAACCATATTAACATCGATAATAGCAACCATATCAATGTCATATTGCTGACTTATCAACTATATTGGTATGTCGCTTTTATATTTTTCAAGGCATAAGGTTTTTTTAAAACATTTTATTTTTAGTGCAAAATCCGAGATAAACAACAAGAGATGTTTGTAAATTTGCATATGCTTACAGATCAAGGTAAAGGGTAACATATGGAGTTTACAACATATCAGGTAACCATAAAAAAAAACAAAGTCCTTCATGATGAGTAACATAAGGAGTTTACAACATGCCATATCAAAGACAAAGTCCATGAGGAGTTTATAACAACAACGGATGATTGTGTTCATACAAGCTCATTCATGAGGTGGAAGGTTGAAGTGCCTAAATAAAGAGTCAAATTGTCGTTGGATTTCTTTGTAGCTTTCGGTTAGGATTTGATCTTGTCGAAGTTCAAGCCGTTCTTGTCTTTGTTGAATCGGTCCATCCGAATCCCAATATCTTCGATGGATGATGTGTGAGTTTGCTCAACCGGATGTGTTTCCTCAAAGGGACAGATCGGAGGAGATTGGGTACTCCTAAAGGCTGGTGTTTTCGGCCGGGGTTGAGTTCAGGGTTGGGTTGAGGGGGATCAGTTCTTCTAGGCATTCTAACCTTGATTACCGTTTCTATAGTGACATCTCTTAGTGGTGAAGTAGATTTTTTGTTTATTATGCTGAATCTATCTACTTTCATTACTTCTTCTTCTGGTGGTATTTGAATGTCGTAAGCTTTCATTATTCTAGTAATTATACCACCATATGGGAGCATCATATCTTTCTTAGATAATTCTAACATGTTTTGTTGGATAAGATAGCCAAGATAAATGCCATGTCCTTTCATGATTAAGTACATAGTTCCTAATTCTAATTAACTCACTTCATCATGATGGTATTGTTTAGGAAGAATTATACTAGTCATGATATGATGATGTATCTTAGTGTTTAAAGGCAGTAGATGCTCACAACTTTTAGGAACAAATGTTATGTTAGGATCGGCAAAGATTGTTCCTAAGGCTTCAACATAGGATGTTCCAATAGTTTCATCATCCCATGATCCTCTAAAGTAAAGTCCTATGCTTTTCATGGGAATGCCTATCATATCACAAATGAATCTATCAGTGATTGAGATGTGTTGTCCTAAAAGATAGGTGGACATCCTTTCTTCATCATCTATTTGTATGTTATTGTAAAACAATCTAACTAGCCTAGGATAGATGGGTTCGTTGATCTGCAAGATTGGAAGTAGATTTAGGTTTGCAAACCATTGGATAGTCTCTACGTCTCTTAGTTCATTCAGATCTACGTATTTTCCCTTATTGATGCTTCTTAGTTCGAAAGAGAGAAATTTTTCAGCATGGTTTTTTGAATCAAAAAGGGTAAGATCAAACTCTTCTACTAATCTCCTCTTTCCCTTGTCCCTTGAGGATCTTCTAGATCCCATAACTACTACTGTTTAGAGGGATAAAGGTGAACAAGAGTAAATGAAGAACAAAAAACAGAGTTTAAGAGGTTCTTAGAGAATACCTTAGTGAAATCTTCAAAAAGGGGGGCGATTCTTGATGTTTTGCTCTTCAAATGAGAGGTATTTGGGAAGCTAAACGGGGTGAAATGAGGATGGAGGAGGCTTGGAGGAGTAGAGAATGAAAGGGAGGTGAGTTGGGAATTGGGGTTTCACCGTCGGCCCTAGCGTGGGTTAAAAGGCAGAGTTTCTTGGGGGCGGTTGCACCTCGGCTGGAGGGAGTGCAACCTGGCTGGCAACCCGTGATAATTTGGAGGTGCCACCATTGGTTGGAGAGGTGCCACCGCTGGTTGGAGAGGTGCCACCACTGGTTGGAGAGGTGCCACTGTTGGCGCGATGAACACTGAACACTTTGTGATTTGATCAGGGGAGGTTTTGTCTTGAGGAGAGTTTTCATTCAGAGCAATTAACGTTACTTACATGATTACGTGTGCGTTTTTACTTCAAGGCAAAAAATGCTTGTACGATCAAGATAGACCTTTTAACGTGCATACTCCCAATGTCATACATATGTTTGTGATTTTGAAAAGTCACATTAGGTTGTATCCAAATTGAATTTGTGATTTCATAATTTCCACTCGTTATTGTGTCCAAATTGCATTTGGGTCATGACTGTCGAGAATCAAGGAGCAGAACATTAATTCTTGCTCCAGCCTAAGGTTTTAATGTTTTTATAGGAAGGGATGATTTTTAGGTACCCATTTGCTTTTGGGTGCCTCACTAATAGATCTAGATTTTCTATCATGTTGCATAGAATTTGTCATGGTTCCTTTAGGAACCCAAATCAATTTGTTTGGACTAAATTTCCTGAATGGACAATAATGCATCCGTGTAATAGAACTTGCAACAAAAAGTTGCATTTGCTTTGATGTCTTACATGTAAGATGGGGCCTTTTTTACGAAGGTAGTTGGATTTTGGTGAGGACTCTTCACAAATCCAATCCCACTTCTTTTGGGAACATGACCTTTGTTTGTAAGGATCATGTTTAATGACTTGCTACCAACCTCGAATTTCTTCAAGGTGTCCTTAAGTAGCAAGTTTTTTTTTTTGAAAAGTTTCTAGATCATGACATTTGATACATGAATTTAAACTATCATGATATTCAATTTTTAACTTATTAAAATCACAAGTAAGACTATCATGCTCCTTTTTAGCAATTTGTATTTTCTATTGATAGTCTTGCATTCATCAAATAAGTCATGGAAGGCATTTAATAATTCATTCGAAAAGATAAATCAGCATCTAATAAGTTCGTTACCTCCTCTCCGATGGCCATTAAGGCGTAATGAGCAACTTGCTCGGTGTTGGACTCCTCTTCTTCAAATGCGCTCGAGTCATCCCATGTTGCTTGAAGAGCCTTCTTCTTTGATGTTCTTCTTTTGACCTGGGGACAATCACTCTTGTAGTGTCCCGGCTTTTTACATTCATAGCATATCACTTGGTCCTTCTTGGGTTCAAGTTTATTTTTCGCATCATTCTTAAACTTGTTTCTTTTGAAGAATTTCTTAAACTTTCTTGTTAAAAGTGCCAAGTCATCATCACAGTCCTCATCACTTGAGTTTTCTCTCAAGTGGCATTCAGAAGTTTTAAGTGCCATATCCTTCCTGTTCTTTGGAAGGATGTCTTCTTGCTCTTCATGAGCTTTGCAAGTCATCTCATAGGTCATTAATGACCCGATTAGTTCTTCAAGAGGGAAGTTAGCAGATCTTTTGCCTCTTGAATAGCAGTGACTTTAGGATCCCAACTTTTAGGAAGGGATCTTTAGTATCTTATTTCTGAGTTCAAAATCCGAAACTTTTTTTCCGAGTCCTTTTAGACCGTTGGCGACATCCGTGAAACGGGTAAACATGTCGCCAATGGTTTCACTCGGTTTCATTGGAAAAGTTCAAAAGAATGCAGCAATAGATTGATTTTTGACTCTTTCACTCTACTTGTGCCCTCATGGGTCACTTCAAGTGTGTGCCAAATATCAAATGTAGTTTTCGCAAGTTGAAACACAATTAAACTTCGTTTTTTTTATCAAGTGCATAAAATAAGGCATTCATAGCCTTTGCATTAAGAGCGAAAAGCCTTCTTTTCCAATTCATTCCAATCGATCATTGGAAGAGAAGACTTTGAAAATCCGTTTTTTAACAAGGTTCCACAGTTCAAAATCCATAGAAATAAGAAAGATCCTCATTCGGGTCTTCCAAGAGGTGTAGTCCGTTCCAATGAACATGGGTGGGCGTGTAATAGAATGCCCCTCTTGGTTTCCGGCGTATGCCATCTCTCTTGGGTTTTAATCCGTTAGAGAGTTAACCTTGCTCTGATACCAATTGTTAGGATCGAGAGCACTAAGAGGGGGGGGGTGAATTAGTGCAGCGGAAATCTTTCAGCGATTTTTAAAAACGAAAGCTGCGTTCGTCCGATAAAAATGATTTCGATGTAAAAGCCGATTCACAGTTTGTATCTAAGTGTAGTTTACGCAGTTTGCGTCTAAATGCAGTTTGCGTCTAAATGCAGATGGCCTCTAAGCGCAGTTTGTATTTAAGTGCAGTTTGCGTCTAAGCGCAGTTTGCATCTAAACAAAGTTTGCGTCTAAACACAATTTGCGTCTAAGCGCAGTTTGCGTCTAAACACAGTTTGCGTCTAAACACAGTTTGCATCTAAACACAGTTTGCGTTTAAGCGCAGTTTGCGTTTGAGCGCAGTTTGCGTCTAAACGCAGTTTTACGTCTAAGTGCAGTTTTACGTCTAAGTGCAGTTTTACGTCTAAACGCAGTTTTGCGTCTAAACGCAGTTTTACGTCTAAACGCAGTTTTGCGTCTAAACGTAGTTTTACGTCTAAACGCAGTTTTACGTCTAAACGCAGTTTGCGTCTAAACGCAGTTTTTACGTCAAAGCGTAATTTTACGTCTAAACGCAGTTTTGAACTTTGAAAAGCGTTTTATGAATACGCAGAAAGCAATTTGCAGTTATAAATGGAATAAAAAACGTAAGCGTAAACTGTAGTGTAAAGATCGTACGAAAACACCGATTTACGTCTGAATGCAGATTCGGAAAGATCAGAACTTAGAGACTCGTTTGTAAACGCGCAGAGGGCAGTAGTAATGTAGGAGGTTTGCAGTAATGATAAAGTGTCAAAGTAAAAGCAAACCAGAGATTTAGAGTGGTTCGGTCAGTCTTGACCTACTCCACTTTTGGCTTCCTCCTCCGACGAGGTCACCGACGTCAACTAGCTGCCTTCCTTCAATGGGCGAAGGCCAACTGCCCTTTTACAGTTTCACTCCTTTTGACGGGCTCAGGAGACAACCCTTACAGATCCTTTTCTCCTCTCTTTACAACTCAAGACTTGAAGAACGTAAAGAGGAGAACTTTTGGACTTTACACAAATTTGAGCTCTTAGAATCACAGAAAAGATCAAGAATTGGGGTGTAGATCTGTGTCTTTTCAGTGCTGAATGGGTGGGGTATTTATAGGCCCCAACTTCAGTTCAAATTTGGAGCTCAAAACGATCAAATACCGGAATTAGGGATCAAAGCAGTTGCACCTCTCGATTTGGAGAGGTTGCACCTTGGGGCGAGCTCTGAGGATCGAGCCCGGCGGTTGCACCTCTCTGTCGGGGCGGTTGCACCGCCTGAGTCTAGCTCGAGATCGAGCCCCAGGCGGTGCCACCTCGGAGGCGGTTGCACCCTCTGCTCGAGCTCAAAGACCGAGCTCAAGCGGTGCTACCTCTCGTGGGGAGGTTGCACCGCCTAATCTAGCTCGAAGATCGAGCTCGGGCGGTTGCACCCTCTGGCTGGGGCGGTTGCACCGCCCAGTCTCGGCTGGGAGACATAGCCCAGGCGGTTGCACCTCTGGCCTAAGCGGTTAATCGCCGATGCAATCGAGGGGTCCGAATGGTTAGCTCCATTCGCCCGATTTCAATCTTTTCGGGGCCTTATTGCCCCAAGATTAAGCTAATGGGATCACCTCCCATTTTCCAGCTTAATCAACGTGCTAACTACGATTAAATCTAAGACAATTTCTGCAGCTTTGCTCGATCGTCAATCGCTTCTTCCGGCGAAGTTTCCGTGAACTTCCGTCGATCATCCGATGAACCCTCGGTGATTCTTCTGCGGACTTCCGCAAACTCTGGACTTTTGCGACGATCCACTTGGCGAAGTTCCGGAGCGAGCTTCGCTGGCAAGCTTCGGACTTCTCGGATCTGTTCTCGCAGAACCTCCGACGACCGTCCAAACTTCCGTCGAACTCTCGAACTCCCAACGTGATCATGATCTTGACTCCGGCGCAACTCCTGCTGCTTGTCTAACTTTCATCGTAGTTAATCCTGCACACTTATCTCAACACATAGATTAGACAACAAAGGACAATTGACTTCATCATCAAAATCCGAGATTCAACATACATCTGCCTGGTGGAGCTATTATTGTATTGGATGCATGTTATTTTGTTTCATCTATTATCAAAACATTATTTTCATTTCATGTTTGACAGTTAGTGGATATAAATTAGTTTTTGAGATTAATGATTGTTTAATAATATTAAATGATGAGATCATCACAAGAGGATTATTACATAATAATTTGTTTTTGCTAGACACTGCTCCACATATCATGAATATAAGTGTGTCGAAGAGGAAATGAGATAAAGTGAATAGTGCATACATATAGCATTGTAGGCTAGGTCACATCTATGAGGGAAGGGTTCAAAAGTTGCTAAATGATGGATATCTAGATCTATTCGACTATGAGTCATATGTAACTTACGAGCCTTGCCTTCATGGAAAACTAATCAACTCTCCTTTTAGTGGAACTAGAGAGAGAGCCACTGAGCTATTGGAAAACATACATAGTGATGCATGTGGATCCATGTTAACTCATGCCATAGGTGGTTACTCCTACTTTATTACTTTTACTGATGATTTCTCAAGGTATGGACATATGTACTTGATGAAGTACAAGTTCGAGGCCTTCGAGAAATTCAGAGAGTATAAGAATGAAGTGGAGAACCAGATTGGAAAGAATATCAAGACTCTTCGTTCAGATTGAGGAGGTGGGTACTTGAGTACAGAGTTCACCCAATTCCTCGAGGACCACGGGATTCTAACCTAATGGATACCTCTTTATACACCTTAGCTCAATGGTATATTTAAAAGGAGGAATCGTACACTGTTAGATATGGTGCGATACATGATGAGCTTCACCGATCTACCCATTTCATTATGGGGATATGCCCTAGAAACCGCAACTTACCTTCTTAACATAGTTTCAACTAAGTCAATAGTATCTACACTATATGAGATATGGAAAGGGAAGAAGCTCGATTTTAAGGTTGTTAGGATTTGGAGCTGTCCTGCCCGCATTAAAAGACACAACCTCGATAAGTTAGAATCTAGGACGGAGTGGTGTAAGTTCATGGGATACCCCAAGAAAACTTGTGGGTATTATTTCTATCATCCCGAGGACCAAAAGGTCTTTGTAGCTAAGAGAGCAGTGTTCCTTGAGAATGAACATATTCTTAGCGGAGATAGTGAGAGCGTAATAGAGTTGAGCAAGGTTGGAGAACCTAGCTCAAGCACTACTCCACAGCCCGAGTCTATTCAAGTACCTAGCACATAAGTTTCGACTTTACGTAGGTCACTCTACGTAGGTCCAACAGAGTATTCTATCCTCCTGAGAGATATATGGGTCATATTAGAGAAGAGGATATGGAGAATATCGATCCTCAAACCTACGAGGAGGCTATTACGAGTATAGACTTTGGGAAATGACAAAAAGTCATGAATTCTAAGATAGATTCCATATACTCCAATAAGGTTTGGAACCTAGTTGATGCACCTGAGGGTATTGTACTCATCGGTTGCAAATGGCTCTTCAAGAGGAAGATCGGAGTAGATGGAAAGTTAGAGATCTATAAAGCAAGGCTAGTGGCTAAGAGGTATCATCAAAGACAAGGTATTGACTATGACAAAACCTTCTCACCCGTAGCCATGCTAAAATTCATCTGAATTCAATTGGCTATTGCAGCACATTATGATTATGAGATCTGGCAGATGGATGTTAAAACTGTATTCTTCAATGGCAACCTCAAGGAGGAGGTGTATATTATACAGCTTGAGGGATTCATGTCCAAGGACTGCCTAGATAGGGTGTGTAGGTTACTTAGGTCCATTTATGGACTGAAGAAAGCTTCCCGAAGTTAGAACATAAGATTTGATGAGGCGATCAGATCTTATGACTTCGTTAAGAATGAAGATGAGCCTTGTTTGTACAAGAAGGTAAGTGGGAACACTATCACCTTCTTGGTGTTATATGTAGATGACATCCTGATCATTAGGAATGATGTAGGAATGCTATCCACCGTAAAGACTTGGTTATCTATAGAGTTAGATCCAATATGATGCTTAGTTTGTCCTAGTCCAGGTACATAGACACCATTATCAAAAAGTTTGGCATAGAAAATTTCAATAGAGGTCTTATACTGATGAGATATGTGATATCGCTTTCTAGGAGTATGTCCCTAAAGACTCCTGAAGAAAAGGCAAACATGGATAGGATACCCTCTGCCTCAACGATAGGGTCTATTATGTATGTCATGCTATGTACCAGGCCTGATACAGCACATGCTCTGAGTGTCACAAGCAGATATCAGGCAGATCTAAGCTTGGAGCACTAAAAAGCAGTAAAGTGTATCTTTAAGTACTTACAAAGGACTAAGGATCTTTTATTAGTAGAAGTCTCAAGGTAGTAGCCTCAGGGTAGAAGGCTACACAGACTATAGAGCTAGTCGCCTTAGGGTTGAAGGCTACACGGGCTCAAGTTTTCAATCTGATGTCGATGATAGTAAGCCAAATTTGAGGTATGTGTACACCCTGAATGGAAAAGCAGTATGCTGGAAGAATTCTAAGCAAGATACTACCGCTAACTTGACTACAGAGGCGTAGTACATTGCTGCAGCAAAGACAGCAAATGAGGGAGTCTGGATGAAGAAATTCATCACAGATCTAAGAGTCGTGTCGGGTAGCGAGGAGTTGATTCCCTTATATTACGACAACAATGAGGCAATTGCTCAAGCGAAGGAACCCATATCTCATCAAAAGTCTAAGCACATTCTAAAGAGGTTCCACTTGATCAAAGAGATTATGACCCGAGGAGATGCAGTAGTGGAAAGAGTTTCATCCGAAGATAACGTTGAAGATCCACTGACAAAGTCATTGTCTCAAATGGTCTTTGAGCGTCACAAGGGTCTGATGGGGATCAGACACATAGGTGATTGACTTTAGGTCAAGTAGGAGATTACTAGTCATAAGTGTCCTATAAGCCAATCATGTGAGTGATGGCATGTGTGACATGATACGCATTTTTTTTGCTCATTATATTATTTGACATTTTATCACTTTATATAGCTTGTTGCATATATATATATATATATATATATATATATATATATATATATAGTGATGTTCATGGATCTATTCAGTAGGAATCGAATTGTGATAAGATCACAATAATGAGACTGATTCACCTTTAAACATAAATCCTAAATAATCCCGGTCATAGGTTACTCGAGAGGGACATCGAGATAACCGGACAGACTGGTGTACTATATACCCATATGATAGAGGCGACTGGTCTCATAGCTGCTCGTGTGGAGACACTAGGGTTACAGTATAGGTGCTCATTGGAGATTGAGTTTAATGATTGATCTACTCATGGAATGTTTGATAGTTAATGATACCTCATTGTCAGACAACGATTTTGTTATCCTAGTGTTGTATCTGATTCTTATACTTGAGACACCAAGGATATTCTGTATGAGTACTTCACACTTTGATAACAAACTTATAGGTCTAGAAGTTTTAGATTTAGTACAGCCGGTCATCGGGAGTGGTAGCTAACCTTACGAGGGCTATTGAGTGTCGATAGAGGATCATTCGCTCTCGGTGTCATGAGAGGAATATCTCATATGTTCTTGCTTAGACAAATCTTTGTCTAGGGTTATTCGGATTAAGAGAGAAAGAGTTCTCTGAGAGAATCCAATTAGAGCGAGACTTGGGTAGAAATCGTATGGGTCTGACAGCACCATGTACGGTATATGGTCTATAGGATATTAGATGGATGAGGGACTATAGGTACATGATAATTAAGGATAGATAGTTATAATGGATTGGATTCCCCTATATCATCTAAGGATTGCAACGTAGTGGCCTAGTACGTCCACATTCGATGAGTCAAGTGAATTATTATGTAGATAATAATTCACTGAACCAAAAGGAGTTCTGACAGGTATGACTCACAGTCAGCTCGATATTGGACCTAGAGGGTGACACTTATATGGTAGGCATTACAACGAGTAGAGGTTCAAATATGAGATATCTCCCGGAGCCCCTATCTTATTGGATATCTAATAAGTCAATGAATTATTGGATCCTTTAGATGAGATCCAATAAGAGCCCATGAGAGATTATTGGATAGAGATCTACTAGTCTAAGAGGCTTGAGTAGTTGGATAGATATCCAATACCTAATAAGACAAGATCCACTAAGGTTAAGTTGATATGAGGCCTCTAAAAATAAGAGAAAACCAAAGGTTCATTGGCTAGAGCTTCTCTCGGTTGTCATCTCCTATTCTCCTCTCCTTTTCTCCTCATATAGTAGGCTGTTAGGGCCCTTTTTCTGAGCTTTTGAATAATGTTTATTGAGTCTGTTTAGTCCAGTTGTTTATTGAGTCGGTTTGGTTCAGTTAGAATCAAGTAGAGGTTTATTTAATATTTATTTATTATTAGATTTCAAGTCATGATAGATTCTAGGTGAAACTCTATAAATAGGATGTAAATGCTTCTTTTCAGTTATATGAAAAATATTATTCTGTCTTTTGACAAACCCTAGGAGGCGGATCCCCTCGAAGAAGGAGGGTCGATCCCCTCGAAGCGATCAAGGAGGTCGATCCCCTCGAAGTGATCATCCCTTTCTCCTCTTCTTTTTTTACAATAAAACTTTAGGATCTTATCATTTAATATCATAGTGACGATAAGACTTTAAGGTCTTATCAATTGGTATCAGAGCGACGATCTCGCTGTGTTGCTATAGCTATCATTCAAAAAAAAAAAAAAAAAAAAAAAAAATTTGTGAGAAAGGGTGAAGCCATCAGCCCCACACACTGTTCCTTCTCAACCGAGAAGGAACCTTTGCTTCCCTGCGCCGACCACCACTACCTCTTCTCCACCACCGGCGCTGCTTCCCGGCCGACGACCACTGCCGTCGCTACTCCTTTCCCAGCGCCCACCACCGCGGCTGCGCCCCAGCCAGCAACCTCCTCTCCTCACTTCCCCATCTCGCCCGAGCAAGAAGGCTGCGGCCGTTGTTTCCCAGCCAGCGGACCACTCCTCGTAGCCATCCGTCGATGATGCTGCCCTAGCCGGACTGCCGGTCGCCTCCCAGCTGCCGCTGCCCCTTGCTCTGCATCTTTTGAAACCGAAACAGGGCAATCATGGGCAACTCACATCTGCTGCCCTTTTTTCCAGCCGTCGCCGTCGCCTCGAGCATCGTCGCCGTCGCCTTCCAGCCGCTGCTCCCCCGTGCGACGACTACCGCTCGCCTCCCAGCCGCTGCTCCCCCTTGCTCTGCATCCGTGGTGACCGAAATAGGGCAGTTACCACCATCGCAATCACGGGTCCCCTTGCTGCACAGTCGCAGATCGCCTTGCTGCTGCGAACGCCGGTTGCCACCACTGTCGCCACTGCTGCCCAGCTAGCGACGACGCCGCTCGCCGCCCAGCCTGCCACGACCCTCGCTGCCTCCTTCTCCACCGCCGCCACTGCGCTCCGGCCAGCAACGACTGCTGCTGCCAGCCACCGCAGCCTTCACCTCAACCCCCTCAATCTGCACTGTTGCTGCAGCCCCCTTGCTCTGCATCTTTGCTGCAGCCGTCGGTTGCCACCACTGCAGCCTCAACCCCGGCCGCTTCAACGCCACCTCTCTCTTGTTCTGCCTCCGCTGCTGTAGTTGTTGGTTGCCATCACTACAGCCTCAACCCGGCTACTTGGTGATTGCTTCCTTGGATCACAGCAGTCACAACCGTCGCCTTTCAGCCTCGGCACTCTTATATCACACAGTGACAAAAACACAGGGCAGCAACTCTTCCTCCATCACAGCCACCGCAGCGGCGAGTCCGTGCCGACGCTGCCCCCAACCACACCACCATCGCTGCCTCCCAGCCCCTAGCAACAGCAATCCCTCCATGCAGCGATTGCAACAAGCATCGTTGCCTCTCACCAGCGCCTCCTTCTGCAGTATGATAGAAACAGAGCAACGCTGTCTTCCATCTGCGCCGTCGCAGCCATTGCAGCGGTGAGCCCTTGGCGGTGCTGCCCTAGCCGCACTACCATCGCTGCCTCCAAGCCCTTAGCAACAACGATCCCTCTACGCAGCGACCACAACAAGCATCGCTGGCTCCCACACGGCGACCGCAGCTACATCCCTGCATCCTTGCAGCAACCCTTCATTCCCATAGTGTTGCCACCGATTGCGTTACAACAGCAGCACCGAATAGGGCAGTGATTGATGCCCTTGACCAACATCAAAAATAGGAGTTGAGATTACAGATTTACAGTCTTACGAAATGGCCACTGATAACTCAGTGAAAGCACAAATGGAAGCATTGGAAATTAGAATTGAGAACCGATTACAAGAAGTATTTAATGATTTCAAAAAGGACTTATTGGGGAGCCTTAGTAAATTTCAACAAGGTGGGAGCTCAAGTTCTACATTGCACAGATTGTAACACAATCTACTCGTATATGAAGGTGGACGGACAGCTCGTCAAAATTTGTCAAACTTTTACAGTGTTAGAATATCAGAGTAGGTTTGAAAGATTATCAAATCAAGCTAGAGATTGGTCGGAATGAAAACTTCTGAATACATTTATTGAAGCTCTTATTCCAGAAATTCGGTGTGAAGTTAAGGCTCGTCAACCCCACACTATGATAGCTGCGATCTCATTCGCACATCTACATGAGAAAAAAATCAACAAGAAAAATCATGGAAACAGAAGTGATAACAACCAAATGATTAGTAAGCCACTGGCCCCATCTATTCCCAACCAAAGCCTTGACACCCGAAGACTAACCCAAGAAGAACTCAATGAAAGATCAACAAAGGGTTTGCACTATGATGAAAAGTGGAGTATGGAGCACCAATGTAAACAAGGGCAACATATGATGATTGAGTCAATTGGAGAGGAACCGAAAGCAAAAGAGTTGGACTCTGATTAGGAAGGTGTGGAAACTGATGAAGATATTGAAGTCATCATACATACATTGCATGCATTAGCTAGCTATGCTAACCCACAAACTATGAAAATCAGAGGAACTTTAAAGCATCAGCCTGTCACTATGTTGATTGATACGTGCAGCACTAATAATTTTATGGACAGGAAAGTTGCAGCCCGATTAGCTTACCACATTGAAGGCTGTGACAGATTCGAAGTAAAGATTACTGATGGACGGATTTTAACTTGTGATAGCAAAGGCCAGGAGTTTCTTACAATGATTACTACACTAAAAGATCGACCTGTTGCTTACAATATCAAAAAGTGGAGACCATACTTACTTGATCAATGGGTTATGATGCATTGCAAATAGTCTATGATTGAAGTGCTAAAAGAGAAGCTCCCCGAGATTGATGCTGGTCAGCCTTGAGGACAAGGCTGACTTGAAGAGGGAGGAATTGTTAGGACCCTTTTTCTGAGCTTTTGAATAATGTTTATTGAGTTTGTTTAGTCCAGTTATTTATTGAGTCGGTTTGGTTCAGTTAGAGTCAAGTAGAGGTTTATTTAATATTTATTTATTATTAGAGTTCAAGTCCTAATGGATTCTGGGTGGAACTTTATAAATAGGGATGTAACTGCTTCTTTTCAGTTATCTATGAAAAATACTATTCTGTCTTTTGACAAACCCTAGGAGGCTGATCCCCTCGAAGCGATCAAGGAGGGCCGATCCCCTCGAAGCGATCAAGGAGGCTGATCCCCTCGAAGTGATCATCCCTTTCTCCTCTTCTTTTTTTACGATAAGACTTTAGAGTCTTATCATTTGGTATCAGAGCGACGATAAGACTTTAGGGTCTTATCATAGGCCTGGAGATTTGAGGAGCTTCGTCAGAGCCCTATTGTATGGATCACCACTAGAGAGAATGATGCTTGACCTCCTTCACCCTCTCCTAGAGATCTGTAGGGATTCGGGGATATACAATCTCCCTATGTTACACAATCTTTTATATATGCAGTATTCAGTTTTGTGGATTTTGCATACCGATGAACATAATTTATGAGAAATTTGGCGATTTTTATTTTCTGCTCTTCCGCTGCACATGTGATGTCGCCACTAAATTTCACTACATGAAGGACTTAAGGGAAGTATCGTATATCTTAGGGATTTGAATCTATAGAGATAGATCCACGAGGATGCTTGGCTTGTCCCAATCTAGGTACATAGACACCATTGTCGAAAGGTTTGGCATGAAAAATTCAAAGAGATGTCTCATACCGATGAGACAAAGGATATCGTTTTCTAGGAGTATGTCCTCAAAAACTCATAAAGAAATGACAAACATGGATAGGATACCCTATGTCTCAGCGATAGAGTTTATCATGTATGTTATACTATGTATCAGACCTGATATAGTGCATGCTCTAAGTGTCATGAGTAGGTATCAAGCAGATCCAGGCTTAGAGCACTGGAAAGCAGTAAAGTGTATCCTTAAGTACTTGCAAAGGACTAAATATCTTTTACTGATATATGACGATAATAGCCTCAGGGTTGAAAGCTATATAGACTCGAGTTTTACAATCTAATGTCGATGATAGCAAATCGAATTCGGGGTATGTGTAAATCCTGAATGGAGAAGCAGTATGCTGGAAGAGTTCCAAGCAAGATACTATTGCTGACTCGACCACAGAAGCGGAGTACAATGCTGCAGTAGAGACAGCAAAGGAGGGAGTCTCGATAAAGAAGTTCATCACAGATCTAGGAGTCGAGCCAGGAATCAAGGAGCTAATTCCCTTATATTACGACAATAACGGGGTGATTGCTCAAGCGAAAAAACCTATGTCTCATTAGAAGTCTAAGCATGTTCTGAAGAGGTTCCACCTGATCAGAGAAATCGTGACCCGAGGAGATGTAGTAGTGAAAAGAGTTTCATCCGAAGATAACATCGCAAATCCACTAAAAAAGTCATTATCTCAAATGGTCTCTAAGCATCACAAGGGTCTGATGGGGATTAGAATAGGTGATTGGCTTTAAGTCAAGTGGGAGATTGCTAGTCATAGGTACCCAGCAAGCCAATCACGTGAGTGATGGCACGTGTGATATAATACGCATTTTTTTTACTCATTATATTATTTAACATTTTATCACTTTATATTTCTTGTTGCATATATGCATATATATTGTGATATCCATAAATCTGTGCAATGAGAATTGGATCGTGACGAGATCATGATAATAAGACCGATTCACCTTTAAATATAAATTCTAAATAATCTAGATCATAGGTTGCTCGAGAGGGACATTGAGATAACTAGACATACTGGTGTACCATATACCCGTATATATGATGGGCGTGACTGGTCTCATAGCTGCTCATGTAGAGATACTAGGGATGCAATGCAGGTGCCCATTGGAGAATGAGTTTACTGATTGATTCGCTCATGGAATGTTGGATGGTTAATGATATCTCATTATCAGATAGCGATTTTGTTGTCATAGTGGTGTACCTAGTCTTTAGACTTGAGACACTAAGGATGTCCTATATGAGCACTATATTCTTTGATACCGGACTTCTAGGTCTGAAAGTTTCAAATCTAGCACAACCGGTCATCGAGAGTAGTAGTCAATCTTATAAGGACTATTGAGTGTCGATATAGAATTATCCACTCTCAGTGTCATGAGAGGAATATCCCATGTATTCTTGCTCAAACAAATCCCTAGCCAGGGTTATTCAGATTGAGAGAGAAAGAGTTCTCCGGGAGAATCTGATTAGAGCGAGACTCGAGTAGAAACTGTATGGGCTTGATAATACCATGCCCAGTATACGGTCTATGGGATATTTGATGGATGATGGACTATAGAAGATACATGGTAACTGATGATAGACAGGTCCAATGGATTGGATTCCCATGTATCATTTGGGGACTGCAATGTAGTGGCCTATTACATCCGCAGTCAATAAGTCAAATGAATTATTATGGAGATAATAATTTACTAAGCTAGAAGGAGTTCTGATAGGTATGACTTACGGGCAACTCGATATTGGGCCTAGAGGCTCACACACATATGGTAGGCGTTGCGACGAGTAGAGGTTCGAATATGAGATATCCGTCAGAGCCCCTACCTTATTGGATATCCAATAAGCCCCTGAATTATTGGATCCTATGGATGAGATCAAATAAGAGCCAATGAGAGAATATTGGATAGAGATTCACTAATCTAAGAGGATTGGGTAGTTAGATGGATATCCAATATCCAATATAGCAGGAAACTTAAGGGTTAAATTGACAAGGGATCTCTATAAATAGGAGGGAACCAAAGGCTCATAGGCAAGAGGTCTCTTGGTTGTCACCTCCTACTCTTCTCTCCCCTTCTCCTCCTCAAGTAGTAGACGTGAATATTTGAAGAGAGTCGTCGTAGTCCTATTGTGTGGATCACCACTAGAGAGGAGGACGCTTGATCTCATTCATCCTCTCCTACATATCTGCAAGGATTCAAGGATATATGATCTCCTTAGGTAAAACACAATCTCTTATATACATAATTTTTGATTTTATCGATTTTGTGCACCAATCTTCGCACAACGACGAACATAATTTATGGGAAATTTGGTGATTTTTATTTTCTGTTCTTCTGTTGTGCATGTGATGTCGTCCCTAGATTTCCCAACAAGTTTCCTAACAATAATGTGGTTGATAATACTTTTGACAAATCTTGACAAAGTGTTTGAGGTTGAATGTGATACCTCTAATATGGGTATTGGTGCTATTTTAAGTCAAGAAGGAAAATGCATTACCTTTTTTAGTGAGAAGCTGAATGATATAAGAAAAAGATATTCTTCCTATGATAAAAAGTTCTATACTATTTATAGAGTATTATCTCATTGGAGTCAATATCTTTTTATTCTATATTCTGATCATGAGGTATTGAAGTTCATTAATCTCCAACACAAGCTAAAGAAGAGAAATACAGTTTGGGTAACGTTCTTACAATCTTACAACTTTACTATCAAGCACAAATCTAGTGTTCAAAATATAGTTTCTGATGCATTGAGCAAAAAATATTCTTTATCATCAACCTTGAAAGTCAAAGTGGTTCGATTTAAAACATTCAAAAACCTCTACAAGAATTATATGAATTTCAGCTCAATATGGCAAAATTATAAATCAAGTTCTTTTTAGTAATTTTTGTTAGGATCAAGAGCACTAAGAGGGAGGGGGTGAATTAGTACAGTGAAAAACTTTCAATGATTAAAACTGCGCTCATATGATAAGAGTGATTTCAGTAAAAAAGTCGATTCATAAATCACTTTAACTTGTGATCAAGCAAAATGCAATTAAAGCAAGTCTATGAAGGCAGTTTGCAGTTATGAAGGAAATTATAATGTAAGCGTAAACTGAAATATGATGTTCATACGATAAAACTGATTTACGTCTAAATGCCGATTCGGAAAATACTGAACTTTGAAACACGATCAAATATACGCAGAAGGCAGTAAACTATTGAGGGGGTTTGCAGTAAAGATAATATACTCAAAGTAAATACACACCGAGATTTAGAGTGGTTCGGTCAATCTTGACCTACATCCACTTTTGGCTTCCTCCACCGACGAGGTCACCGACGTCCACTAGAAGCCTTCTTTCAATAGGCAAAGGCCAACCACCTTTTTAAAGTTTCACTACTTTTGACGGGCTTGTTGAATCTCAGATTTTAATGATGATGTCAATTGTAATTTGTTATCTCATCCATATGTTGAGATAAGTGTATAGGATTAACTACGATGAAAGTAAGACATGCAGTAGGAGTTGCGCTGGAGTCAAGACTATGATCACGTTGGGAGTTCGAGAGCTCGACGGAAGTACGGACGGTCGTCGGAGGTTCTGCAGGAACAAATCCGAGAAGTCCAGGAGCTTGCCAAAAGAAGCTCGTCGGAACTCGCCAAGTGGATCGTCGCAAGTCCCGGAGTTTGCCGGAAGTCCGCAGGAGTATCGCCGGAGGTCCGTCGGATGTTCGCCGGAAGTTCACCGGAAGCTCGCCGGAAGAAGCGATTGACGCACCGGAGCAAGCTGTAGTAAATGTCTTAAGAATTGTCGTAGTTAGCACGATGATTAAGTTAGAAATGGGAGGTGATCCCATTAACTTGATCTAGGGCCAATTAGGCCCTTGAAAGAACAAATTGGGCCGAATGGATCAACCCATTCGGACCCAGATCTCTTGGCCAGAGGTGGCACCGCCTGGGTCAACGGTGGCACCGCCCACGGCTCAGTCTTCGAGTTCTAGCTGGGCAGTGCAACCGCCTCTGACAGCAGTGCAACCGCTTGAGCTCGGTCTCCGAGCTCTGGCTGGGCGGTGCAACCGCCCCAGTCAGGCGGTCGCACCGCCTAAGCTCGGTCTCCGAGCTCTGCCAGGAGGTGCAACTGCCCCTGACAAGCGGTGGCACCGCCCTAAGGCTCAGTCTTCGAGCTCTGCCAAGCGGTGCAACCGCCCTAGTCAGGCGGTGCAATCGCCAGACCCCGAAATTCCGGGAGATGACAGTTTTGAGCTCTAAATTCAAACCGGTTTGAGGCCTATAAATACCTCACTCTTTCAGCAATGAAAGAGAAACGAAAACCATCAAAATCCTGATCTTACTCTATAATTTTTAGAGCTCAAAAGTGTTGTATAAGTTAAAGGTTCTTCTCCCTCTTTTCTTCCAAGTTCTGATCTTTCAAGAGAGGAGAGAAAAATTTGTAAGGGTTGTCTCCTAAGCCTGTCAAAAGGAGTGAATCTGTAAAAGGGTGGTTGGCCTTCAACTATTGAAGGAAGGCCTCTAGTAGACGTCAGTGACCTCATCGGTGGAGGAAGCCAAAAGTGGATGTAGGTCAAGATTGACCGAACCACTCTAAAATCGCGTTGCTCTCTGGTTTGCATTTACTTTGAGCTTATTATCCTTACTACAAACCTCCTTCATAGCTTACTGCCTTCTGCGCTTTTACGATTGAGTTTCCAAGCTCAGTATTTTTTGAATCGGTGTTTAGACGTAAATCGCTTTTCTCGTACGAACATCGTATTTCAGTTTGTGCTTACATTCTGATTTCCATCACAACTGCAAACTGCCTTTATAGATTTGTTTTAACTGCTTCTTACCTGATCTCAAGTTAAAGTAATTTACGAATCGGCTTTTCGACCGAAATTGCTCTTGTCGTACGAATGCAGTTTTAAACGTCGAAAGTTTTTCGCTGCACTAATTCCCCCCCCCTCTTAATGCTCTTGATCCTAACAATTGGTATCAGAGCAGGGTTCACTCTCAAACAGATTAAAACCCATGAGAGATGGCATATGCCGGAAACCAAGAGGGTCATTCTATTACATGTCCACCCATGTTCAATGGGATGGACTACACCTATTGGAAGACCCGAATGAGGATCTTCCTTATTTCAATGGATTTTGAACTTTGGAATCTTGTCGAAAATGGATTTTCAAAATCTTCTCTTCCAATGATCGATTAGAATGAATTGGAGAAGAAGACTTTCGCTCTTAATGCAAAGGCTATGAATGCCTTATTTTGTGTGCTTGATAAAAATGAGATTAATCATATTTTGGTTTGTGAAACTGTGTTTGATATTTGGCATACACTCGAAGTGACTCACGAAGGCACAAGTAAAGTGAAAGAGTCAAAAATCAATCTTTTGATATACTCTTTTGAACTTTTCCGAATGAAACCGAGCGAGACTATTGGCGACATGTACACCCGTTTCACGGATGTCGTCAATGGTCTAAAAGGACTCGGCAAAAGTTTTTCGGATTTTGAGCTCGTAAATAAGATTCTAAGATCCCTTCCTAAGAGTTGGGACCCTAAAGTCACTGCTATTCAAGAGGCTAAAGATTTAAGCAACTTCCCTCTTGAAGAACTAATCGGGTCATTAATGACTTATGAAATGATATGCAAGGCTCATGAAGAGCAAGAAAACATCTTTCCAAAGAACAGGAAGGATATGACTCTTAGAACTTTAGATGATCACTTGAAAGAAAACTCAAGTGATGAGGACTGTGACGATGACTTGGCACTTCTAACAAGGAAATTCAAAAAATTCATTAAGAGAAACAAGTTTAAAAATGACACAAAAAATAAATTTGAACCCAAAAGGGACCAAGTTATTTGCTATGAGTGCAAAAAGCCGGGATACTACAAGAGTGATTGTCCCCAAGCCAAGAAAAGAACATCAAAGAAGAAGGCGCTCAAAGCAACATGGGATGATTCGAGCGCGTCCGAAGAAGAGGAGTCCAACACCGAGCAAGTTGCTCATTATGCCTTAATGGTCATTGGAGAGGAGGTAACAAATTTAATTGATGCAAATTTATTATTTGATGAGTTATTAAATGTCTTCCATGATTTATTTGATGAATGCAAGATTATTAGTAGAAAGTATAAATTGCTAAAAAAGGAGCATGATAGTCTTAATTGTAATTTTGATAAGTTAAAAACTGAATATCATGATAGTTTAGGCTCTTGTATAAAATGTCATGATCTAGAAACTATCCAAAAGCAAAACTTGCTACTCATGGACACCTTGAAGAAATTTGAGGTTGGTAGCAAGTCTTTGAACATGTTCCTTACAAACAAGGGTCACGTTCCCAAAAGAAGTGGAATCGGATTTGTGAGAAATTCTCACCAAAACCCAACCACCTTCATAAAAGGTCCCATCCTACATGTTCGACACCAAAGCAAATGCAACTTTTGTTGCAAGCATGGACACAAAACACATTATTGTCCATTCAAGAAAATTAGTCCGAACAAATTAATTTGGGTTCCTAAAGGAACCATGATAAACCATATGCAACATGACAAACAATATAGATCAATTTTTGAGACACCCAAAAGTAAATGGGTACCTAGAAATTATCCTGTCTTGTAGAAACATAAACCATCCCAAGCTGGGAGCAAGAAATAATATCCTGCTCTTTGGATTCTCAATATTCATAACCCGAGATCCAAAAAGAACACGTGATGCTCCCTAAGCCTAAATAACAAAAAGAAGATTAGAAAACTAAAATTACAAGAGCAATACAAACCTATTTGATCCCTCAGAATTGGAAACCCATATTTCTACCTTCACATATCCTCTGGATTTTCGATCCCATCAAACTGATTAGTTCGTTACTTTTAAATTCAACTATATCATGAACTTGCGTCTTGTAAGCAAAGTTTGTCATGAACTTGCAAAGCTTACCAACATGGACAAATTGTCACAAACATGAATACGACATTTGAAGAAGAATATGCACGTCACTAGATCTATCTTGATCGTGCAAATGTCTCATCTTAAAATGAAAATTCTTATGTAGTTACGTAAGTAAAGTTGACTGCTCCATAAATAAAAACTCTTCTCAAATAAGAAACATTCAAAACAGACCACACAGTAGTCAAAACGAGTGCTCACTACCTGTAGGCGGTGGCACCACTCCAGCTGGCGATAGCACCGTCGGCTGTCACGGGTTGCAAGCGGTTGCACCGCCCCAGCCAATGGTGCAACCGCCCGTAATCTTGCCCCCTATTAAACCGAGCTAGGGCTGGTAGTGGAACCAACCCCAACTTACTCCCTTCCCCTCTTTTCTCTTCCAAAGCCTCTCCACCTCCATTTCTCCCATCTTAACATCCCAAACCCTCCTCATTTCAAAGCAAAAGATCAACAATCTCTCCTTCTCTTGAAGATCTCACTTAAGGTATTCTCTAAGAGCCCTCTAAATTCTGTTTTTGATTCATTTACTCTTATTCATTACTATCCTCTCAAATAATAGTAGTTATGGGCTCTAGAAGATACTCAAGGGACAAAGGAAAGAGGAGATTAGTGGAAGACTTTGATCTTACCCTCTTTGATTCAAAGTATCATGCTGAAAAATTTTCCTCCTTTGAATTTAGAAGTGTCAATAAGAGAAAACATGTAGATTTAGATGAACTAAGAGACTTAGAGACAATTCAATGGTTTGCCAACCTAGATCTACTCCCTATTTTATAAATTAGTGAACCCATCTATCCAAGACTTGTTAGACTATTTTACAACAATCTACAAGTAGGTGAAGAAGAAAGAATGTCCACCTATCTCTTAGGACAACACATCTCCATTACGGATAAATTCATTTGTGACATGATAGGCATTCCCGTAAAAAATAGAGGATTTTATTTTAGAGGATCATGGGACAATGAAACAGTTGGGCCAACATATGTTGAAACCTTAGGAACAATTTTTGGTAATCCTAACTTAGTGATAGTTCCTAAAAGTTGTGAATACCTACTACCACTAAACACTAAAGTACTTCCTCATATCATAACTAGTATCATTCTCCCTAAACAATATCATTATGATGAAGTAAGTCAAATGAAATTAGGAACCATGTATTGGATCATGAAAGGACATAACATCTGTTTTGGATATCTCATCCAACAAAACATGATAGAACTATCCAAGAGAGACATGATGCTTCCATATGGTGGTATAATCACTAGAATCCTTAAAGCCTACGATATCCAAATCCCACCCGACGAAGAAGTGATGAAAGTAGATAGGTTTAGCATAATAAACAAAAATCTACTTCATCAATTGAGATATGTTTATAGAAATGGTAATTGGGTTAGAATGCCTAGAAGAACCGATCACCCTCAACCTGAACCAGAACCCAAAACACTAGTCTTTAGGGGCACTCAATCTCCTCCGATCTGTCCCTTTGAGGAAACACATCCATTTGAGCAAGCTCATGTATCATCTATTGAAGACATTGAGATTCGGATGGACCGATTTGAACAAAGACAAGACCAGCTTGAACACCGGCAAGATCAAATCTGATCTGAACTACAGCAAATTCATCGATAGTTTGACTCTTTATATAGGCACTTTAATTTTCCATCTCCTGAATAAAGCTTGTATATGTGGACACAATAACCTCTTGTTGTAACAATTACGTTGTTGTAAACTCTTTATTACTCACCTTGATCACAATGCATTATGGTTACTTGATGCAAGAATATGCAGGGTTACGTTGCTCAATCTCATTACTCATTGTCGGATTTCATATTGATATTAAATGTTTCTATAATACCAACTTTGAAAACCTTGTGTCTTGGTTTCATGATGAATGTGAAAGTAATATAGCCTTGAAATTGATGTGTCATGTGACATAATATTGATGTATTACCATGATGTTGATGTATTATCATGATGTTGATGTATTATCATGATGTTGATGTATTACCATGATGTTGATACCATGATGTTGATGTATTACCATAATATTGATACCATGATGTTGATGTATTATCATGATGTTGATGTATTACCATAATGTTGATGTATTGCCATGATAATGTGTTCGAATACATAAACTTGTTAAAATTATTATTCGGACTTTATTGATTGAATGATCAAATCACTTAATTGCCATTACATGCCAAAAATAACATGTTGGAAATTAATACAAAAAAATTCATAAACGATGAGCATGTCTTCATAGTCTTGCATGAAAGTGTTAAATTAAATTTTCAGTTCCAATCGGATTTCATGAATACATTATTCTCTTTCGGACTTTGTTCACATCATTAATTTTTGACAAATAGAATCATCTAGCAAATGCATAACTTTTAGACTTATCATGTGAAAAATATTACCTTTGAGAAATAAATTTGATGATTCTTTTTTATAAAAGGAAGATATTTTTTTTTTGCAAGGACTTGACTCACATAAATATCCTGATCCTTGTAAAGCATGCTATCGATTTGAACTACACAAATGGCTATCCTCCTTCATGCAAAAAAGATAATAATAAATAAAAAGGAAGAAGTTTTCACTCTATGTAAATAATCTCCATGTCATGGTCTTTTTGAGATGTTTGTATCCTATAAATAACATGAACCTACTTATGGCATCACACGTATATTCAAAAGTTGCTTATATCGTTTTCCTTTTTGTTGATGAAAAAGGGGGAGAAGTATATGAATTGATGCTATAAATGTCATATTATGTTGAAAGCAACAGATATATGAAGTATATGAATTGATGCTATAAATGCCATATTATGTTGAAAGAAGCAGACATATGAAGTATATGAATTGATGCTATAAATGTCATATTATGTTGAAAGAAGCAAACATATGATTATTGATGCTATGATTATGCCATGTTTGCTATGATTGTCATATTTGCATCATGTTAAGATATCAAAAACTTGCATTATAATTTTACATGTTGATATCTTACCATATGATGAATTGCCATCATTACTATAATTCACATTTGAAATTTAAAAATGGATGTCGAGTCTTGACATCACATAGAGAGATACATCATGATGGGAATCATGATGGGAGTATTGATAAGGATAAACGATTTTAACTTATCAATATGTCTCTTGAATTCAAAGGCTTTCAATTCAAGAATGACTTATCTCAATTATGGCACATAGATAGGGGGAGTTAAGGTTAACTCCGTTATTAATTGATTGTCATCATCAAAAAGGGGGAGATTGTTGAATCTCAGATTTTGATGATGATGTCAATTGTCATTTGTTATCAAATCCATATGTTGAGATAAGTGTGCAAGATTAACTACGATGAAAGCAAGACATGTAGCAGGAGTTACGTCGGAGTCAAGACTATGATCACGTTGGGAGTTCGAGAGCTCGACGGAAGTCCGGACGGTCGTCGGAGGTTCTACAGGAACAAATCCAAGAAGTCCAGGAGTTTGCCAAAAGAAGCTCGTCAGAAATGGCCAAGTGGATTGTCACAAGTCCAGGAGTTTGCCGGAAGTCCGCAGGAGCATCGCCAAAGGTCCGTCGGATGTTCGCCGGAAGTTCGCCTGAAGCTCGCTGGAAGAAGCGATTGACGCACCGAAGCAAGCTGTAGTAAATGTCTTAAGAATTGTCATAGTTAGCATGATGATTAAGTTAGAAATGGGAGGTGATCCCATTAACTTAATCTAGGGGCAATTGGGCCCTTTAAAGAACCAAATTGGGCCGAATGGATCAACCCATTCGGACCCAGATCTCTTAGCCAGAGGTGGCACCGCCTGGGTCGGCGGTGACACCACCCACGGCTCAGTCTCCGAGTTTTGGCTGGGCGGTGTAACCGCCTCTAACAGTGGTGCAACTGCCTGAGCTCGGTCTCCGAGCTCTGCCAGGAAGTGCAACCGCCCTTGACAAGCGGTGGCACCGCCCAGAGGCTCAGTCTTCGAGCTCTGCCAGGCGGTGCAACCGCCCCAGTCAGGCGGTGCAATCGCCAGACCTCGGAATTCCGGGAGATGACAGTTTTGAGCTCCAAATGCAAACTGGTTTGGGGCCTATAAATACCCCACTCTTTCAGCAATGAAAGAGAAATGAAAACCACCAAAATCCTAATCTTACTCTGTGATTTTTAGAGCTCAAAAGTGTTGTATAAGTTAAAGGTTCTTCTCCCTCTTTTCTTCCAAGTTCTGATCTTTCAAGAGAGGAGAGAAAAGTTTGTAAGGGTTGTCTCGTAAGCCCGTCAAAAGGAGTGAATCTGTAAAAGGGTGGTTGGCCTTCACCTATTGAAGGAAGGCCTCTAGTGGACGTCGGTGACCTCCTCGGTGGAGGAAGCCAGAAGTGG
Source organism: Musa schizocarpa (assembly GCA_900464855.2). Lineage (NCBI taxonomy): Eukaryota > Viridiplantae > Streptophyta > Magnoliopsida > Zingiberales > Musaceae > Musa > Musa schizocarpa. Next base: position 30,802,217 of record LS990921.1, read on the forward strand.
ATGTAGGTCAAGATTGACCAAACCACTCTAAAATCACATTGCTCTCTGGTTTGCATTTACTTTGAGCTTATTATCCTTACTGCAAACCTTCTTCATAGCTTACTTCCTTCTGCGCTTTTACGATTGTGTTTCCAAGCTCAGTATTTTTCGAATCGGTGTTTAGACATAAATCGCTTTTCTCGTACGAACATCGTATTTCAGTTTGCGCTTACATTTTGATTTCCATCACAACTGAAAACTACCTTTATAGATTTGTTTTAACTACTTCTTACCTGATCTCAAGTTAAAGTAATTTACGAATCGACATTTCTACCGAAATTACCCTTGTCGTACGAACGCAGTTTTAAACGTCAAAACTTGAAAGAAAAGAGGAAGGAGAACTTTTAACTCATACAACACTTTTGAGCTCTAAAAATCATAGAGTAAGATCAAGATTTTGGTAGTTTTGGTTTCTTTTTCATTGCTGAAAGAGTGGGGTATTTATAGGCCCCAAACCAGTTTGAATTCTGAGCTTAAAACTATCAATTCCCGGAATTCCGGGGTCTGGCGGTTGCACCGCCTAACTGGGTCGGTTGCACCGCCTAGCAGAGCTCGGAGACTAAGCCTCTGGGCAGTGCCACCGCTTGTTAGGGGCGGTTGCACCTCCTGCTAGAGCTCGGAGACCGAGCTCAAGTGGTACCACCGCCTGATTGGGGCAGTTGCACTGCCCAGCCAGAGCTCGAAGACTGAGCCCTGGGCGGTGCCACCGTCGACCCAAGCGGTGCCACCTCTGGCCAAGTAATCTGGGTCCGAATGGGCTGATCCATTCGGCCCAATTTGGGTCTTTCAAGGGCCCAATTGCCCCAAGATTAAGTTAATGGGATCACCTCCCATTTCTAACTTAATTATCGTGGTAACTACGAATTTCTTAAGACATTTACTACAACTAGCTCTGGTGCATCAATCGCTTCTTCCAGCGAGCTTCCGGTGAACTTCCAGCGAACATCCGACGAACCTCCGGCGATGCTCCGACGGACTTCCGGCAAACTCCTTGACTTGCGACGATCCACTTGGTGAGTTTCGATGAGCTTCTTTTGGCAAGCTCCTGGACTTCTCGGATTTGTTTCGTCGAGCTCTCGAACTCCCAACGTGATCATAGTCTTGACTCCGGCGCAACTCCTGCTGCATGTCTTTCTTTCATCGTAATTAATCCTGCACACTTAAAACAAAACTTCGATCGAGATAATTAATCCTAACCAATTAACTAAGTTGTCCGGCATGTCATTGGTCCCTCGACACTTCGTCCGATTCTTCAACGCATCGTCCTCTCCTATGGCCTATTGCCCAATCGGCCACTTGACGCTGCAACTCCGATATCCTTAGCGCAATACCCGCTCTTCTTAGCCCGATGCCCAAGTCCACGGCCCGAAGCCTTCTGTCGATACGTCAACCGATCTATCGGCCCGACGTCCAATCGTCTGACATGTTCGTTCGGCACAACATGATTTTTCCTGCTTTAATTGTCTCATCCTGATCGAAGCATCCTGCATCACTCAAAATGCAGATTAGAACATAAAAACATATCAAGTGGTTTCATCATCAAAATACGAGATTCAATAATTTTCTATCTTTGATGTTTTTTTTTTCGAGCTAATGCTTTATATGTTCCATCTTGTTTTTTAGATAAGTAATTCTAGCTAAAGCTCATGGTAATGTTTTAGGAGGATATTTTTGTAAGGATAAAACTCTAGTTCTTATTCAATTAAATTTCTATTGGCATAAGTGTTAGGATCGAGTCGGCACTAAGAGGGAGGGTGAATTAGTACAGCGGTAAAATTATGTTGAGTCAAAAATCTTCATACGACAAAAAACGTATCGAAAAGAGTTTAACTTGAAAGCATATAGAAGTATAGTGAAAGTAAGAATTCAGTTTATAATATAAGGAAAAAGTATGAAGGAAATGTAAACTAGATTTTTATAGTGGTTCAGTCATCGTGACCTACATCCACTCTCGATTCCTCTTCCGTTGAGGCCACGGCTTCCACTACCGATCTTCTTTCAACAAGCGAAAATCAACTACCTTTTTACACCCCTCTTCTCTTTTTCATAAGTTTAGGTGACAACCTTTTACAAGTACTCACTCCTCCATAAATAGAATTCTAAACTTAAAAACTAGAGGAGATTTCTCAAATAATTGCTACAGTGTTTTCCCATTTTTAAGTACTCTGTGCTTGTGTATGTTAACTAGAGATGAGACGGGTATTTATAGGCCTTAAGTGGATTCAAACTTGGAGCATAAAAGTATCTACTGGGAGGTACCACCACCTGTGCTGGGCAGTACCACCACCCAGTCTAGCGATACCACCACTTGGGAGATTGTGTCTGGGTGGTACTACCACCTAGACTAACGATACCACCGCCTGACAATCTTGGAGACTGAGTCTAGGCGGTACCACCGCTTGACACAGTCTCAAATGTTGAATCTTGGATTTTGATGATGAAACCAATTGATGAGTATTTATGATTTAATCTATATTTTGAGTGACGCAGGATGCTTCGATCAGGAAGAGACAATTAAAGCAGGAAAAATCATGTTAGGCCGGAGGAAAACATGTCAGAAAATTGGATGTCGGGTTGGAGGATCAGTCGACGTATCGATAGAAGGCTTTAGGCCATAGATTTGGGCATCGGGACAAGAAGAGCGGATATTGCGCCAAGGATATCAGAGTTGCGAAGGCACATGGTCGATTGGCCAATAGGTCGTAAGAAAGGACGATGCGTCGAAGAATCGGACGAAGTGTCGATGGACCAATGACATGCCGGACAACATGATCAATGCTTAGTATTAATTATCTAGATCGAAGTGTATTTTTACATGTGCATGATTAATTACGATAGTAAGGCATAAAGCAAAATGAAGTCCCAGAGTCAATGACGTGATTTCATTGGGAGTTAGAGAGTTCGTCGAAAGTCCGGACGTTCGTCGGAAGTTATGTCGGAACTAACCGAGAAGTCTTAGAACTTGTCAGAGAAGCTCGTCGGAACTCACCAAGAAGATCATTGAGAAGTCCAGGAGCTTGTCGGGAGTCCGTTGGAACATTGTCGAGAGATCGTCGAAAGTTCGCCGAAAGATCACTAGAAGATCGCCGGAAGCTCGTTGGAAGAAACCAAGACTTACAGACCTGTTTAGCTTAAGTATGTCTTAGATTTTATAGTTAGTACGTAATTGGGTTTGGAATTGGGCCAACCCAATTATGGGCCAATTGGGCCCATGTAAGGACTGTGTTGGGCCCAATGAGAGGCCCAAATAGTGGCCTAAGAGTTGGCACCGTAGTGGCACAATCTCCGAGATTGTGTCAAGCAGTGGTACCACCGGTCTGGACAGTGGTAGAGGTTGTGTCTGGGTGGTACCACCAGTCTGGGTGGTGGTACCGCCCAGTGCAGTGTTAGTGTCAAACTGACATTGGCGATAGTACCGCCCAACATAGGCGGTGGTACCACCCGGACCCAGGAAACCCAGGATAAGATGTTTTTAGGCTTCAAGTTTGAATCAACTTGAGACCTATAAATACCCCTCTCATCCCTAGTTAAGATATACAAGCACTGAGAGTTTAAAAGTGAAGAAATGTTGTAGAAATCTCTTGAGAAATCCCTCCTCTAGCTTAAACTTAGCATTTTGTTTAGAAAGGAGTGTGTGTGCTTGTAAAGGTTGACTCCTAAACCTGTGAAAAGGAGAAGAGGGGTGTAAGAAGGTGGTTGATCTTCACATATTAAAAGAAGATCGAAAGTGGATGCCGGTGGCTTCAACGGAAGAGGAATCAGTGAAGTGGATGTAGGTCATGATGACCAAACCACTCTAAAATCTGGTTTGTATTTCGTCTTGAGCAATTTACTTTACTGCAAACCATTTTACTTGCTTACTGCCTTCAATACATTTACGAACACTCTTTCAAGTTAAGCATTTCCGAGTTTGGCTTTTATCATATGAAAAGTTTGTTAGGATCAAGAACACTAAGAGGGGGGGGGGGGGGGTGAATTAGTGCAGCGGAAAACTTTCGACGATTAAAACTGCGTTCGTACGATAAGAGCGATTTCGGTAGAAAAGCCAATTCGTAAATCACTTTAACTTGTGATCAAATAAGATGCAGTTAAAGCAAGTCTATGAAGACAGTTTGCAGTTATGATGGAAATTAGAATATAAACGTAAACTGAAATATGATGTTCATACGATAAAACTGATTTACGTCTAAACGTCGATTCAGAAAATACTGAACTTTGAAACACGATCGTAAATGCGCAGAAGGCAGTAAGCTATTGAGGAGGTTTGCAGTAAAGATAATATGCTCAAAGTAAATGCAAACCAAGATTTAGAGTGGTTCGGTCAATCTTGACCTACATCCACTTTTGGCTTCCTCCACCGACGAGGTCACCGACATCCACTAGAGGCTTTCCTTCAATAGACGAAGGCCAACTACCTTTTTACAGTTTCGCTCCTTTTGACGGGCTTAGGAGACAACCCTTATAGAATTTTCTTTCCTCTCTTGACAGAGTAGAACTTGGAAGAAAGGAGGAAGGAGAACTTTTAACTCATACAACACTTTTGAGCTCTAAAAATCATAAAGTAAGATCAGGATTTCTGTGGTTTTTGATTGCTCCTTCATTGCTGAAAGAGTGAGGTATTTATAGGCCCTAAACCAGTTTGAATTCCGAGCTCAAAATTGTCATCTCCCAGAATTCCGGGGTCTGGCGGTTGCACCGCCTGACTAGGGTGGTTGCATCGCTTGGCAGAGCTCGAAGACTGAGCCTTTGGGTGGTGCCACCGCTTGTTAGGGGTGGTTGCACCTCCTGCCAGAGCTCGGAGACCGAGCTCAAGCGGTTGCACCTCTGTTAGAGGCGGTTGTACCGCCCAGCCAGAGCTCGGAGACTGAGCCCTAGGTGGTGCCACCGTCGACCCAGGTGGTGCCACCGCCGACCCAAGTGGTGCCACCTCTGGCCAAGTAATCTGGATCCGAATGGGCTGATTCATTCGGCCCAATTTGGGTCTTTCAAGAGCCCAATTGCCCCAAGATTAAGTTAATGGGATCACCTCCCATTCCTAACTTAATCTACATGCTAACTATGACAATTCTTAAGATATTTACTACAGCTTGCTCCGGTGCGTCAATCGCTTCTTCCGGCGAGCTTCCGGCGAACATCCGATGAACCTTTGGCGATGCTCCGACGGACTTCCGGCAAACTCCTGGACTTGCGACGATCCACTTAGCGAGTTCCGACGAGCTTCTTTTAGCAAGCTCCTGGACTTCTCGGATTTGTTCCCGCAGAACCTCCGACAACCGTCCGGACTTCCGTCAAGCTCTCGAACTCCCAACGTAATCATAGTCTTGACTCCAGCACAACTCCTGTTGCATGTCTTACTTTCATCATAGTTAATCATGCACACTTATCTCAACATATGGATTAGATAACAAATGACAATTAATGTCATCATCAAAATTTGAGATTCAACAATCTCCCCTTTTTTTATGATGACAATCAATTGATAACGGAGTTAACCTTAACTCCCCCTATCTATGTGTCATAATTGAGATAAGTCATTCTTGAATTCAAAGCCTTTGAATTCAAGAGACATATTGATAAGTTAAAATCATTTAACCTTATCAATACTCCCATCATGATTCCCATCATGATGTATCTCTCTGAAAATGATGTATGATGTCAAGGCTTGACATCCATTTTCAAATTTCAAATGTGAATAATAGTAATGATAGCAATTCATCATATGGTAAGATATCAACATGTAAAATTTTGAAGTAAGATTTTGATATCTTAATATGATGCACACATTTCAAGTATTTTAGCAATCATAGCATTTCATCACATGGTAAGATATCAACACGTAGGACTACGATGCAAGTTCTTGATATCTTAACATGATGCAAACATGGCATATTGCTAATATGGCAATCATAGTTATCATTAATTTATATATTTTTGATGATGCAAGCATGGCATAATCTTAGCATCAATTCATATATCTGTTTTTTTCAACATAATATGACATTTATAGCATCAATTCATATATTTCTCCCCTTTTGTCATCAACAAAAAGTAGAATGATATAAACAACTTTTAAATATACGTACAATGTCATAAGTAGGTTCATGTCATTTGGATATAAATTATACAAACATCTCAAGAAAAACATGACACGAAGATTATAGAGTGAAAACTTCTTCCTTTTTATTTGTTATTATTTTTTTGCATGAAGGAGGAAAGTCATTTGTGTAGTTCAAATCGATAGGATATTAAGGCAAGCTTTACAAGGATCAGAATATTTATATGAATCAAATCCTTGCACATAAAAATATCTTCCTTTTATAAGAATGAATCATCAAATCTATTTCTCAAAGAGAATATTTTTCACATGATAAGTCTAAAAGATATACATTTACTAGATGATTCTATTTGTCAAAAATCAATGATGTGAATCAAACTATATGTGACATATGTTTATTAAGTCCGAAAGAGAATAATGTATTCATGAAATCCGATTGGAACTGAAAATTTAATTTAACACTTTCATGCAATCGGATAAGACTATACAATCATGAAGACATGCTCATTGTTATGAAAATTTTTGTATTAATTTCCAACATGTTATTTTAGGCATGTAATGGCAATTAAGTGATTTGATCATTCAATCAATAAAGTTCGAATAATAATTTTAACAGGTTTATGCATTTAGACACATCAACATTCCTAATTGTCTTCTTATGAAATCAAATTGTTCTTCACTCAGAGGTTTTATAAAAATATCAGCTAGTTGATGCATAGTATCTATGAACTCTATAATTACATAATGATTAGTAACATGATCTCGTATAAAGTGATGTCTAATATCAATATGTTTTGTTCTTGAGTGTTGAATGAGATTCTTTGTTAAACATATTGCACTCGTGTTATCATATTTAATGGGAATGTTTTTAAGATAGACTTTGTAATCTTATAAGATGTTTTTCATCCACACAACTTGTGCACAGCATGCACTAGCTACAATGTATTCATCTTCGGTTGTTGACAATGCAACCGAGTTTTGTTTCTTAGATGACCAGGAAACAAGGGAATGTCCCAAAAATTGACATGTTCCTGTTGTGCTTTTTCTATCTAGTCTACACCCAGCAAAATCCGTATCAGCATAAGCAATTAACTCAAAAGTTTTAGATTTTGGATACTATAATCTTAGATTTGTGGTAGCTTTAAGATATCTAAGTATTCTTTTAACTGCTTTGAGATGAGATATCTTAGGGTTCGATTGAAACCTAGCAAAAAGTCCTACACTGAACATGATATCTGGTCTAGTTGTAGTGAGGTAAAGTAAACTTCCTATCATACCCCTATAAGTTTTTTGATCGAAGCTTTCTCCACTCTTATCAACTTCTAACTTAGTAGAGGTGCTCATAGGGGTGTTAATAGCTTTTGAGCTATCCATATTAAATCTTTTCAGTAGATCTAAAGCATATTTAGTTTGACTAATAAAGATGCTATTGCTTAGTTGCTTAATTTGTAAGCCTAAGAAAAAGGTTAATTCTCCCATCAAACTCATTTCAAATTCGAGACTCATGATTTTAGCAAAAGATTCACAAAGAGATTCATTCGTAGAACCGAAGATAATATCATCAACAAAAATCTGAATAATGATAAAATTATTTTCAAAATTCTTGATAAACAATGTAGTATCAACCTTGTCTTTTGTGAAATTATTTTCAATAAGAAAAGAACTAAGTCTCTCGTACCAAGCCCTAGGAGCTTGTTTTAAACCATAGAGAGCTTTAGTTAATTTGAACATATGATTAGGGAGGCTATTATTTTCAAATCCAGGAGGTTGTTCAACATAAACTTCTTCGGAAATAAAGCCTTTAAGAAAAACGCTTTTAACATCCATTTGAAACAACTTAAAATTATTACTACTAGCATAGGCAAAGAGCATCCTTATGGCTTCTAATCAAGCCACAGGAGCGAAGGTTTCTTCTTTATCAATACCTTCTTCTTGGTTGAAACCTTTGGCCACTAATCTAGCCTTGTTTCTAACCACGATACCATATTCATCTTGCTTGTTTCTAAAGACCCATTTAGTACCAATAACTAAATGGTCATTTGGCCTAGGAACAAGCTTCCATACATCATTTCTCTCAAATTGATTTAATTCATCTTGCATTGCGATAATCCATGAATCATCTTTCATGGCTTCAACAATACATTTAGGTTCAATTTGGGAGAGAAAAGTAGCGTTGGCACAAAAAATTTTAAGAGAAGAACGTGTCTGAACCCTCTTTGATGTGTCTCCTAAGATTAGCTCCTTAGGATGAGCATCTACATACTTCCAATCCTTGAGTAAGGATGTTTCGGAAGTGGATGTATCCAAGTTGCTAGTTGGAGAAAGGGTTTCATTTAAATTTAAAGAATCGAAGTTAACATCATCATCAAAATCGTTTTTCTTGATTTCGGAAATCTCATTGAAAACAACATGAATGGATTCTTCAATAATTAAAGTTCTTTTATTGAAGATACAAAAAGCTTTAGAAACTGAAGAATACCAAGAAAAATTCCTTCATCGGATTTAGCATCAAATTTTCCTAAGGCATCTTTTTCATTCAAGATGAAACACTTACACTCAAAAACTTTAAAATATGAAACATTAGGTTTTTTTGTTGTTTCACAACTCATATGGAGTTTTGGTGAGTAGGGGTCTTACTAGAACACTATTCAAAATATAGCATGCAGTGTTTACGGCTTCGGCCCAAAAATATTTTGGTAGGCTATGTTCATTCAACATGGTTCTTGCCATTTCTTGTAAATTTCTATTTTTTCTTTCTACTACTCCATTTTGTTGAGGATTTCTTCGAGTAGAGAAGTTGTGGTTGTATCCATTAAGTTCACAAAATTCTTGGAAATCACGGTTTTGAAATTCACCACCGTGATCACTTCTAATTGATGAAATCATAAAACCCTTTTCATTTTGAACAAGTTTGCAAAACTTGGTGAAATATCTAAAGCATTCATTTTTGTGTTTCAAAAAATAAGTCCATGTGTATCTACTATAGTCGTCTACAATTACGAGGGCGTATTTGCTGCCTCCTAGGCTTGATGTAGAGATTGGTCCGAACAAGTCCATATGGATCAATTGTAAGGGTCTAGAGGTGCTTATTTGATTCTTGGATTTGAAACTATCCTTAATTTATTTACCTAATTGACAAGCATTACATGCATTATCTTTAATGAACTTGATATGAGGAATTCCTTTTACAAGTTCTTTGGATGATATTTGAGCGATTAGTTTCATGCTAGCATGACCTAATCTTCTATGCCATAGCCAAGCATCCTCATTTAAAACCGAGAAACACATTTCATTACACAGATCATTAATGTCAATGGTGTATACGTTATTTTGTTTTAATGCAATCATAGATGTGTTGTTGTGTGGTTTTTCAATGATGCAAGCATTAGATTCGAATTTGACAATATATCATTTATCACATAATTGACTAATGCTCAAGAGGTTATGTTTTAAACAATCAACTAACAAAACATCTTCAATAAAGAAGTTGGATTTATTACCTATGGTTCCTTTGCCAATGATTTTACCCTTGTTGTTGTCTCCGAAGGTGACATAGCCTTTGTCTATGCTAGTGAGCTTAGAGAATTGAGATGGATCTCCGATCATATGCCTTGAGCATCCACTATCAAGGTACCATCTCTTGCTCCTAGCTTGTGATGGTGTATGTCTCTACAAGAAAGGATAATTTTTAGGCACCCATTTACTTTTGGGTGCCTCAAAAACTGATCTACATTATTTATCATGTTGCATAGAGTTTATCATGGTTCCTTTAGGAACCTAAATTAATTTGTTCGGACTAATTTGTTGAATCTCGGATTTTGATGATGAAGTCAATTGTCATTTGTTGTCTAATCTATGTGTTGAGATAAGTGTGCAAGATTAACTACGATGAAAGTTAGACAAGCAGGAGTTGCGCCGGAGTCAAGATCATGATCACGTTGGGAGTTCGAGAGTTCGACGGAAGTTCGGACGGTCGTCGGAGGTTCTGCGAGAACAGATCCGAGAAGTCCAAAAGCTTGCTAAGCGAAGCTCGTCGGAACTCGCCAAGTGGATCGTCGCAAAGTCTAGGAGTTTGCCGGATGTCCGCAGAAGAATCACCGAGGGTTCATCGGATGATCGACGGAAGTTCGCCGGAAACTCGCCGGAAGAAGCGATTGACGCATCGGAGCAAAGCTGCAGAAGTTGTCTTAGATTTAATCGTAGTTAGCACGTTGATTAAGCTTGAAAATGGGAGGTGATCCCATTAGCTTAATCTTGGGGCAATTGGACCCTAGAAAAGATTGAAATTGGGCCGAATGGAGCTAACCATTCGGACCCTGATTGCACCAGGCGGTGCAACCGCCTAGGCCAGGAGGTGCAACCGCCAGGGCTGTGTCTCCCAGCGAGACTGGGTGGTGCAACCGCCCCAGCCAGGAGGTGCAACCGCCTAGAGCTCGGTCTTCGAGCTAGACTGGGCGGTGCAACCTCCCTGACAGAGAGGTAGCACCGCCTGAGCTCGGTCTTCGAGCTCAGGCAGAGAGGTGCAACCGCCTCAATCAAGAGGTGGCACCGCCTCGGGGGCTCGATCTCGAAAGCAGACTCGAGGCGGTGCAAACCCCCTACGACAGAGAGGTGCAACCGCCTGGGCCGGGATCTCGAAGCTCGCACCCGGCGGTGCAACCTCTCCATCCAAGAGGTGCAACCGCTTTGATCCCGAATTCCGTGATTTGATCGTTTTAAGCTCCAAATTTGAACTGGGTTGGGGCCTATAAATACCCCACCCATTCAGCACTGAAAATATATAGATCCACACTGAATTCTTGATCTTTTCAGTGATTCTAAGAGCTCAAATTTGTGTAAAGTCCAAAAGTTCTCCTCTTTCTGTTCTTCAAGTCTTGAGTTGTAAAGAGAGGAGAGAAAGGATCTGTAAGGGTTGTCTCCTGAGCCCGTCAAAAGGAGAGAAACTGTAAAAGGGCAGTTAGCCTTAAGCCCATTGAAGGAAGGCAGCTAGTTGACGCCGGTGACCTGCGTGGGAGGAGGAAGCCAAAAGTGGAGTAGGTCAAGACTGGCGAACCACACTAAATCTCTGGTTTGCTTTTACTTTGAGCACTTTATCATTACTGCAAACCTCCTACATTGCTACTGCCCTCGCGGCGTTTATGAACGAAGTCTCTAAGTTCTGATCTTTTCGAATCTGCATTCAGGACGTAAATAGGTGTTTTCGCACGATCTTTACACTGCAGTTTACGCCACGTTTTGATTCCATTTATAACTGCAAATTGCTTTCGCGTATTCATAAAACGCTTTTCAAAGTTCAAAACCACGTTTAGGCGTAAAATTACGTTTAGACGTAAAACTGCGTTTAGACGTAAAACCGCGCGTTTAGACGCAAAACTGCGTTTAGGCGTAAAACTGCGTTTAGACGTAAAACTTCGTTTAGACACAAAACTGCGTTTAGACGTAAAACTGCGTTTAGACGTAAAACTGCGTTTAGACGCAAAACTGCGTTTAGACGTAAAACTACACTTAGACGTAAAACTGCACTTAGACGTAAAACTGCGTTTAGACGCAAACTGCGCTCAAACGCAAACTACGCTTAGACGCAAACTGCGCTCAAATGCAAACTGCGCTTAGACGCAAACTGCGCTTAAATGCAAACTGTGTTGAGACGCAAACTGCGCTTAGACGCAAACTGTGTTTAGACGCAAACTGTGTTTAGACGCAATCTGCGCTTAGACGCAAACTGCGCTTAAAAGCAAACTGCGCTTAGACACAATCTGCATTTAGACGCAAACTGCATTTAGACGCAAACTGCGTAAACTACAAACTGTGAATCGACATTTACATCGAAATCGTTTTTATCGGACGAACGCGGCTTTTGTTTTTAAATCGCTGAAAGTTTTCCGCTGCACTAATTCACCCCCCCCTCTTAGTGCTCTCGATCCTAACAATTGGTATCAGTGCAAGGTTAACTCTCTAACGGATTAAAACCCAAGAGAGAGATGGCATACGCCGGAAACCAAGAGGGGCATTCTATTACACGTCCACCCATGTTCAGTGGAACGGACTACACCTACTAGAAGACCCGAATGAGGATCTTTCTTATTTCTATGGATTTTGAACTGTGGAACCTTGTTGAAAACGGATTTTCAAAGTCTTCTCTTCCAATGATCGATTGGAATGAATTGGAAAAGAAGGCTTTCGCTCTTAATGCAAAGGCTATGAATGCCTTATTTTGCGCACTTGATAAAAACGAGTTTAATCGTGTTTCAACTTGCGAAACTGCCTTTGATATTTGGCACACACTTGAAGTGACCCACGAGGGCACAAGTAGAGTGAAAGAGTCAAAAATCAATCTGTTGCTGCATTCTTTTGAACTTTTCGAATGAAACCGAAAGTGAAACCATTGGCGACATGTTTACCCGTTTCACGGATGTCGCCAACGGTCTAAAAGGACTCGGAAAAAAGTTTTTTTTGGATTTTGAACTCAGTAAATAAGATACTAAGATCCCTTCCTAAAAGTTTGGATCCTAAAGTCACTGCTATTCAAGAGGCAAAAGATCTGCGCAACTTCCCTCTTGAAGAACTAATCGGGTCATTAATGACCTATGAGATGACTTGCAAAGCTCATGAAGAGCAAGAAGACATCCTTCCAAAGAACAGGAAGGATATGGCACTTAAAACTTCTGAATGCCACTTGAGAGAAAACTCAAGTGATGAGGACTATGATGATGACTTGGCACTTTTAACAAGAAAGTTTAAAAAATTCTTTAAAAGAAACAAGTTTAAGAATGATGCGAAAAATAAACTTGAACCCAAGAAGGACCAAGTGATCTGCTATGAATGTAAAAAGCCGGGACACTACAAGAGTGATTGTCCCCAAGTCAAAAGAAGAACATCAAAGAAGAAGGCTCTTCAAGCAACATGGGACGACTTCGGCGCATCCAAGAAGAGGAGACCAACACCGAGCAAGTTGCTCATTACGCTCTAATGGCCATGAAGGCGAGGTAACAAATTCATTAGATGCAGATTTATCATTGATGAATTATTAAATGCTTTCCATAAATTGTTTGATGAGTGTAAGACTATTAGTGGTAAATACAAATTGCTAAAAAAAGGAGTATGATAGTCTTATTTACAAGTTTGATAAGTTAAATGCTGAACATAGTGATAGTTTAAACTCATGCATAAAATGCCATGATCTAGAAACTTTTCAAAAAGAAAACTTGCTACTTAAGGACACCTTGAAGAAATTCGAGGTTATTAGCAAGTCATTAAACATGATCCTTACAAACAAGGGTCATGTTCCCAAAAGAAGTGGGATTGGATTTGTGAGGAGTCCTCACCAAAATCCAACTACCTTAAATAAAAGGCCCCATCTTACATGTTAGACATCAAAGCAAATGCAACTTTTGTTGCAAGTTCGCATGAGGGACGATTATTGTCCATTTAGGAAATTAAGTCCAAACAAATTGATTTGGGTTCCTAAGGGAACCATGACAAATTCTATGCAACATGATAGAAAAAAATGTAGATCTATTTGTGAGGAACCCAAAAGCAAATGGGTACCTAAACATCATCCTTTCTTGTAGAAAAACTAAACCATCGCAAGCTAGGAGCAAGAGATGGTACCTTGACAAGTGGATGCTCAAGGCATATGACCGGAGATCCATCCCAATTCTCTAAGCTCACTAGCATAGGCGAAGGATATGTCACCTTCGGAGACAACAACAAGGGTAAAATCATTGGCAAAGGAACCATAGGTAACAAATCCAACTTTTCTATTGAAGATGTCTTGCTAGTTGATGGTCTAAAACATAACCTCGAGCATTAGTCAATTGTGTGATAAAGGATATATTATCGATTTGAATCTAATGCTTGCATCATTGAAAAACCACACAAAAACATATCTATGATTGCATTAAAACAAAATAACGTATACACTATTGACATCAATGATTTATGTAATGAAACATGTTTTTTGCTTTTAAATGAAAATGCTTGGATATGGCACAGAAGATTAGGTCATGCTAGCATGAAGCTAATCACTCAAATATCATCCAAAGAACTTGTAAGAGGAATTCCTCATATCAAGTTCATCAAAGATAATGTATGTGATGCCTGCCAATTAGGTAAACAAATTAAGAGTAGCTTCAAATCTAAAAATCAAATAAGCACCTCTAGGCCCTTACAATTGATCCATATGGACTTGTTCGGACCCATCTCCACATCAAGCCTAGGAGGTAGCAAATACGCTTTCGTCATCGTGGATGACTATAGCAGATACACATGGACTTACTTCTTAAAACAGAAAAGTGAATGCCTTAGATCTTTTACCAAGTTTTGCAAACTCGTTCAGAATGAGAAAGGTTCTATGATTTCGTCAATTAGAAGTGATCATGGTGGTGAATTTCAAAACCATGATTTCCAGGAATTTTGTGAACTCAATGGATACAACCATAATTTCTCTACTCCTAGAAACCCTCAACAAAATGGAGTTGTAGAAAGAAAAAATCGAAATTTACAAGAAATGGCAAGAACCATGTTGAATGAACACAACCTACCCAAATATTTTTGGGCCGAAGCCGTAAATACTGCATGCTACATTTTAAATAGAGTTCTAGTGAGACCTCTACTAACCAAAACTCCCTATGAGTTATGGAACAATAAAAAACCCAACGTTTCATATTTTAAAGTCTTTGGGTGTAAGTGTTTTATCTTGAATGAAAAAGACAACTTAGGAAAATTTGATGCTAAATCCGATGAAGGGATCTTTCTTGGTTATTCTACAGTTTCTAAAGCCTTTTGTATCTTTAATAAAAGAACTCTAACTATTGAAGAATCCATTCATGTTGTTTTCAATGAGATTTCTGAAATCACAAAAAATGATCTTGACGATGATGTTAATTTTGATTCCTTGAATTTAAACGAAACCCTGTCTCCAACTAGCAACTTGGACGCATCCACTTCTCAGATTTCCTTACCCAAGGATTGGAAGTATGTAGATGCTCATCCTAAGGAGCTAATCTTAGGAGACGCATCAAAGGGGGTTCAAACACGATCTTCCCTTAAAACCTTTTGTGCAAATGCCGCCTTTCTCTCCCAAATTGAACCCAAATGCATTGATGAAGCCATGAAAGATGATTCATGGATTATCGCAATGCAAGATGAATTAAATCAATTTGAGAGAAATGAAGTGTGGAAGCTTGTTCCTAGGCCAAATGACCATTTAGTTATTGGTACTAAATGGGTCTTCAGAAACAAGCAAAATGAAAACGGTATCGTGGTTAGAAACAAGGCTAGATTAGTGGCCAAAGGTTTCAACCAAGAAGAAGGTATCGATTCACAAAGAAACCTTTCGCCTCGTGGCTCGATTGGAAGCCATAAGGATGTTCCTTGCCTCACGCTTAGCAGTAATAATTTTAAGTTGTTTCAAATGGATGTTAAAAGTGCTTTTCTTAATGGCTTTATTTCCGAAGAAGTCTATGTTGAACAACCTCCTGGATTTGAAAATAATAGTCTCCCTAATCATGTGTTTAGATTAACTAAAAGCTCTATGGTTTTAAAACAAGCTCCAAGGGCTTGGTATAAGAGACTTAGTTTTTTTTTCTTATTGAAAATAATTTCATAAAAGGCAAGGTTGATACTACATTATTCATCAAGAACTTTGAAAATAATTTTCTCATTGTTCAAATTTATGTTGATGATATTATCTTTGGTTCTCTGAATGAATCTCTTTGTGAATCCTTTGCAAAAAACTATGAGTCGTGAATTGAAATGAGTCTAATGGGAGAGTTAACATTCTTCTTAGGTCTACAAATCAAACAACTAAGCAATGGCATCTTTATTAGTCAAACCAAATATGCTATGAGTTTGCTAAAGAAGTTCAATATGAATAACTCAAAAGCTATTAACACTCCTATGAGCACCTCCACTAAGTTAGAAATTGATGAAAATGGAGAAAGCTTGATCAAAAAAACCTATAGGGTATGATAGGAAGTTTACTTTTACCTCACTTTGCAACTAGACGGACATAATGTTTAGTGTAGGACTTTGTGCTAGATTTCAATCAAACCCTAAAATATCTCATCTCAAAGCAGTTAAAAGAATACTCATATATCTTAATGGTACCATAAATCTAGGATTATGGTACCCAAAATCGAGGAGCTTGAGTTAATGCTTATCGATGCGGACTTACCGGGTCTGTAGATTAGATAGAAAAAAAGCACATCGGGAACATGTCAATTCTTAGGACATGCCCTTGTTTTCCTGGTCATCCAAGAAACAAAACTCGGTTGCACTATCAACAACAAGAAATTTGAATATATTGCAGCAAGTGCATCTTTGTGCACAAGTTGTTTGGATGAAAAATACCTTAGAAGATTATAAAGTTCATCTTAAAAATATTCCCATTAAATGTGATAACACAAGTGCAATATGCCTAACAAAAAAACCCTATACAACACTCAAGAACAAAACATATTGACATCAGACATCACTTTATACGAGATCATGTTACGAATCATGATGTAATCATAGAATTCATTGATACGAAACATCAACTAGTTGATATCTTTACAAAACCCCTAAGTGAAGAACAATTTGATTTCATAAGAAGAGAATTAGGAATGTTGATGTGTCCGAATACTTAATCTAGTTAAAATTATTTTTCGGACGTTATTGATTACTATTGCATGCCTTGGCATCACTTGATCAAATAACATGTTGGAAATTATGTGACAAATATTTTTAAAAATCAGTAGCATACTCATAACCGAATGCATGTAAGAAGTTCATTTTTCAGTCTGAATGCTAAAAATGGGATTTTCGTGTACACTCTTATGAAAACTTTTTGAAAAATGACTTTCCTCCTTCAAGCAACGAACTATAACAAGGAAAAGAGATATTCAAAGTACTATATGTGTCATGCCTTCCTTTATGTGCGTGATAACCTGCTGGAATCACATCTACCATGCTTTTTTATAATGCTATCATGCTTTTTATTGATGACAAAGGGGGAGAAACATATGAATTGATAAACACTACCATAATTATGTCTATGTCATAGTTGAACTGCCATAATCATGTCTATGTCATAGTTGCAAATACTTGAGTTATGCTATAAACAATGTTATGGTTATGCCATCCTTGCATCACCAAGAGATATATGAACATGTGCTATAGTTTGCATTATGTCTTGAGTTGATATCCTATCTTGTGAAGTAAATGCAAACTTGCTAGAAAATCTCAAATGTGTGCATCATTTAATAGTCCTTCGCAGCTTTATATGATTACATGATGAATAGTTACAAACATAATCATACAAACTTGATGATGTATGTCAAGCCTTGACATCATTCTTGAAGAGATACATCATGATGGGTATCATGATGAGAGTATTGATAAGTTTAACTGATCTAACTTATCAATACGTCACTTGAATTCTTAGGTCTTGAATTCAAGGTTGACTTATCTCAACTATGGCATATAGATAGGGGGAGTTAAGGATAACTCCATTATCAATTGATTGTCATCATCAAAAAGGGGGAGATTGTTGAATCTCGGATTTTGATGATGAAGTCAATTGTCATTTGTTGTCTAATCTATGTGTTGAGATAAGTGTGCAGGATTAACTACGATGAAAGTTAGACAAGCAGCAGGAGTTACGCCGGAGTCAAGATCATGATCACGTTGGGAGTTCGAGAGTTCGACGGAAGTTCGGACGGTCGTCGGAGGTTCTCGCGAGAACAGATCCAGAAGTCCAAAAGCTTGTTGTTTTAAGCTCGTCGGAACTCGCCAAGTGGATCGTCGAAAGTCCAGGAGTTTGCCGGATGTCCGCAGAAGAATCACCGAGGGTTCATGGATGATCGACGGAAGTTCGCCGAAACTTCGCCCGGAAGAAGCGATTGACGATCGGAACAAAGCTGCAAAAGTTGTCTTAGATTTAATCGTAGTTAGCACGTTGATTAAGCTTGAAAATGGGAGGTGATCCCATTAGCTTAATCATGGGGCAATTGGGCCCCTGAAAAGATTGAAATTGGGCGAATGGAGCTAACCATTAGGACCCGATTGCACCAGGCGGTGCAACCACCTAGGCGAGGGAGGTGCAACCGCCAAGGCTGTGTCTCCAGGCAGATCAGAGGCGGTGCAACCGCCTTGAGCCAGGAGGTGCAATCGCCCGAGCTCGGTCTTGAGCTAGGCTGATCGGCAGTGCAACCTCCCGACAGAGAGGTAACACCGGCTGAGCTCGGTCTTCGAGCTCAAGCGAGAGGTGCAACCGCCTCAATCGAGGAGGTGGCACCGCCAGGGGCTCGATCTCGAAGCTAGACTCGGCGGTGCAACCGCCCGACAGAGAGAGGTGCAACCGCACGGGCTCGATCTCCAAGCTCTGCCGGGCGGTGCAACCTCTCCACTCAAGAGGTGCAATCGCCTGATCCCGAAATTCCGGGATTTGATCGTTTTGAGCTCCAAATTTGAACTGGGTTGGGGCCTATAAATACCCCACCCATTCAGCACTGAAAATATACAGATCCACACTGAATTCTTGATCTTTTCAGTGATTCTAAGAGCTCAAATTTGTGGAAAGTCCAAAAGTTCTCCTATTTCTATTCTTCAAGTCTTGAGTTGTAAAGAGAGGAGAGAAAGGATCTGTAAGGGTTGTCTCCTGAGCCCGTCAAAAGGAGAGAAACTGTAAAAGGGCAGTTAGCCTTCGCCCATTGAAGGAAGGCAGCTAGTTAACGTCGGTGACCTCGTCGGAGGAGGAAGCCAAAAGTGGAGTAGGTCAAGACTGGCCGAACCACTCTAAATCTCTTGTTTGCTTTTACTTTAAGCACTTTATCATTACTGCAAACCTCCTACATTGCTACTGCCCTCTGCGCGTTTACGAACGAGTCTCTAAGTTCTGATCTTTCCGAATCTGCATTCAGACGTAAATAGGTGTTTTCGTACAATCTTTACACTGTAGTTTACGCTTACGTTTTGATTCCATTTATAACTACAAATTGCTTTATGCGTATTCATAAAATGCTTTTCAAAGTTCAAAACTGCGTTTAGACGTAAAATTACGTTTAGACGTAAAACTGCATTTAGACGTAAAACTGCGTTTAGACGCAAAACTGCGTTTAGACGTAAAACTGCGTTTAGACGTAAAACTTCGTTTAGACGCAAAACTGCGTTTAGACATAAAACTGCGTTTAGACGCAAAACTGCGTTTAGATGTAAAACTGCACTTAGACGTAAAACTGCACTTAGACGTAAAACTGTGTTTAGACGCAAACTGCGCTCAAACATAAAACTAAACAGGCGCTTAGACGAACTCGCGCCCAAACGCGAAACCGCTTTAAACTAAACCGCGCTTTTAAACGCAAACTGTGCTTAGACGCGAAACTGTGTTTAGATGCAAACTGTGTTTAGACGCTAATCTGCGCTTAGACATAAACTGGCGCTTTAAAAAGCAAACTGCGCTTAGATTTAATCTGCATTTAGACGCAAACTGCATTTAGACGCAAACTGCGTAAACTACAAACTATGAATCGGCATTTACATCGAAATCGTTTTTATCGGACGAACGCGGCTTTTGTTTTTAAATCGCTGAAAGTTTTCCGCTGCACTAATTCACCCCCCCCTCTTAGTGCTCTCGATCCTAACATAATTTTCTTGAATGGACAATAATGCGTTTTGTGTCCATGTTTGCAACAAAAGTTGCATTTGCTTTGGTGTCGAATATGTAGGATCGGGCCTTTCATGAAGGTGGTTGGATTTTGGTGAGGATTTCTCACAAATCTGATTCCACTTCTTTTGGGAATGTGACCTTTGTTTGTAAGGATCATGTTCAAAGACTTACTACCAATCTCGAATTTCTTTAAAGTGTCCTTAAGTAGCAAGTTTTCCTTTTGGATAGTTTCTAGATCATGGCATTTTATACAAGAACATAAACTATCATGATATTTAGTTCTTAACTTATCGAAATTACAAGTAAGACGATCATGCTCCTTTTTTAGCAATTTATATTTTCTACTAATAATCTTGCATTCACCAAATAAGTCATGGAAGGCATTTAATAACTCATCAAATGATAAATCTGCATCAATTAAATTTGTTACCTCCTCTCCGATGGTCATTAAGGCGTAATGAGCAACTTGCTCGGTGTTGGACTCCTCTTCTTCGGACACGCTCGAGTCATCCCACATTGCTTTGAGCGCCTTCTTCTTTGATGTTCTCTTCTTGGCTTGGGGACAATCACTTTTGTAGTGTCCCGGCTTTTTGCACTCGTAGCAAATAACTTGGTCCTTTTTGGGTTCAAGTTTATTTTTTGTGTCATTTTTAAACTTGTTTCTCTTAATGAATTTTTTGAATTTCCTTGTTAGAAGTGCCAAGTCAACGTCACAGTCCTCATCACTTGAGTTTTCTCTCAAGTGGTCATCTAAAGTTCTAAGTATCATATCATTCCTATTCTTTGGAAGGATATCTTCTTGCTCTTCATGAGCCTTACATATCATTTCCTAGGTCATTAATGACCCGATTAGTTCTTCAAGAGAGAAGTTGTTTAAATCTTTAGCCTCTTGAGTAGCAGTGACTTTAGGGTCCCAACTCTTAGGAAGAGATCTTAGAATCTGATTCACGAGCTCAAAATTTGTAAAACTTTTGCCGAGTCCTTTTATACCATTGACGACATCCGTGAAACGGGTGTACATGTCGCCAATAGTCTCGCTCGGTTTCATTCGAAAAAGTTCGAAAGAATGTATCAAAAGATTGATTTTTGACTCTTTCACTCTACTTGTGCCTTCATGAGTCACTTCGAGTGTATGCCAAATATCAAACGCAGTTTCACAAACCAAAACATGATTAAACTCATTTTTATCAAGCGCACAAAAGAAGGCATTCATAGCCTTTGCATTAAGAGCGAAAGTCTTCTTCTCCAATTCATTCCAATCGATCATCAGAAGAGAAGACTTCGAAAATCCATTTTCGACAAGATTCCAAAGTTCAAAATCCATTGAAATAAGGAAGATCCTCATTCGGGTCTTCCAATAGGTGTGGTCTGTATCATTGAACATGGGTGAACGTGTAATAGAATGACCCTCTTGGTTTCCGACGTATGTCATCTCTCTTGGGTTTTAATCCATTTGAGAGTTAACCCCGCTTTGATACCAATTGTTAGGATCAAGAGCACTAAGAGGGGAGGGGGGGGTGAATTAGTGCAGCAGAAAACTTTAGACGATTAAAACTGCATTCGTACGATAAGTGATTTCGGTAGAAAAGTCGATTCGTAAATCACTTTAACTTTTGATCAAGCAAGATGCTGTTGAATCTCGGATTTTGATGATGAAACTAATTGATTGTGTTTAGATGTTTAACTGCATTTTGAGTGATGCAGGTCTACTCGAATAGGATTAGACAGTTGACGTAGAAGGAATTGACGTTGCGCCGGAGGAGATCACGTCAGGATATTGGACGGCAAAAGACTTCGGACGTTGGGCATCTGGCCAAGGAAAGCGGAATTGCGCCAAGGATATCGGGGTTGCTGAGGTCAACCACCGATTGGGCAACAAGCCGCAAGAGAGGACGATAATTTGAAGAATGGACGGCGCCAACCAACCAACGTCTTGCGACAAATGAATGTCAATTCGCGTTGTAATAATTGTCTAGATCGGAGTAGAGTTTTAGTTTATGTGTGCAGGAATAACTACGATAACGATGAAGACATAAAGTGAAACAAAGTGCAGAGTCAAGCGTGAAGGATTCGTTGGGAGTTCGATGGAAGTTCAAAGGTTCGTCGGGAATGCTGCCGGAACTAGCCAAGAATGAGTAGGGAGCTTGCCGAAGGGTTTTTCGGAAGCTCGCCGGAAGGTTTGTTGGAAGTTCACGGAGCTCACCGAGAAAGATCGAAGCTTGCCGAAGAAGCTCATTAGAACTCACCAAGATCAAATCGTGAAGTCTAGGAGCTTGCCGGGAGTCCGCAGAATGGTTTCCGAGAGTTTATCAGAAGACTGCCGGAAGTTCGCCGAAAGCTCGCCGAAAGAAGTTTTGACTTGCGGACTTTGTAATAGCTTAGGAAATGTCTTTAAATTTGTAATTAGCACGTTAATTAGGGTTAGGATTATGTGTTAATCCTATAACCCAAGTAGGGGCCAATTGGGCTCGAGTTCGGACTGGTTTGGGCCAAGTTTGGAGCCCAACCAGTGAGCTGAAATAGTGTAGGCGGTGGCATTGCCTAGAACCCAAGATCTGAGCGGTGGCACCGCCCAGCACCCGAGAGATCCAGCGGTGGCACCACCAGCCTCGGAAACCCAAGAGAATTCAAATTTTGGAGCCCAAATTTGAATCCTCTTGGGGCCTATAAATACCCCTCAATTCTCAGTTGAGATTACAACCTTTGGCAAAGCAATAGTTTGAGATAAGAGCCTTAGAAAAGTCTTAGCAAGTCTTGTTTTTCAAATTGCTTGAGTGTTCACCTCCTCCCATCTTGTTGAAAAGAATTGTAAGAGTGTGAACCACTTGTAAAGGTTGTAAGAGGGGTATTAGTCCTTCCCCTATAAAAAGATTTGCTAGTGGAAGTTGGGAGCCTCTTCGAAGAAGGCTTCGCAAGTGGATGTAGGTCATTTTGACCGAACCACTTTAAAACTGCTGTGTTATCTAGTTTACATCCTACTCTTGCCATTTACATACTACAAACTTCTTTACTTAGTCACTACGCTTCCATACGCTTCTAAGTTATTAAGCTTCCAAAATCGGTTTTCATCGAAATTGGTTTTTATCGTACAAAAGTTTTTAAACCAACGTTATTTTACCGCTGCACTAATTCACCCCCCCCTCTTAGTGCCGCTCTGATCCTAACAATTGGTATCAGAGCCACGGTTTTCTACTTTGGTTTAACACCCAAATAGACATGGCTCTTTACGGCTTTCAAGAGGGTCACTCTCTCATTCGTCCTCCCGTTTTCAATAGGACGGACTACACTTGTTGGAAAACTCGAATGAGAGTTTTTTTACTTTCTTTGGATTTGAATTTATGGCACATAGTCGAAAATGGATTTGAAATGTCTTCTCTCCCAATGAACCATTGGAATGATTTGGAGAAGAAGATGTTTTCTCTAAATGCAAAGGCTATGAATGCCTTATATTGTGCACTTGACAAAAATGAATTTAATCGTGTTTCGATATGTGACTCGGCTTTTGATATTTGGAGAACTCTAGAGGTCACTCATGAAGGCACTAGCCGAGTGAAAGAGTCCAAAATCAATATTCTTGTGCATTCTTACGAACTTTTCCGGATGAAACCAAGTGAGTCCATCGGAGACATGTACACCCGTTTCACGGATGTCATCAATGGACTCAAAGCTCTTGGTAAAAGTTTTTCTAATTTTGAACTAGTCACTAAAATCTTAAGATCCCTTCCAAAAAGTTGGGATCCAAAAGTTACGGCTATTCAAGAGGCCAAGGACCTTAAAACATTCCCTCTCGAAGAACTTATTGGGTCTCTAATGACCAACGAAATGAACAATGTGACAAAAAGGAAACTCAAGAACAACCTTCCAAAAGACAGGAAGGATTTGGGACATAGAACACATGAAGACCACTCGAGCATAAGCTCAAGTGATGGTGAACTTAAACTACAAATGAAACAAAAATTAAAAAGCAAAAAGAATGGAACTACTTGTTTTGAACGCAAGAAGAACAAAAATTGGGATGAATTGAGCTCTTCCAAAGACAAGGAGAAAATCAAGAAAGGCAAGGTGGCAAACTACGCCTCAACCACTTTCAACAACGAGGTAATCGAAATCCCCCTAATTTATTTCGAAATTACATAATACTTTCATGAGTTATTTTTAATCTAGTTTAGGATTAATTTTCTTGAAAATTGCATGTGTTATGTTAATGCAATAAAATGTTAGATATAAATCTAATGCTTATACACCTAGTAAGATTAATCTTATGAATGTGCTTGAGAAGCAAGAATGTATATTTTGACGATTTCCATACTGATTTTCAATGACGATGCATGGTTTTTGAATGGAAGGCTTGATGATTTTTTATGAACCTTATCTTTGGTTTTCAAACATGATGTATGGTTTTGACATATGAACAAAATTTGAGCATGCTAAGATAAAGTCAATCATATAAATTAAAACTAAAGAAGTTTTAGTTATCTATAAGAATCATTCAAAATTATGTTCAATAAAACCAATGCAAAATGATGGAATGAAAATATTAAATGTTTTGATACCATTTTATGCATGAGATTTTAAAAGTTATACATAATGATCTTGATAGTTTTTACGAAGAAATTTATTTTTCGATCCTAAATGATTGATGATATATATATATATATATATATATATATATATATATATATATATATATATATATATATATATATATATATATATATATTGGTACAAAAAGGACAAAGGCATGCTTATATAAAACAACTAAATAGATAAAAGTATTTTTCTTAAAAATTATTGGTTTGATGAATCTATTTTATCATCTTTTTATGAATATCTTGAAAATGATTTTGATTTGATGATTTGAATTTGAATGAGCTTTATCTTGATTTTTCAAGATTTATAACTTGAGATTTACTCTATAAAAATCAAGATCTTGTATCCTCAATGTTCCTTTTTAGCATCTACTATCCAAATGAATTATGATTGGTATCATTGCACTAAAGAGAAAATTTTCCTAAATGAATCATGATTTTTCAGAACCACAATTCTTTTTATGATTCATAATGAATTAAGATATTTTATATGCTTGAATTAATATCTTATTCTCTTATAAGATTGTATGAATTTTATCTATATCATGATCTCCTAAGATTTTCCCTTGATTATTTAAGAGGAGATATTTCAAAAGAAAACGTGTATTCTGTTATTATTTTTTCATGATATAATTTTTATGCAATTCCTTGTACTCATGAAATACTTATCTCATCACCCAATAACTCTTCTTGATATTCTTGATGTGATGAAACGAAATAATGCATGAAATACAAATAAGAAGTTAATGATTATGCATGATAGGATGTAATGAATTTTGACATTTAGATACTATCATTCGAATAGCTATGATCATGTTGCCAAAATGATATATCATGAATACTTAAATATCATGTATGATATGCCCATATTGATGATTGAGTTATTTGTATCATGCATGAAAAATGGAAGATATAGTTTTGAAATTGTGCATGTTCGAATTTGAAAATATGATGATGCATAATGATGAAATTGTGTAATGAAAATATTAAACATTTTGAAACCATATTTTTATTTGGCATAAATGAAATAAAATCATATGAATTGAAACAACTAAAAAGAGAAAAATATTTTTTCCTTGAAAAATTATTTTTCTCTATCTTATTGATCTTGATGATTATTATGATAAATCTATCTATGTATACCATTTTGAATCTCTTGAAAGTAATGTTGAGATTTTGATGAATTTGACGATTTGAATTTGAATGAGTTTGTATTCAAATTATGATCTTGATTTCTTGGATTTACTACTTGAGATTCTTTTTTAATCACAATCTCTTCTTTGTACACCTACAATTTTTGTTATTTATAAAAGGAAGAGATTTGATAAAAATGAATCATGTCTTTTGGTATTCAAATGGTCTTATCTTTGATGATATGATTTCTTTGTATCTATGATATAAATGCCTTGAAATGATTGAAATATTTTACACTTTTATGCTCTTTCCTACTTCTTTCTTGTTTTCAATGATAAAACGGGGAGAAGTTTTGATCATGCATGGTAGGATATAATTTGACAAAATTGATACCATCATGATATGAAACATTTATGATTTGCAATGATACATGCAATACTTGTGCTTTCTAATTATGATGTGATGTATTGCATATGATGTAAATCATAATTTAAAATGCTATGAGTTGTTGCTAAAATGATAAATGTTGATTTAATATTTTGTATCATGAATGCTCTAAATGATGATTGTTTGGCATCATGATCAAAATGTTGATAAATAGTTAAAAATTTTAGTATCATGTATGATATTCTCGTAATGTCGATCGATTTATTCGATATCGTGTGCATGAATGAAATATAAGGTTTTTGAAAATATACATATTTTAATTTTAAAATATAATGATGCACAAATAAGATTGACACTTAACCCTTGTCATGATTTGAATATTATAGTAAAGGGAAATGAATTACACTAATTGTATTATTATTCCCCTCTATTTGACAATGACATAGGAGGAGCAAATTTTGCTAGCTAGCTTGCAAATATCAAGAGAAGCAATGAGTGCTAAGTTACACATTTTGAGAAATCTTGCTAGCTCAAGATGCAAAATTTGGAAACTTGTATATTGCAAAACAAGTAAAAATTGCAAGCTTGTACTTCTCAAAAAGAGAAGAAAGATATTGCCTATCGAAAGAAGCAAAAAGTGCAAAACTTAGAAAACTTGCAACAAAATTGCTCTTGTAATGCTTTGTATCAAAAATATATTGATATCCTTAAAAGCATCGCTATAAATTTTTTAGTGTATCGTAATGTATCACATGTATCGCAAATTAAATTTTTTGAGACTATTATCATATCATGTTTAACATTTGATATCTTTCATTGATATGATAAATTATCATATCATGATATATCGCATAATGATATCATGATTTGTGATTGTTTCATGTGATCCTTGGTTAATTTTCACATTGGTATCCTTCATGAAATGATTTCTTTGCATTATTATCTTGTATACATCATGTGATGATTGAAATATTGATTGATGCAAAGTTGATGTAAAAGTCTAAATCATTGGTTCCTCTCCTTCTTTTTGACATTGACAAAGGGGGAGAAAGTTATTGCTAGCTTGCACACTTGAATGAAGAATTTGCTAGCTCGATTATTGTAATGAAGAAATTTGCTATATCAAACATCATAAATATTGTTACTTGCAAAGAAAAGCAAAGTACAATCTTGCACAAAAAATCAAGTGTTGAATTGTCATGATTGAACTTAAAGAATCTTGCTATGCTTTTGTGCTTATATGTTGTGATAATAATCTAGCTTTAAGTTGCAAAAACTTGCATATCTTTTAAAATAGCTAGAGATACTTCTCCTTTTTGTTGATGACATAGGGGGAGAAGTATATTGATGACTTCATGCATTGAATTGAATATTTTATATATTTGCATGATGGATTAAATGTTTTTCATAACATGTGATAAATGTTACTTGGATTTGGGATAATCCAAGTGTTCTATCAATGGCATATTGATAGGGGGAGTTTGGTTAAACTCCGAGGAGTTAAGGTTAACTCCGTTAGTCATCAATTAGTTATCATCATCAAAAAGGGGGAGATTGTTGAATCTCGGATTTTGATAATGAAACTAATTGATTGTGTTTAGATGTTTAACTGCATTTTGAATGATGCAGGTCTACTCGATTAGGATTAGACAGTTGACGCAGGAGGAATTGACGTTGCACTGGAGGAGATCATGTCAAGATATTGGACGGCAGAAGGCTTCGGACATTGGCCATCGGGCCAAGGAAAGCGGAATTACGCCAAGGATATCGGGGTTGCGGAGGTCAACCACCGATTGGCAACAAGCCGCAAGAGAGGACGATGTGCTGAAGAATCGGACGAAACGCCAACCAATGACGTGCCGGGCAGCAGAATGTCAATTCGCGTTGTAATAATTGTCTAGATTGGAGTAAAGTTTTAGTTTATGTGTGCAGGAATAACTACGATAACGATGAAGACATAAAGTGAAACAAAGTGCGGATTCAAGCGTGAAGGATTCGTTGGGAGTTCGACGGAAGTTCAAAGGTTCGTCGGGAATGCTACCGGAACTAGCCAAGAATGAATAGGGAGCTTGCCGAAGGGTTTTTCGGAAGCTCGCCGGAAGGTTCGTTGGAAGTTCGCGGAGCTTGCCGAGAAAGATCGAAGCTTGCCGAAGAAGCTCGTTGGAACTCACCAAGATCAAATCGTGAAGTCTAGGAGCTTGCCGGGAGTCCGCAGAATGGTTTCCAAGAGTTTATCGGAAGACCGCCGGAAGTTCACCGAAAGCTCGACGAAAGAAGTCTTGACTTGCGGACTTTGTAATAGCTTAGGAAATGTCTTTAAATTCGTAGTTAGCACGTTAATTAGGGTTAGGATTAGGTGTTAATCCTATAACCCAAGTAGGGGCCAATTGGGCCCGAGTTCGGACTGGTTTGGGCCAAGTTTGGAGCCCAACCAGTGAGTTGAAATAGTGTAGGCGGTGGCACCACCAGATTAGGCAGTGGCACCGCCTAGAACCCGAGATCTGAGCGGTGGCACCGCCCAGCATCCGAGAGATCCGGTGGTGGCACCGCCGGCCTCGGAAACCCAAGAGAATTCAAATTTTGGAGCCCAAATTTGAATCCTCTTAGGGCCTATAAATACCCCTCAATTCTCAGCTGAGATTACAACCTTTAGTAAAGCAATAGTTTGAGATAAGAGCCTCAGAAAAGTCTTAGCAAGTCTTGTTTTTCAAATTGCTTGAGTGTTCACCTCCTCCCATCTTGTTGAAAAGAATTGTAAGAGTGTGAACCACTTGTAAAGGTTGTAAGAGGGGTATTAGTCCTTCCCCTACAAAGAGATTTGCTAGTGGAAGTTGGGAGCCTCTTCGAAGAAGGCTTCGCAAGTGGATGTAGGTCATTTTGACCGAACCACTTTAAAACTGCTGTGTTATATGGTTTGCATCCTACTCTTGCTATTTACATACTGCAAACTTCTTTACTTAGTCACTATGCTTCCATACGCTTCTATGTTATTAAGCTTCCAAAATTGGTTTTCATCGAAATTGGTTTTTATCGTACGAAAGTTTTTAAACCAACGTTATTTTACCGCTGCACTAATTCACCCCCCCCTCTTAGTGCCGCTCTGATCCTAACAGATGCAGTTAAAGCAAGTCTATGAAGGCAGTTTGCAGTTATGATGGAAATTAGAATGTAAGCGTAAACTGAAATATGATGTTCGTACGATAAAATTGATTTACGTCTAAACGCCGATTCGGAAAATACTAAACTTTGAAACATGATCGTAAATGCGCAGAAGGCAGTAAGCTATTGAGGAGGTTTGCAGTAAAGATAATATGCTCAAAGTAAATGCAAACCGAGATTCAGAGTGGTTCGGTCAATCTTGACCTATATTCACTTTTGGCTTCCTCCACCGACGAGGTCACCGATGTCCACTAGAGGCCTTCCTTCAATAGGCGAAGGCCAACCACTTTTTTACAGTTTCACTCCTTTTGACGGGCTTAGGAGACAACCCTTACAGAATTTTCTTTCCTCTCTTGACAGATCAGAACTTGGAAGAAAGGAGGAAGAAGAACTTTTAACTCATACAACACTTTTGAGCTCTAAAAATCACAGAGTAAGATCAGGATTTTGGTGGTTTTTGGTTGCTCCTTCATTGTTGAAAGAGTAGGGTATTTATAGGCCCCAAACCAATTTGAATTTCGAGCTCAAAACTGTCATCTCCCGAAATTTCGGGGTCTGGCGGTTGCACCGCCTGGCAGAGCTCAAAGACTGAGCCTCTAGGCGGTGCCACCGCTTGTCAGGGGCGGTTGCACCTCCTGCTAGAGCTCGGAGATCGAGCTCAGGCGATTGCATCGCCCAGCCAGAGCTCGGAGACTGAGCCCTGGGCGGTGCCACCGCCGACCCAGGCGGTGCCACCTCTGGCCGAATGGGCTGATCCATTCGGCCCAATTTGGGTCTTTCAGGGACCCAATTACCCCAAGATTAAGTTAATGGGATCACCTCCCATTCCTAACTTAATCTACATGCTAACTATGATAATTCTTAAGACATTTACTACAGCTTGCTCCGGTGTGTCAATCGTTTCTTCCGGCGAGCTTCCAGTAAACTTCCGGCGAACATCCGACGAACCTTCGGCGATGCTCCGACGGACTTCCGGCAAACTCCTGGACTTGCGATGATCCACTTGGCGAGATCCGACGAGCTTCTGTTGGCAAGCTCTTGGACTTCTCAGATTTGTTCCCGTAGAACCTCCAACGACCATCCGGACTTCCGTCGAGCTCTCGAACTACCAACGTGATCATAGTCTTGACTCCGGCGCAACTCCTGTTGCATGTCTTACTTTCATCATAGTTAATCTTGTACACTTATCTCAACATATGGATTAGATAACAAATGACAATTGATGTCAACATCAAAATTCGAGATTCAACAAAGTTTTCAAAATCGACATATTTTACCGCTGCACTAATTCACCCCCCCTCTTAGTGCCGACCCCTTTCCTAACATCGGAGACTGTGCCACCAATGGTTCTATCTGTTGGGTCACTGTTTGGGCCTTTCACTTGGCCCAACATGTTAAATCTCGTATTTTGATGATGAAACCAATTGATAATTGTGTTTATGTTTTAATCTACGTTTTGAGTGACGCAGGATGCTTCGATCATGATGAGACAATTAAAGCAGAAAAAATCATGTTGTGCCGGAGAAATATGTCAGAAGATTAGACGTCGGGCCGATGGATCGATCGACGTATCGACAGAAGGCTTCGGGACGTGGACTTGGGCATTGGGCCAAGAAGAGCGGGTATTGCGCCAAGGATATCGGAGTTGCGGAGTCAACTAGCCGATTGGGCAATAGGCCGCAGGAGAGGACGATGCGCCAAAGAATCAGATGAAGCGTCGATGGACTAATGACATGCTGGATAACTTATTTAATTGCTTAGGATTAATTGTCTCGATCGAAGTTTTGTTTTAATTGTGCAGGATTAACTATGATAACGATGAAGACATAAAGCAAAATAAAGTGTCGAGTCAAAGCGAATGATTAGATTTGAAGTTCGAGAGTTCGACGGAAGTCCAGAAAGGTTCGTCGGGGGCACTAAGGAACTAGCCGAGAATGAGTTGGGAGCTTACTAGAAGGGTTTTTTGGAAGCTTCATAGGAAGGTTCATTAGAAGTTCGCGGAGCTCACCGAGAAAGATCGAGACTTGCGAAGAAGCTCATTGGAACTCGCTAAGATCAAATCGTGAAGTCTAGGAGCTTCTTTGGGAGTCCATGAGAATGGTTTCAGAGAGTTCATGAGGAAGACCAGGAAGTTTGCTAGAAGCTTCATGAAGAAGTCTTGACTTACGGACTTTGTAATAGCTTAGAAAATGTCTTTAAATTCATAGTTAGCACGTTAATTAGGGTTAGGATTATGTGTTAATCCTATAACCCAAGTATGGGCCAATTGGGCCCCAAGTTGGGGTTGGTTTGGGCCAAGTTTGGAGCCCAACCGGTGAGTGAAAATAGTGTGGCGGTGGAATCGCCGGAGAGGATCTCCAGCAAAGAAAGCTGGGCGGTCAGCAACCACCCCGGGCGGTGGAACTGGAGGCTTAGTCTCCGGCGAGACCGGCGGGTGGCCGCTGAGCTCGGTCTCCGAGCTCTAGCTAGCGGTGCAACGCTTTCTGTCAGCGGTGGCACCCTTTTGAGCTCGGTCTCCGAGCTCTGCCAAGCGGTGCAACCACCCCTGACAAGCGGTAGCACCGCCCAGAGGCTCAGCCTTCGAGCTCTGCCAGGCGATGCAACTGCCCCTGACAAGTGGTGGCACCGCCCAGAGGCTCAGTCTCCGAGCTCTGCTAGGCGGTGCAACCGCCAGACCCCGAAATTCTGGGAGATGATAGATTTTAGCTCCAAATTCAAACTGGTTTGGAGCCTATAAATACCCCTCCAATCCCTAGGTAATATACATAAGCATAGAGAGATTAAAAGAGAGAAAACACTACTGCAACCTCTAGAATTTCCCTCCTCTAGCTTAAGTGTTAGAATTCTATTTAAGAGAGGAGAGTGAGTGCTTGTAAGGGTTGTCTCCTAAACCTAGTAAAAGGAGAAGAGAGGTGTAAGAAGGAGGTTGATCTTCGCCTAGTAATGGAAGATCGTTAGTGGATGTCGGTGGCCTCAATGGAAGAGGAATCGGAAGAGTGGATGTAGGTCACGATTGACCGAACCACTGTAAACTCCCGTCTTCTCTGATTTGCATTTACTTTGAGCTAATTATCCTTACCGCAAATCTCCTTCATAGCTTACTGCCTTTTACGATTGTGTTTCCAAGCTCAGTATTTTCTGAATCGTGTTTAGACGTAAATCATTTTTCTCATTCTGAACATCGATTTTTGGTTTCGCTTACATTCGATTTCCATCACAAAAAAAAGCGCCTTAACAGATTTTATTTTAACTACTTCTTGCCTAATCTTAAGTTAAAGAAATTCTTAATCGACTTTTTTCTCTTTGAAATCGGCTTTGTCGTTTTTAAAAACACGTTTTAAACGTTGAAAGTTTTCTGCACTAATTCCCCCCCCCCCCTCTTAGTGCTCTTGATCCTAACACAACACAGCCTAAACTTAGGCCCAACTGGCCCCTAATTGAGTTGGCTCAATTCCAACCCAATTATGCCTAAAACCTACTTTGATCTTGACAATTATTACAAAGCTAATCAAATGTTATCCGACATGTCATTGGTTCATCGATGCTTCGTCTGATTCTTCGGCACATCGTCCTCTCGTCTGACCTATTGCCCAATCGGTCAGTTGACCTCCGCAACTCTAATTTCCTTGGCGTAATTTTCTCTCTTCTTGGGCCGATGCCTAAACCCATGGCCCGAAGCCTTCTACTGATACGTCAACCGATCCTCCGGCTCGACTTCCAATCTTCTAACATATTCCACTCCGGCCCAACATAATTCTTCCTACTTTAATTGTCTTTCCCTGATCGAAGCTTCCTACGTCACTCAAAATGCATATCAAATCATAAATAGTATCAATTGGTTTCATCATCAAAATCTGAGATTGAATAATAAGATGTTTAAAGATGTGAAGAGACTTATAAAGCAATACCAAGTGTATCATTTAGCAAAAACAAGAAGCCAAAATTTGGTTTGTACACTCCATTGCTAGTTCCTAGTGCTCCATGGGAGGATGTGAGTCTTGACTTTGTTTTGGGATTGACAAGAACTCAAAACGAACAACAATTCTATCATGGTTATTATTGATAGATTCTCAAATATATCTTACTTTGTTCTTTACAATAAATCAAATGATGGATCTCATATTGCTAATTTGTACTTCAAAGAGATTATAAGATTACATGATATTCCA